>HG738137.1:6683939-7046523 GCA_000499405.2 Onchocerca volvulus
TTCATAATCTTGACTTTTTTTTTTTGATAAACCTGTTTACAGTGATGTCAACCTTGCAATTCATATTTCTGTGCGATGAAAGATATTTGTTCAGAATGTAGAAAACCAATCTTTTGATTTTTCTTTTTTTTGATAACTTGTATGTTATTTTCTAGCATCAATTCAATGCAATGAATGAAGCCGTTCGGCGATGTTTAAGGCTTCCAGAGAAACTGGCAAAACCGTGCAGATATGCATCTTCAATTTTACCGAATATAAATGAAACACCGGTTGATGAAAAAAACACAGAAACACGTTATGGAAAATTGCAAATGGATTTGCAGGTAGTGATAATTGATTTTGATTTTTTAAATATCAGAGCATTCAAAATCGATTAAAATAAAAGTGTCGAAATTTCAGAAACCTTCATTACTCTCGAAACCAACTCTACCGATTTCTCCAATTTCGACAAATCATCTTTCGACTGAACCGAAAATTGAATTGCTGACATCAACTTCATCATCAGAATTGGTTGTGAATATGCCGCTGCGAAAAGAAATAACATCTGTTTCGGAATGTATTACGGATTTGGTAGATGTTGAAAAACAGCATTTTGAGGTTGTGCCAGATACAAAAAAGATCAAGTCGTTGGAAAAAAAAAGAGCAAAACTATTGTGTAAAACCGATTTGAATTCATTATTTGCTGATTCAAAGTTATTTGAATCGAGGAAGCTATTTGAAAGTGATTTTGAAAAAAAAGTACGCCAATCAAAGAAAGGCAAAAATGGAATTTTAGTAAGTTCTTTTTTTCATTAAAAAATTTGACATTGCCAAAACTTTTTTCCCAAGTTTTATTCATTCAGTCAGTTTTAAATTTTGCTCATTTTCTTCCATATTCAAATTTTCAATTCCTTTCGTGCATCCTTAAAATAAAGTTATCTTTACTTCCCACAATATAAATGAAAAAGTGTGGTAATCTTATTGGTTAACATTTTTCAAGTTTTTTTTTTTTTTTTTTTTTTTAAATTTCAATAGCTTACGGAAAATTTTCGTGTAATCTCTGTAAAAGACATTATTTAGCAACAATATGTCTTAAGAATATGTTGTGAAACTTTTTTAAAATGTTCTTGCCTCTTAGAAAAATAACTTTCGTTTTTTAAATGTTCCTGGCCTCTTAGAATAAGAATAATCATTTATATTGAAATTACTGCATGAATTAAACAAAATGTCGTGATGGATTTCCTTCAAGATACTCATTCAAAACAAATTTCAACATGCAGCCATGCATGAAATAGGCTTTTTAATACAGTTGTGCGTTATAATGTGGAAACTCCATTCATTACAGACGAGGAAAAATAAAAAACTACAATGCTCAAATTTATTATAGGAATTTCAGTAATTAAAAAATTTTAATTCTAATAAAAATTCAAACAATAAAATCATGTTTTTGCTTTTTAATCGGTTCTAAATGATGCACTGTAAAAATATTTCAAATCCAAAATATGCATAAATTGAATAAACTTGAATTTAAAGATATAGAAAGATTTTTTTGTATTTCTCTCATAGACATAATGCAGAACAATGTTAATTTCGAACATGTTGGTATTTGCCTCTCATACTGTTAAGTTGACGAATATGAAGATAGGACTGGCAATCTAGGAATCTTGATAAATCAATTTTACCTAGCAATAAGTACATTTCATTTCATAGGGAATTTCTTCGATGAAGAAAGCGATTTCAAAAATTGTTGATGGAATCAAGCTGCATCATGATAAGTCTTCTGAACAGTTCAAAAAAGCTGTAGACAACATTCCACAGAAGAATCGGCCAAAAGTTTGGATTTATTTTAATATCAGCAAATACTGTTTTTTTCTTTGTTTCAAAATCAAAGGCAAAAGTCTTACTTGCTAAAACAGTAATGAAAGCCGATTGAAGCATCATAAATTCTCATTCTACATTTTCTTCATTCTTGTTGTCCAAGATCTTTCGTTAATTTTTCATATTTTTAAGACTATGTTTTGAAAATGAGAAATGAAATAGTAAGGAGAGATTTGGTAATATGAGAACGACACTAAAGATTTTTCTAGCTTAATATTCTGATTATTTCGATAAAGTCTTCGTTCCAGACTTTCCGGATGAGTGAAAAAACAAATATTGTTATGGAACGATGCATATTTAATTCCACTTGTAATGTCTTGGCTAGTCTTGCTCGGACTTTGGCAGGTATCAGTCTTTTTCCTGCAATCGTTGGTCAGACAAACGCTGCCAAGGTTTCTTTCTTTGAAACTTGCCAAAGTTAAAGTACATTCCAACTTTTATATTTTGAATATTTTAAATGAAATGAAAGTTTTACTGGATTGTTGATGTTCCTCATACTTATACTCACTGCATATGGAAATCAGTTTGGCTCTTTTGTTAAATGCATGATTGAATTTGTCGCAAGTAAATTTAGATATTATTTCTGATTATGTTCATGGTTGTCGATTAGTGATCGAGTTTAATCTTGTCCCGATTTCACAAACCTTTCATTATTAGGAATAACAAAGTCGGCATTATTGTAGAACACATTTGTTGAAAAAATGATGTATCTTCGTACATTTGTGTATTTCAGCACAACGTAGCATAGATCCAGAATAGTGAGAGTTTTTTTCTTTTTTTAAATCATACACATTTGCAACGGAATCATTACTAAAAAATAAAATCAGTGGAATCTTCAAATGAAAGAAACTTTATTTCATTAGAATACCAATTTTTAATATTTTGACTTGAATGAGTTTCACTAAAAAATGTTGTTTTAGTACATCAATTCGCTGTTGGATCTCTCGACTTGTACCAGACTACGTTTAATTTGTGAAAGATGTTGGTGGACCAGAGAATGCTGCCCAAAGGTTTCTTTCCCTGTAACAATTATCTCTAAATGATTGAGTTTCGCGATGTTCAAAATTTTGTTTTATTTTCTTATATTTTTAATGCCCGCTTCCGAGATGAAGGCATTAAACGAAGAAAAAATATAATACTTGTCCTTTAATACGAAGACCATCGTTACAGTTATAGGAGAGATGCACTTTTCTTCCATGGCAACGGCATTTTAATACGAAACGATTTTTGGCTCTACAAGGCGATAAAATGCTTCAAACATTTCGAGAACTCGGTTGGTCAATGCCTGAAAAGAAGCGAAAAGGTATGAATCTCATTATCTGCTAATTCTCTGACTGCGAATTTTGGGAAAGATTGAAAAAAAAGAAGGATTACATAAAACTGTATATTATATTTGAGCTGTGTACGTTAATAAATATGATCCATTGTCGAATTTCTTAAGCGATTGAATTTCTTTTTTTTTAAAAAACGACTATTTAAAATAGCTAGTAAAGATTTTAAAATTTTCAGACAGTGATGGCAAAGCGAAGTTCAAATTTGATCATCCGAATCGTTCCGCTGGTTCGGAAAAGGAAATGGTGAGAGCTTTAGATTTTCATTTCGCTGATTTTTTTTAACACTTGAATTCGGAATTCAAAAAGCTATTGATGCTGTAAAGTATTCTTAATTTTGCAGCATTCCCGACAGCACAAAAAGAAATCGATGGAATGTTACTCTAAGAAAAATGGCGTCCAAAATCGCATACATTGAATACAACGGAAAAATTTTCGTTTTTTCAGCAGAACAAAATTTTCTCCATCAGCGACAACAATACAATAGGATTCTTAGTTTTAAAATGATTATATAATTTTTTTAACCTCTTTGATAGAAATATTTTAGTTCTTTTTTATTAAATCTTAAACAAATCTTTTTAAGATTTAAATTTCAAAAAAGTTGTGGTAACTGAATCACTTGAAATTTGAGCAGCTGAAGTTCAATATCAGAATATCAAAATACTGGATGTCATTATGAATTCTTGTCCTGTAAATGTTTTATAATAACTTTTTGTACATATGAAATCGTTACTTCCAATACTTGCTTTGTATATTCGAAATTCATTGCGATTTTTATTTTGTACTTTGTAAATTGCTTTATCAGTTCTTCTCGTTTCTGCTCTTTCCCGTGGAAGGAGAATTAAGAGTTTCTTCGTGGCTGATTGTAGAAAGATAGAATTTTTATTCGAAAACTTATCTTAAAATTCTGCTTTTGTCAAATATATATTCAAATTCAGTTAAGGATTGTCAATTGTATCTATTTGGAGACACACCATTTCTAAACATTTCATTGCATTTTCCTATCATTCATCTGTTGTAATATAGATATCTATATTTCTTTTGTTTGAGAAATATTTTCGTAACTGTATATAACAATAAAGGGATTTCTGAATCTGAATTAACATAAGACTAGCATAGGAATCTGGCACGCAAATGATACCGATTTTAACTCAAACTAATGCTTTCTAGATATAAATACTTTGCTAATTTGCGAACACTTTCCACAATTTCATGTCTCCCTGTTTTTTCTGTGACGTAATTTGATCTCCTACCAGCCCTTCATGTTGAAAGTTCGCCTTGTATAGGAAAAAGAGCCAAGGAAGGGATAAATTTAGCCTGGAATAAAGAACTTAGCTTGCCGAGAAAATCCAATAAGTCTAACGTATATTTCTCAGCCAATACAGTAATATTCCACGAATGCTGGATGGTGCAGTAAATAGCCGTCGGTTTTCCGGTGTTCGGCGATTTGCTTATAAAGCATACTATTAACAAGCTCCATCTTTAATATAAAATCGGAGTATTACGGATGGAGAAGCCGGATTTCGACTCCATTAATTACTTTCCTGAATTCAAGAAAACAGACAACTAATTATAGGAAATTACAAATAAATAGTCCATTTACCCATGAGTATAAATATCCCCATACTCTTACCGGAATTTACCGGAAATACAGTATTCCATTTCGTCTCAGGAGCCAAATTGTTCCAAATATTTGAGGGAAAACAGAATAAATCAGAGAGGGATGAATGAATACTATCGGATGGCATGGGCATGTGAAATGTGTTGTCCTTCTCCTTTATCTATTTCCGGTTATTCTTGGTTTGTTAGTGAACAGAAGTATATGAACCGGATTACGTATCCGATATTCCATCACAGTAAAACTGAACACGTATCCTGCATTCCATAACTGTTATTCTACTCATTGAGAGTTGTTCAACTGAACAGCATGTTAATTCGTTTCACTTTCCATCAATCCAACATTCTCGGATCTTTTTACACGTGATTTTCCTCTTTCTACACGTTAGATAGAAAAGAGAGATATGAGAATGGTACTAGTCTTTTGATGAGAAACAGTATTTATTATGATCTCACTTATGATTGATGACTTATACACTTTAATGCACGCAAATCCTATTCTTCAGTGCTATGTTTAAATTTTCTCCTTTTAAAAATCAAACAAATGCTTTCGTCTCAGCAGTATGCATTTATGTACATTCTTAAGCAATTCCATTTTTGTTCACTTTTTTGTTTCATTTTCTTTATAATTTGTTCAACTGTTAAGTCATCAAGTGCAGCTTTTTGATCACAACTGTTCGGTAATTGTTTTGGCTTAGCGACGGTATAATGACCTTCCGAAAGACTCACGTAAGATGGCGTATCATTCTGGAAAAAAGCCTACGTGCGATAATCCTAATTGATTGCCGCTTGCAGAATGGACTCATTGACAGAATATCCGGGGCAATGTCGGCCATTATCGCACAGATACGATACGATTGACAGAAGATATAAATTTTTTAAATTGTAAGTTTTTTCAAAAAGCAATGAATGAAATCAAGACTGTAAGATTGGTTCTGTAGATATTAATTAGCACATCTCTTCCAAGTTCTTAATAAATTTCAGGAAAAGCGCTGCATGTATGCAGATGCATTACCCACTGATAAAGGATGAAATGGGAAGACATATCAGTCAAGTAATTTCTTCATTTTCCAGGCCTTATGCTTATGCAAGTGATTTTCATCGCCAGGTATTTCCGTCTTCTAAGTATAAAGATTAATTTAGTTTTCACGTCGTGGTTCTTAGTATAGGCAACGAAAAATAGTTTCAGTTTTTACAGATTTTAAAAGAGAACGAAGACGATAATTCTCAAGAATTGGGAAACGAGCAGGTATTTTTAGGCCTAACAAATATACTTTACGAAGATGCAGTAGCAAATTTACTCATTATCTGAGAGCTTCTTTTTTTGCTTTTATGAAACTCTTCGAAGAACCAAATATTGTCAATAATTTATGAAATTCTTCGAAGAATGCAAATAAATCATTCAGGAAATATCGGAAATATCCATCACAATAAATGATTTGCCGGATGATATACTACTGACAATATTTGACTGTTGTCATCCAATCGATCTGATTAATTGTTGCTCTTTGGTATCTCACCGCTGGAATAATTTAGTAAATCACTCTACTGCCTTAAACGAAGTTCGGGTTTTAGTCACTGACTATACATTGGCATATAAAAGTGTAAAAGAATTTTTCGAAAAGGTTAACGCCAACTGTTATTTAATTTTCAACAATTTCATTTTTACCAAATAATCAAATTCTGTTGTCATCCTTTCTCAATATATAATAAGCCGTTATATAAATTGCTCGAATATATTTGCAGTTTTCGGACTTTATAGATTACCGGAATCATTTCTCGTTAACTACAAATGTTTGGAGTTCAAGTTAAACCGAAAATTGTTCATGCATTATTTTTCAATTTCAGTGGTTTTTCAGAATAAAATTAATAAGTTTTTGTATTGTCTGGAATATTCAAATTTTCTGTTTTGTACAGAATGAGAAACAGAGATAATGGAAGCAAAAATTAGAAGATGAAGGCTGACAGAAAATTATTTTCAGGAAGTTCGAGAAGTAATATGAAATTTCGAGTTTTGAAAATTTTTAGTAGTAGAAGTTGAAACTAGATTTACATTTTGTTTCATTTTCTGCATCGTCATATTTATTTGCGGAGTTATTTCGTGAAAATTTTCGTAGAATTCACAGCGTCTTCGCAAACTGTGTATCGATTGTGCGGTGAAATTACCGTCTACCCAAGTTAACGAATTATTCGTTGTTCGCATGCCCAACGTCACCTACCTCGATATCAGTTCTTTCGATGGTTATGTGTTTATTTTTCTTTATAAAATTTGAGTGAAACTTGTTTAAAAAACTTTTTCCGTCCTGATGATTAACTTTTCTTAAAATTAATTCATATTAAACACTCACAATTGCCGTTTATAAAATTGAGATGTTAAACATCAGTTTCATTCTTGTACATTTGGATACACTATTCACATAGAGAGACATTAAAACGGAACCCATGCAGATTAAATGAATTTTTATAGTGTTCAACTACTGAGATTTTAGTCAGCAAGATTTTTACAGAAATGAATGCAACATTGCTGAAGAAACTATCCAGATGTTTTCCTAATCTTGATACATTGCATATGGAAGGAGTCAGACGAGTATGATTTATATTGAAAATACTTCGAAAAAAGACTTAAGAAAGCAAACTTTTTTTTGAACATGTATAAAAACTGAAAAATCATTTTTTGTTATTTCTGCTCCAGTTTTTTCACTTTCATGCGCTGCAATTGAAAAAGCTACTGATAAGTATTTTGATGATTTCAAATGTCGTCACTGTAGTGTTCTTCTTTCATTCGGTGTGAAGGGGAGTGGAATCAAATGTTGGAACTGTTATTTGAAGATGAGAACACCTTTCCAAAAATTGAGAATTTTTTTGTTGGTGATTTGAATGAATATTGGGATGGAAGTGGCACAAAACTGTTAGCTTGGAAACGATCATTGAAAGTACTGCATATTGAAAATGGAGCTGCCAGAATTAAGTGAATTTTTTTCCAAAAATTATTTTGCAACTATTGCGGTCGACTTGTTTGGAACAGTGTGAAATTTTTTTAAATTCTTTCATAATGAAAACAATTTAAATGATCCATTTTTTTCGAAAATTTAAACTAAATAAATATTGTTTTAAGACTGAATATAATTCATGGCGTATATATTGAATAGAATGCTAAGCCCTAAGTAGTCATTCCTAATTAACTAATTTAGAACGACAGTTTCCTTAATCGACTTAAAATAATGTAATACAATTTGTAAATATTGTTTATTAGCTTCTACGGAGTCACAACTTCTCCATGGCGATTCACACTTACTGAACTATATCTTGGATATTTCATTACGAATCATGATTTTCGCCATATTGGTCTTTTGCATAATTTGAAAATTTTGTCTTTGGATATGTGTCTTTATACCAATGATGAAGATATTTTTCATTTAAAGGCAAGTAAAAAGAAACATTTCTTTAAATTTGTAAAAAAAAAAAAAACTTTGAAAAAAATTTTATTACTCAGTTAATCTGATCACTATATAGAAGTGGCAATAGTTAAATGAATCGAAATGAGGTAATAGATTTTTTCATAAGCTTCACTTCAAGACAAAACACCGTTGCGTGTTGATTGGAATGATCGATATTACTCATCGACAGTCAAACTAACCATTGTATTTCATGGAAATTCCGTCCCAAGTAGCAAGGATTTTTGAGTAGTCTTTGAGGATCTAATGTTAAACTTGCCCTTTATGGAACTTTTGCTATAACGGAGAAATGTGCTATATGTCTTGCAAGCGATTCTAATGGCGTAATTTAGCCTTTCGTTTTTCCACTATTTCAATCAGAGAATCCTGATAAAAGTTGCATTGGAGGCGGTATTCTTTTTGTTTTTGGAAATTTAAATTATTCTAACTGATTTTTGATGTGAGAATTTTCAGAATTTATGCAATCTGGAGGAGTTTCGTTTAGCGTGTGGTGGTCACTACTGCAATCTTACTGCAATAGGGATGATTAATTTATTCACGTTACCGGAGAGAGAACCGGAAAAGTCATTTCCATATAAACTTAGAAATCTAGCTCTCACTGAATTCCAGATATGCAGTGTGGAACTTATATATGTCATTGCTCAAAAGTAATGTTATATCATCTTTTACTGTCTGGAATCTGAATACTATTTTTAAAGTTGGAAGAGATCTTAAAATCCGCAACGAACTAGCTTGTAACGATGCTTAAGAAAGAGCAGTTTGTTCGAGCTGTAGTGATTTCTTGTTATTTATTAATAGTATAAAAGAGGAAAAGGATGCATGGTCATACTTCAAAGACTCCACAACTTATGTAATAAATTGTCAAATTTAGTTGTCCAAAATTGCGAACACTCAATTTGCAACATAATGAGTATATGGGCGATGATATCATGTACTTCATTACCAGAAATTTCAGGTAATTCATTTGTTTTGCTTCTTCTTTATCCGTTTTTTATATTTGGTGCGTGTAAAATTAATTTCCCTATTGTTACCATTTATTAATAATTTTACTCATTTGTCCCCTGAGCATTGGAATTCAAATTTCGTACGGAAGAGTGATATAGCTTGTGGCCAAATCTTATTTCTTGATTCATTTAGTGATGTGTCCTTAGGCATTGGAAATGGAATTTTTGCAATCAGAGTGATTAATGGTGCATATTTATGACTCATTTTTGTTGTAAAAGTAAAGTCTTGAAAAGTTGAATTATTTTTTAGAAGCTCCAATGCATTGTTAATTTTGAATGGTTTTGGAATAAAATATTGCTATCATTTATGCAGCTATTTATAGGATACTATTTTTTTGAAAACTCTCATTTCAGTGATTTGGTCTTGCTAGATTTAAGCAAAATCGGCAAGTTCTATGATGATGAAGTCTGGGACCATATGTGTGATGACATTTTACCGAAATTACGTTTTTTGAGACTTCATGATAATGGGGTATAGTTTTATTACTAATAGATGAATTCTGTGGAATCGTTATTATTCAATGAAATGTGCCTTTGATCAAGCCTAGCTTAACTGAATAAATGGATTAGCTGAATCACACTGAAAAATTATAAAGACTTTGAATTTATGAATTTCCAATGAGTGATATTGAAATTATTATACAGTAGCGGAAATATGGTTCCTTCCATATTCAAAAATTAATGCTGAAACTATTAAAAACAAAATTGTTAGTAAGATTGCTAGGAGGATAGGATGAAAGTGATGAAGTGAAGTATTTGGATTGCAGTAAATGGTATTCACCATTCAGTATTCAAAAGTTAAAAGAAGCACAGATGCAAAAAAAAGATTTTTTAAGTGGCGGAATACAAATATAATAATTCCTGGACAAGATCTTGCTAAGATAAAAAGCCTAATGACCTGCTGACCCGTGAAAATTATGGTACGAATTTTCCTTAGGTATAACAATGAGAAGAAATGCGAACAAGTGCAGACACGGAATTTTTCTCTTTTTTCAGGCAAATATTGAGATATTACAGCGTCTGAACCTGAGACGTCCTAAACTGCTGATAACAACTAAAATAGATCACTTTATTAACTGGACCGAAACAGAAAATGGTTATATTTTCCATGACACATTCGATGGCGATATTAGCGCGCTTATAAACGATTTGTCTCAAATAGATGGGTTTGGCTGTTGTGGCACGGTATCTAGCCTTTCATCATCCATTTCGAGTTGAAAACATTGTGCATTTAATTTCCCTTCCAAATTTTTAGAATAGATTATGGCAAATATTTTTAAACGACATAGAGAAAAGCTTGGATACGGTAATCCCAATTTGTTTTGTAATTTTGTCGACCTCATTCCTCATGGATTTTAATTTCATCGATTTCATTTTTCATGACATTTACAAGTATTTTAGTCAATTTAAATATTATAAAACGTATATCCTTTTACTCTTTGTTTATTGTTACCTTTTATCTGTTACATCAGAAATATTGTTCTCATTTGTTAAATTTTGCTTGAAGAAACATTTAGAATCTATATTTCAATAAAGATCTTCGTATGTATATTAAGTGCAATTTTAAAACTACTTCAAAAGACTACTCATTAACAGCGTTAGATGATGGTTAAAAGTGGTCTGAGTTTCCTAAAAGACACAGTATACCTGAGCCGTAAAACTAATTGTTTTACAGTTTTGCGTCACGTGATTTCCATCCATATGATACGAAAACATATATTATGACTTTCTTTCATCAATGAATTGTTCTTGATGTATGAACTTAATGAATGATGACGCATTAATCTTTGTGATGTGGTGAATGAATAATAACTGTGCTTTCAAATATACTGTAAAAACCGAGTGTTTAATGTAAAGTCTCAACTTTTATTGGAAAGGTTGTAACTTCAAAACAGAATTATTTTAAAATTTATCTCAATCCGCAATTCTTTGTACTGCTTTTTTCATTTTTGCTGCTTTGAAATCTGCATCTTCAGGCCTGCAATCAAAAAGCCTTGAAATATTTCAATGAATCACAGCAACATTTCGAAGACAAAATTCCAGACTCACTTACCCATATCTAAATCGTTTTACGATTCTCTTTCTCACGTCTGTTAACTCGCTTGTAAACGAACTCTTCGACTTCCGTTTCTTCTTTTTCCCACTCGCACATCGATCATTGTTTTCTCTAATTACTCGTAACTTCTTTCCTTTTCTTGCACGTTTCGCTGCACGTACTTGAAATCCAGCCGTTCGCCGAGCTCGTAATTCTTCCTGTACGGTAATGTTTTGGGAATTACTGTGATTAATCATCAAAGAATTGAATTATTTAGCGAACCAAAAATAGTTAAGCATTTAAATACAAATGATAAATTGAATAAGAGGAAGAAAAACATTTAATGAATGATATGAGGAAAAGAGGTACATTTCAGCACATTAAGTTAATGCATTGGGAAACTGAGATAGACCATCTCAAACAAAGGAAGGTACTAATAATTTGAAACATTCTACTTTATAGGCTTAAAACATTGAAGCCTGTATAGACGTGACCATTACACTATTCATCCTCTCAATGACAGCTTTTTTCATATGCCTCATTTTCCTTCGCGAAAAAACCGCTCCAAAAGAACTCTACCTCATTTTCATCATCGTCTGCATTATGATTCTTTTTTTTCTTCTTGTCTGGAAAAGAACGAAAAGTGTTTCATTGAACATCATGTAAAAAATCTTCATTTTTTTCTTTCTTGAAAAATTACATCTAATGTGTTCATCATAAAGAACTTAAAGGATGGAAAAGGAGAGATATACGATGTATATGCAAACACATCGTATATATCTCCTTTCCCATATTTAGAGTTCTTTATGATGGACTAATGGACTAATAATCCATACTTTATGTTGGAAAATTTCTCTAGTGGAAATACCTAACGTATCACTATGAATTGGCAGCTGGATTTTGCAGGAATTCAAACATAATATATCTTACCTTTCTCATTAATCACCTTCTTTTGCAATTCCATCCAACATCGTTTCTCCACTTTCCCTTCCAATTTTGTCTTGCCTCTTTGTAATTCTTCTTGTGCAAGTCGCATAGTTCTTTCTACTTCTTCCTCTTCTATAATCCTTTCAATACTCTCTTTCAAATTCTCAATCCTATTCTTATAAGCTTCGATCACACCTGTAATAAGGAAAAGTTCTTTCTCTTATGAAAAAAAAAAAAAGAAGAATTGTGCTGAAACTCGACCAGGAAAATTGCACGAAAATTAGAAAAGATTGAAGAACTAACTAGCACTGATGAGTCGTTGCTTCAAGGAGCCTCCTTTATTCGAAGCTACAATTTCTTTCAAAATCTTTCGTTCATTTTCACCCACCAAAGAAATGGATCGTCCCACACGACCTGCTCGAGCAGTTCGACCAACTCGATGAACATATTGCTTCAGCGAAGTGGGCATATCCATATTAATAACCTACTTGCAAAAACATTTGTTGGTGAAAATTATTAATGACTCAGTTAATATGGAGCAATCAACGAGTTCACTTACTTCAAAACAGTTATGATTCGAAATTACTTCGTAGCCCATCTTATTAAACCAAAAGAACGCATGATTATCCCATCTCATGATTTTGCAAGAAAACTTACTGTCTTAACACCTTCTACGTCAAGTCCTCTTGATGCGAGATCTGTTGAAACTAGCACATCAAGTTCAGCTTTTTTAAACCGATACAATGCCTCAACACGTTGTCTCTGTGTTAAGCTACTATGCAGTTGACCAACCTAAAAAAAATTAAGCTTAATAAATCATCGCTATAGTTTTTAACATATGGCGTCACCTAGCAAATAATAAATTTTTTAATTCGATATTCAAACAAAAAAGAGACTCATCAAAATAGTTTATCCAGATGCAGACGACCGGACTTCTCTCAGATTCTCCAATAAATATCTATCATTATGCAACATTCAGCTGATCTATATTTATTTAAACAAAAACTTCAAATAATTTACCTTAGCTCCCAACAGACCTAGTATAATATGAAGTCGTCGACAAGTTTTCTTTGTCTTCACGAATACAATTGTGTGATCAGGAAAATTCCGCGTAACTAGGCCTAAAAAAATCAAATGATGAGGAATTTCAGGAATGTGCAAAAAGCAAAAATAAATTATAATAACCTGCTACAATACATTCCCGATCAGTTTCATGATTTTCCCGTATACGTACGAATTCCTGCCGGAGATTCAGAGCTGTTTCCGTATTACCACTAATGAATAATTTCACCGGATTTTTTAACGAAACAGCTGCCAACTCTTCGACCTCAAAATATTACTCATTTGAATCAGTGAATCAAACAATATGTCAAAGATTTCAGATAAAAAATAAACAGAATTTTTACACTGAATTGTTTATAAACAATCTCTGATGCAAAAATCAAGTTGGAAAATTTGCTGAGTTATTTGCCAAGAACTTTACACCACTATTTGCCTTAATGCAATTCTCATTTTTAAAGGAATCTGCTATATCATAAATATTATGAACAAAAATGCATACACTGGAAATCATTTGCCCTTTCCAATATTGTATATGAGCACAAGATAATTTAAACTGAAAGAATTCAAAGAATAAGAATTTTAAAATATATATACCTGATCTGTCATGGTGGCTGAAAACAACATCGTCTGTCTATTTTGCCCACATGAATGTATGATTTCTTTCATTTGATCAGCGAAAGCCTCATCCAGCATTCTATCTGCCTCGTCCAAAATCAAAATCTTCAAAAAAACAAAAGATTTTCAAAATACAAGGAACTAAGGAATTAGAAGATCATTAAAAAATCTCCATATTTATTCGTTTTTACATTGTACGCCATTATGGAATGTAAAAATGACCAGAACTGCTTCATGATTTCTGGCATTTTTGAAAAAAAAAAAAAAAAAAAAAAACTGAAAAAGTAGCATTCAAAAACAGTACCTCCACATCAGCAAGTGAGAAATTAGGCGCATTATGTAAATGATCAATCAATCGTCCCGGTGTAGCAATGACAATGTCGGGATGTTGTCGCAATGCTGCTTCCTGCGTTTTCAAATCCAAACCACCTTAAATGTATTCGTTAAAAAAATCAACCGCAATATAATACAGCACATTTTTTTTCTTTGGAAAGAATAAATAAAAAACTTTTAAACTAACAAGATTAAAAAAAAAAAAAAAAAAAACACCTATTATAAAATCTGAAAGAACTTAGTTCAAAAGAGAACAATATATTACTCTAAATACAGAAAAGTGAGAATAGACATCGGACAGAGATAAGTGACAAAAGCCAACAACAAAATAAATTTTTTCGAAAATAATTTTTCTTTATTAAGCTTCTTCATTTATCCGCTTATATCTTATTTGCAATGCTTATTGAATAATGAATATATGATATTCCTATCATTCACGAAGCAGTTATTCAAAACATAAATGCCAAGATTCATTATTATATTAATTATCATTTGCGATATCATTTTTTCGTGTGCTCAATTTAAAATTTTAAGGAAAACTCAAAAATTCTTGTTCTTCCATAAAGAATATTTTCATTATTATATATTTATAGTATTATGATATGGGAATGATATTATGAGAATTCTTTATTCCTTAAAAGTGGAATTGAAGAATAAAGAAATCTTCCTTTCTTCAGAATGTGATCGGACATTTTGGTTGCAATGTATTTTTATATATTATTTATGTATGTATGTTTCCATCATTGCGCTTTGCTACATTTTCTATCTTTTCAGATTCTTGAGTTGAGTATTTTGCTAAAAATATGATCTTTCAAATCCTTCAAGTATAGATTCGACATTTTAAATGCGTAATGATTTAAATAGTTATTGTCGCGAAAATCGCGAATACTAAATAAAAATCAAAGCCTTTTCCATATGAAAAAACCTCTCCATTATCAAAAAAAATATACAACATCGATGTAGCGCAGCACACTAATATAAAAACCTATTTATATGTCTATGCCAAATATGCAAAAAAAAACATAAATCTCTTTCCTTCCTTCCTATTTTCAAATGAATTTGTTTGTTTTGTGAGGCGAAAAATGGAAAATATTTCCGTCTTTTTCATTGTTTGAATGCAATCGCTAGTCTTTTGCGCTTGGCCTTTTATCAGCGGTGCTATTTCTAGCTTTGATTATTTTTTCGATTACAAACATGATAATTTTATAGTCAACCAACATTTTCTTACCGAAATACAAATTAGTACTATTTGTTGTATAAAATGGACTTTATACACTGAATTGAAGGATTTCAGCTTAGTAAAGGAAGTAATTCGATTTTCTTCAAATTATGAAGACCTGTTTGCATAAGGCCTATATAAAATTATCTATAGGTTACAGCATAATATAATAATGAAACATTAAAGGCTAAAATATACTACTAAGGATGAAGAAATATTTCATGCAAATATTCCAAAAAGATTCAAATGTGATACAAAGAGGCACTAATATCTCAATACTTAAAATTCGTAAATTCAAAAGAAATATAAAAGTGACAATGGCCAGGAAAATAGAAAAAAAATAAGTTATTTATTGAATAATTTATAATAATTCGGTTCGATGTCACAGCAAGATGAATAAGGACAATAATAAGAAGGTATTTGACATATTTTCATGTCATTTATCAATATTGAAACCAATTTTTAATAATCGGTATGTGTCTAAATTTTTGAAACAGTAAAAATTTCTCGACTGATAACGTTATAATAGCAATATAAAAGTCATGCTAGTAGTATCGGCATCGCAAGCATAGCGTCTTCATAAAGCATAATTATTCTGATAGTAGGGGATTCAATTTATAATCCATTCTATTACTTTTTTGCTATAATTGGCTTGGTGATAAATCCAACAGTTCATGTGTTCGGCGTCTTTTTATTCGCCCAAAATTTCATAAGGTATGTCTGAAATTTTTCATCTAAACTAGTCAAAATATCGACATTCGTGATGTTGACATCTTACATCATCTAAAATAGCATTCTGGGCACTTATATTACTGAGAATAATGTTAGATCTCTTTCTCAGAAACTGCTGCTACTGTTTGAAATTCGGTTAAAGTGAATGGGGGCAGATGTTGGCGTATATGATCATTTATTCAGAACAAACCTAATAAAACCATTTATCTCCTGTATAATATTCATAATGCAATTTACGTACTAAGAATATTTGAGAGTAAAGTAGGAGAAACTTATATTATTTACTATTTTAAAAAACCATAGGATCCAAGTATTTTTACTTGGATCCTACTTACAATTAAGTATTTTTAATCGATTATAAAATACATAAAACTGTCATCCATGAGGGCTACAAAACGACCTCTTTCCTCATGTGTCAAGTTTGTCCCTGTAATGGCGTATATTTTTTCCTGTTTTTTCAAATTATTGAATGACAAACTTTAAAAGATTCTTGAAAAAAACATCAATAACTGAAAAAAAGAGATTTCTCGATTCCAGTTTTTATTGGCGACTAGTCATCAATGAAAATACCAGTGAAACTTTATCGAATATCATTTTCTAATCAGTCCTTCCTCCGTATACATCATCTAGAAAAAAAGTTTGAGTCAGCTGGCAAGTACATCAAAACGCACTGGAACGTAAAATCAGCCTCAAGGATTGATCAAAAAAACTGGAAGAATGATGAAAATTTTGAGAATTGAGCTTCATTACACACACTATAACAATAATAATGTTGATATAATAACAATTAATAATTAAAGATAACAATAAAATTCGTTTCCTTTCTATAAAATAAGTGGAAAAAAAGGAAACGTTTTCTAAGCATAAAAAGTATCGTCCATAGTCTCATTGGAAAGAGTGAAAATGACACAAATTATATCAAAACATTCTTGTTTAGCAAGTTTGTAAAAGAAAATAGAGGAAATTGTCGGAAATTCCGAGAAACTTCATGATAACAATTGCATAATTCAATCATTTTTGTCATTCTGAATTGTTGTTTTGATGTGCAGTCAGTAATTCAATATTGTAGTCTAAGTCACACGCCAATAAAGGCGCGCTCTCATGTGCTAATAATGGTGCCTTCTTGAGATCAAATCTATCATTATCCTTTCTCTATATAATAAGAAAGTCCTGAGCATAGGATCATTTTTAAAAGGTCATGTGTTTAATATGTCAGGATTAATTTGGTCTCTATCTTTCTTTTGGGTTATAATATCATGATTAGACTTGTTTTATTGATATGATTGATATTGTAATTGTTGTGTCCATTATAGTGTTATCAAAGTTTTTTTTTTTTACAAAGATTTAATTACCCAAATTTAAGATTCAACCACAATTCAATTTGGTTTCCGCTTCTGTATCTATATCCATTGATCACGAATAAAATTTCAAATAAATTGGTCATGCAGCACAATTACTCACAACAAACGTAAGTCGTTAACTGTCAGTTCAAGTTAAAAGTTGTCTTTCTTTTAAAATTTCGATAAAAATTGATCCATTCAACTGAATGGCATTTTAACAAGCAAAAGGAATAATGAATTAGAATAGGACGGGATATCTTCCATGAAAATAACTATGGAACCGATGAAACCGAAAATTTCCGGTAAAGATAAACGAATTCTGTGCTGGAAGTATAACAAAAAAAAAAAAAAAAAAAAAAAAAAAAAAAAAAAAAAAAAAAAAAAAAAAAAAAAAAAAATCCAAAAATAGAGAATAAAAATGAGAATTTAAAGAAATTATTGAATCTCATTTCATTAAAACCTTCAAATAATCTCCATAACTTGCTGAGTTTCGACATGCCTTAGATTTCTTTTATTTGCCTTAAATAAATAATCTTCTTCCTAACTTCCCAGAAAAAGCTTAGATTAATTTCTTTAAAATGTCAAGAATTAATTAAACACTAACAATTCTTCTCAAATGCTCCATTTTGAATGAAAACCTGTTTCATTTGACCCCCATTTTCTATCATTTCTTTGATGACATTCTTTTTCCAACTCTTGTTCCTGCTTCATCTCAAACCTCTTCTCCAATACTTTGTCAATGCTCTTCGATACTCATTTGTCCGTACCTGTCACTATAAAATTTCATTCTTCAGCACAATCGGCACCATCCCTTTCTTTACTCCTCCCATTTCAGCAATATACTATGCCACTCCAATAAAATACAGCGGCGATAGTAGAAGGCTAGGGAAACGGTCCATTTGCCACCGTTAATACCTTTTGTCCGCTCAGGTTCAATTCGACCTCCGACCTCTTTCTTACCTAACGGAAACATCGAAAACATCCATACAATTTCGTCGAACAATTGTCCATCTCATCCCTGCAGCCCAATCTTCTGCCCTCTCTATGTTTATTTATTATCCCCTTTGTAAAATAAAATTCACTCAACAGAAAGGGGAAATTTTGCACTTGATCTCATAAAAAATTCGTCGATGACAGTTGTAATGATAAGAAATCAACGAATTTTGCTATCACTCTGTGTTATCTTTGGATTATGGAATATTGGTACTCAGTGGACAACAACATTACTTTCATTTCTACAGTGGGATACTGTTCATGTTAGTTTGATAAATTTGATTATTTTTAATTTTACTATAAAAATTGAGAAAAGCTTGGTAGAACATAATTATTTTAGCATATATTCGAATTAGATAATCATCAAAAAGAAAAAACAAATAAGAAAAACTAGATTGGTAATTATTTCGCAAGAAATTGTCAACAAAACTGTCGCATAATAATTAACTTCTATGAAATACTAAGAGAAATGATTTATTCACTCAGTACAGTATGAAGTATCAGAAACAGTACTAAATGGCTTAGCTAAAAAGCCATTAAATCTGATTTAATTTTCTTTCGATCAGCCCGATACAAAATAATTTTTCTATTTGCTAAGATCGTCTCAAAAGTGATAAACGAATATGAAAATTTACTCGACCGAAAATCAATTTCCATTTAATTCCTTGAAATGACCAGAAAAAAAAAAAAAGAAATAGAAAATAGTGAAGAAATTTAAAAGCTTTTAATTAAGCAGAAATTATTAATTATTTACAGTAAAAAAAGTTCATTTGAAAACATACGCAAAACTTAGCTACTTTTACATACCTGAAATACAAAACTTGTGTTTTTCAATAGAAGAATTTTGAACTAGAAAAATTGCAACTGCAATTCCATTCTTTTCTTCGGTCAGATAAAAGAAAAAAATCCTTGAAGTTAGGAAAACAAAAAAACTTTTTGACCATTTATGAAAAAACAAGTTCCAGATGATGACAATAGTGGATATTGGTTATATCCAGTCATTTGGAAGTTTTTGTAATGCTGTCGGTGCTCTCATAATCGGACAGGTATACTATATATTTTAACAAAAAAAAAGATTTCATTTTTGATGAACTGTACTAAAAGATCAATAAAAGCAACTGCTACAAAAAGATGTCACTAGACAAATTTTTTAGATTGCCGATACAACTGGTCCAAAAACAATGTTTCTGTTTTCATCGATTGTTATATCTATTTACTATTCAGCGTTAGCCTTTGCCAAGTGCTGGTACTCATTCTTTTTACTGCAGGTGAATTTAAAAGCAGCAAGCACATTCATTCTGATTTGACTAACATTTGTATTTCGCTCTATTTTAAAAAGCTCTCTCTTCGAGAGCTTTTTTAGAATGTTCAGAAATTGTCCCATCAGATACAAAGTTGTATTGAAATTAAAAGATGCGAAATTTTAAACAATCATTAATTTTCTTATTTCATCCCTTAATGATTATAATCCAAGCGTCGGTATAGGAAAACAATTAGTGAAGAAATCATAAAAAAATGAATCAAATCATTAGAAAGACTATCGTATGTTATTATAAGAATCAATAAACAAATTAAAGAGCAAATTATAAGAATGAAAAGAATTTAACTAAATTAAAATAAAATTAAATTAAGTTGCTCCGATTGGGTTATCAACTGGATGCAACTGTTGAAATGTATCTAGCAACTATTACAACGGAACGTGAAAGAACCAGTGCTCTAATGCGACTCACCGTACCACAGGTAATTAGCTCAAGAAACTCTTTTTTCCTTATCGGAAGACTACTTCAAAAATACTTTCTGAATACAGTCTACTGATGTATTCAGTATCGCGGACTGAAGGCAATCACGAAAGATGACATAAATACAATTTGAAGTATTTTGTATCTACAACACGGTTTAGCATGGAACTCATTTCATTTTTCTGTTTTCATATTTTTATGCTTTTATGAATTTCACCTCAGTATCAGAAATATATCTACATCTACTAGGCTTTGGCAATGTTGTTGGGTCCGATGTTTGCATCACAATTAGCGATTAGAACCAGTCTTCGTACATCACAATTCATTTGTGGTATCGCTTTAATTGTGACGTTAACTCCATTCATCTATTATGTTTTACCACAAACACATAATGTGCCCAAGCTTGCTACTGCCCGATTACGTCCGCAGGTAATAATTGTGATGTTAGGAAAGACAGATTGAAAACGAATTTAAATTATATAGGTTCCATGAATGTGTGTTTTAAATAGTTAATATTAGATGTACTCATTACTTCTCTCTAAAATCTTCATATTCAAATAATATAGTAATTTTAGATCATTAATCTAAGACGAGAGTGAAAATTTCGCAAAACTATTATATTTAGAAGTACCTTTAAATAATCAAAACTCGATGAAATAACTACGATCGAAATCTTTATTTTCACCAGTTTTTTTTTATTTTTAAATGTGAAAATAAATTTCAAAATCTGCCTATTAAAGTACAAATATGAGTCGACGATACTCTAAATTCTGTCAAATTTAGGACTATCTGCCAATGATAAAGCATAACGTTGCCCTTAGAGAAGGTATTTTATTGCGAGGACTGCTTATTGCTGCCTATATTTGCTATGAATTGATATCCAGAAATTTCCTTCTACGTTCATTCATGCAGGTTATTTTTCTTACCATTTTAAATTTTGAAGTTACAGCAACTAACTCAAAATCTTATTTGCAAATGAATAATTATGGAATCATCATATAATGAAGAGAAATATTTTACTGGATCATTAGCTACATAATAAAGCAAAATTTATCGGCCAAATTACCATCAAAATATGGCCGTAATAGAAAAAAAAAAGAGTTGAACTGTATCCTAACACACTGAACAAAAAGAAATAAATAAAAAAGAATGATAAAACAAGGAGTCAGACAACGAAATTTCCAGCAGTCGATTTACTTATATATTATCTAATTCAGAAATAAATTCGATATTTAATCCCCGGAATTTGTCAAGTTCACCAATCTTAAATTATTCTAATTTCGAACCAATAAGGCAGAAAATTGATTCTTAAAGATTTCAGGGTCCAAATGATTCGGCTAAAGTACTTATTGTAATGGGCGTGTCATTATTAGTGGTACAGTTCCTCATATTACCGTATCTACAACGACGTTTCTACCCGCGGACAGTACTAATTATTTCATTGATTGGTCTTTCCTGTGCTTACTTACTAATTAATTTCACCAAAAATTTCAATCAGCTACTTACTGTCGTAGCCCTTCAAACGGCATGTTACGCCGTTGCATATGCCGAAAGCTATACACAAATCACAAGGTATTTTAATTTTAAAATGAAAGGCACGAAACCGCCAATGTCCAAAACTAAAGAGATAACATAAAAGAGAGCATTAAATAGTTACTGGATCTATGATAGGAAAAGTTCCTGATTAATAACAACACTGATTTAATTGTAAACTAAGGGGAGAAGGGAATCCGTGTAAATCGAAAAATCGTGATGAATGACACAGTCCTAAAAGGAACATTTTATACTATATGCATCTATAATTCCATCTCCCCATCACTATAAAAAATAACTAAAATGGTGTTTAGGTCATCATAATGTTAATTCTGAGCCAAAAACTTTCAATTAGATATAGTCTCGATTTTACACATAGTCATGTAGCATTTTTTTACCACATCCAAAATAGCTTCATAAATCGTTCATATATGGTTGCAGTGCCGTAGATACTATCGATTTGGGGAAAGCAACAGGACTAGCATCGGCTGCTCAGTGGATAACACATTTCATAGTTCCAATTTATACATCACATGTGGTTCAATCATGGCACTATACTTATGCATTCCACACTAGTACACTACTCTCCATTGGAGCTCTTTGTTATGTCATTCTAGTCGCTAAACATTCAAATGCTCGAGTACAATCTCTATTACCATCGATTAGTCTGTTTTAATTTATTCACATTCTCTAAAATGTGCTACAGTTCTAATTTTTATGATTTTAGCGCAAAAAAAAAAGGCTAGTCACATCTACTACGAAAAAGCGATTCAATCTTGAATTTTAAACAGGGAAGTCCATTGAATCCCTCATATCATTAAAAACAAGCGATCAATTAAAATCTGCAGTAAGAAAGGAAGTTTCATTTAAGAGTTTCTTGAATCAGTTACTGGTTTCTATTACATAATACGCAGTATGATTTTGACAAAAATTTTTTTACTCAATAATAGCTGGTGAATTAAAATAGCTTTCCTATGCTTGTCGAAAAGACGAACCTGCACATAAACATATATCGATGCGCATAAACTTTGATAACTGTCGACTGACTTGAAATATCTATAAGTAACAAAATTTAAAATGATGTATTATACCTGTTTTTATGATTAAAGTAATTACTCAAGGATTTTGATCCCAATATCTCAGTGATACATTGGTGTTAAGTCTCGGTATATGTCTCATAAACATCATGCAAGCGAAACATCTCTATTCTTTGTGCAGATAATCATATGAACATACCAACAAATCCCCTTATTCTTACGATATTACTTTAGCATAGTAGACTCGTTGACACATAATTTTTTCGATCATTATATCTCTTAATAAAAGATTTGTTTATACAATCAAACCAAATAACTAAACCTGTATTACTAATTCTTTCAAAACAATCAAACCTGTATTGCTAATTCTCTTGTTGGTGCTAATACAATCACTCGAGTCATTGCTTTTTGTTGTGGTCGATATAATAAACGTTCCAAAACAGGTAACATGAAAGCAACTGTTTTACCAGTTCCTGTTGCAGAACATGCACACAGATCACGTCCTGCAAGTGCAAGGGGTATGCATGTACTTTGTATTCGAGTAGGTTCAGTAAAACCGCATGCTGTTATAGCCTAAAACAGATGAAGAGTAGAATTCTGAATGATAAAAACTTCGATTTTATTGAGTTTTTATAATCTAAATATTATACTGAAGTATCTAAAGGCAAAAAATCTGAAAATAAAAGTTAGGAACTTATATCTTAAAAGATGAAAGAAACACTGATTTCAAAAAAATTAAGTGAGAAAATAAAATGTTCGAATTTGATCCAAATTTGAGAAATTCCATCAAATATATCAATTACCTTCAAAAGCGGCTTGGAGAGATTCATTTGATCAAATCTAATAACCGTTTCTGCATTCAGCGCGTTACTGCTGGTGGCATCATCGAAAAAATTTTGTGTCTCATGGCACTTTTTCTTTCTCGGCTGCTTTTCACGAACATTATCTGAAAATCAAGCAACTAATAGATATTGAAATCAAGAATTAAGAAATAAACTAAATGGTCTTCTTTTTGAATGTTTGATTATCAAACTTAAGCAAATGCTTCTTATCAAGAAAAGTTATCTCTCAATAACTGTTAAAATTGTAGATCACATAAATTCACTTCAGTTCTGCTCTTTCACATCTTTTGCCTATTTCATATCCATTCTTTTCAAAAAATGTTGAAAATAACACTAGATAGTTACTTTTCGCAGAATTAAAGATCTAGAAATACCGGAAATGTCCTCCATTTCTTGCACGAGTTCGGGAATTCTCTCGAATGATCCAGAATTAAAAAATTTGGCACGTTCACGTTCAATTTTTTCTTCTAATGTGCTGATGTTGCCTTTTTTCACATACGGCTGCAGGCTTTTTAGTATATCAACTTCTGGAAAACCAAAGTAATAAGAATTTTACGAATTTAAAGTCCCAATATCGTTAGCATATTCTGTCGAGATATTCGGACGAAACCATTCTCTGTGACATTTATGATTACTTCTTATGGTTAAACGTTTTATGGACATGATGATAAAATGAATCATTCGGAGGAAATTAAAATAGTTCCCTACAAAAATTTATCTCATTCAATTTTGATGGGATTTATTTCAAATCTCCGATAAATCCATATATATTTTAACCCAGTTTTTGAGATGTTATGTGCTTTCTCTCTCTTCCTTCTAAGAACCGATTTATAAAATGATACTGCGTTTTGTGTACAACTGCAAATCGATAGCTTTAAAGATTAAGTTATGTAATGAGAAGTGGCTGTAATTCATAACAAAAATATTATCATTTTGGACAGTCAAATTGACTTTCTGAAAGATCACTGGCTGACGATCATGAAGGAAAGATGTAATATCATTTAATTAAGAAACAAACTACAATGAAATTTCGAGTTAGCCTAAATAACCTTTATCTCCTCCATTGAGACAGTTGAATACAAATCCATCAGCGAAATCTTTGCTCATGCTTTTTTGCCGCTTTTTCTTCACTTCTAATCCCTGCAACAAACCTTTCTTCCCCCTTATTTTTTTGGCGGAATGAAAATATGGAAAAATTCCAATATCATTCATAAAGCATTTAAAAAGTAAGACAAAAAAAAGAAAAAATCTTTTTATGAAAGCAATCCTTCAGCTGAACAAATTTTTAAAAAAGTATTCTTTGTATTGTTGGAAAGTTAATAAGAGGAAGTTTTTCGACAAGTTTCAAGTAATTCAAGAAAGCACAGCCTCTTAAATGCAATCGAAACAAATCTTCACAAAATCGATATTACCACTAAAGATTAGATTAATTGGAATTGTTATCAGAGCCGAAATGCTATTTGGAATTTTCTGTAGAATATACAGTCAAAAAACAGACAGATAATGATGGTCAAAGAAATATTCAGGAAAAAGAAAAATACCTCAGAAGAATGAGTATATGCTGAAAGAATTTCAATGAAACTCAACAAAAGAAAATACTGACCTCATCAATTTCGTCATCTGTTGATTCTATCACATCTACAACTTCATCATCCGCAATAGTTGGAGGATACAACATTCTCTGCAAATTCTTCAACAATGTAACAACATTGCTTATTATTATTTATCAAATCGACATCCATGCCACTGATGCGCGATGCATGCCATCGTATTTTATCTACGGTGAGCAAGAAGTGCAAATATCTATTACGAATACGTACATTGTATACTGCATCCCAAGATGACATGACACCCCTTACTATCAATGTAAAACTTAGCTAAACTTATACCTCTAATAAAATACCCCGAGTGTCCTAAATTCATGCGGCCACTTTATGCACTAAAGTCATCCCACCAACTTATTTACATCTTTTTCCGTCTCGAATACAATAAATTATTATTTGGTTTATTTTGTATATCATTGCAAACAAATATCCATGATCAATATAAATCATGCGGTCACTTTATAAATCCTCGCTGTGTTGATGTAAGGAAATAAAATAACATTCCACTAGTTATTTCTCCTGTTCCTTTTCTTAGAACACTTATTCGATACGAACAAATCTACGCAACAAAAATAATTTTACCATTTATCATTATGTTATAACCAATATAACTTTCGTATATATTTAAGAATCAATCGATAATCTATGTATCTCAGTATATCACCGAACTATTTGTAACAATGATAAATGCACTACAATCATAACAATAACAGATGACGAGATAACTTGTTGTAGTACAATAATTACATTCTAGTTGGTTAACATAAATGATCAGAGAGATTTCAAATAATTTCCTCAAATTCCAACTTCAAAATAAACAATAAAAAGAAGTGAACAATAGATCTCGAAGTTGTCTTTAAATTAGATTCAAAATATTTATACATTAAGTTCACATTTTTCCATATATTCAGATAAACTTGGAATTTCAAAGTAAAGCGCTTAGAGCGCAAACGGTGAAAAGTTAATTCATTGAACTCTAGTGATAGTCAGTTCATCCTCATCCTCAACAGTTTCATCTTCATCTTCATCGTTAACCATCGAAACGACAAACGATTGCATGGCTCGACCCAACTGATCCACTGAAGCAATAAGAGAATTCATGCGATTTGGCCTGGTATCGTACTCGATTCCTTCATCCTCTTCGACCGAAGCTACACTCGATTCATGCTCTTCCGAGCCACTTTCCTTGCTTTCACTTCCGATATTTTGTTGCTGCAATTGCATTTATGTAAATAAACTTTGAACAATTCTACTAAAATTATTCAACATTCTCAATTTTCAAGTTGAAATCAAAAAAAATTGATTGGAATAAGAGGACAGACTATTGGTCTTGCATTAACCAAGATTTCTGGCTGAATTCACAATAACTTTGTAATAGTTTAAATATCTCTCAATTTATGATATCTTGAAATTGAATATCGTAATTATTTGAGTTTTCATCTCATGATGTTTTAAAAATGAATGCCATGACTATTACAGTTCTAAGACTTCTTAAACCAAGCCGCAATTCGGTGAATTTATTTTGAAAGCAAACATCTTACTCTGATATATCATGAAAATGGGCAAGCGACTTACTTGAGCAATGACTGTTCGTAGCCTTGCAAGTTGTGTTTCAAGTTGACGATTCTGTTCTTCCAGTATCCGACTTCGTTGTTCCAGTCGTTCTTTATGTTGTCGCAACAAATATGCCTAAAAAACGACAAACTGATTTCATAGCGCAAATAATCTTTGCGAATAATCAGCGTTCCAGAAAGTAGGAAGAAAGCAGAATGCAATGACAGAAGGCGCATTGATTAGAACATTACTATGAAACTTGTGAGAGAAATGTGTTAACTCTGACCTCTGATCTCTTCATATCATTTTGACTATGTGAATGTAAATAAGATATTTCCAGATCGTTTTATACAAATTTCTATTTCAAAATTTACTTCTCTCAATAACTGATCGTCACCAGAATTAGAAAGTGAAGGAACAGATCGTCCGGTTCCCATATTATCAGTAACACTTCGTGACATTGCTGCACTGCTACCTCGTGTCAGGTTCGGCGTTGAACCCACAGCATTACCAAATTTCCTCCGTCTTTCAATTTCTTTTTTCAATTCTCTGAATTTACATATTCATCTAGAATGATCAGCCATAGTACTCTTCATTGAAAGGTATGAAGTTATTTCGAAAAATCCCGAAAATTCCATTTCAACTTACCTATTTTCATGCTGCAACTTGTGCAGTACTTGGTCCAATTCTTCCTTGTGCATTTGTTCAACTTGGGACAGCAGTTGTAAAGGTGATTTCAATTCTGTCATATTCATTAGTATTTCTTCTCCAGGTTCATTTGCAGGAGGAACCGGTGAATCATTTTCACCTCGTGTTCTCCATAATCTGAAATTACTGATGTTTGAGATTAAAATTTTAACTTTTGTTTTGGCAAAAATTGGCTAATTGCTGAGCGTGCTTCAATTAAACGATAGCATATATCAATATCAAGAAAGGATCGGTTTTTTGAATTCTGAAAACTTAGAAAAAAAAATCGAGAAGATTCAGAATTCAGTATCATAATTAAAAGTAAGGTTAATTTAGCGTGATTAAATCAAGTTACAATGACCTTCGAGCGCAGAGTTGTATTCGATTATGGATCGGTTCAGTGAAGGGATTAAATGGCGAAGTATTGCTGCTTTCCAACGGAGGTCCTTCATCTACTGTTTGTACTGGTAGATAACCAATTCGTGTTTTACTCTTCGATCGCAATTTATTTCTCACTATTAAGCCAAAATCGCGCACATCTTCACCTGATGTTGTCTAAAATCATGCTTTAATTTTTAAAAAGTTTTGAACAATATATCTCCTCCAAGAAAAATCAGAAAATAAAAAGCGTGAGTGGGAAATGTCGGAATGGATGAGATTGGGGAAACAAATTACGCTAGAAATTAATCAGAATGATATCAAACTTACTGGCAAGCAATATTCCTGTATTGGATGTGATAATTTATGATTTTTAGCAAGCCTTTGACTGAAGAAACAGTTCTGGCAAATATCAACATTGAAACATCGCAAACAACGATATCGCAATCCAATAATTGGAAACATTTTACATATGTTACATTTTGCCTGAAATTTTTTTGTATAATAATATAAATTAATAAACTTTGCGAAATAATAAACAAAAACGAATGAAAGACAAATTCTTACAATTATTAATTCACTATGCAATTTAGATTGCGTAAATAAGTCTTTCTTCTATTATGGCAACGTAAATAAGTCTTCCATCCATTATGGCAATTAGTCTAATTACCAACAGACCAAATGAATAAATCAGACTATGCATAACTAATTTATTATGATGGAAGATAACTTATTGATGAATTTTGAAAAACTTAAGTTATAAATTACTATTCAAAAAAAAAAGAAAAAAAGCATAGTGAAGGAATTCTAAATATTTGTCGTGTAATTTGCTAGATTCATTTTTCGTTAATTGAACTTTTTAAACCAGACAATTTGGAACAGATAAAATAGTATTTTATTATTTTTTTAAAATATAAATTTACCTGATGTTTAGCGAATTCGGCACTAGCTAACCGATGCATGACAGGTAACCAAACTATACTTTGCGGCTCTTTTTTCAACCAATTCAAAAATTCATCAACTGTAATTGTTCGTGGATAGTTTGCCGTTTCGAAGCACGATCGCACAGATGGTTCTACGTTTGAACCACCAAATGCTGCTGCTTCGCCGAAAAATCTTGGAATCTAAGAAAAATATTAATTGGATTTTTGAAATTTTTTGGGGAAAAAAACTTTGCGACATCACTGATGAATAATTAATACTTGCGATAAAGTATTTTTCCCAACATTATTTTTTGTAATTTCAACTCTTATACAATAACTAGTTAGTGATATTGCAGTTCTCTAACATCGACTAAATTGTTAGAGCTAAAATTTTGTTAGTAAGATTGAATTGTTTCTCATCACAGTATATTTGTAACCAAACACAAATATTTCCCGAGGATTACAATTTTTCGGTTTAAACTGAAAGAATCAAAACAAAAAATCTTACATGAATGATATCATATAAGAGAAGAGCAAGTTTTTTCTGATCAACACCTTCGTTGTTTGCAATAAGTTGATATAAATCTGAAATACTTATAGAAAATGAAAAATATTTACCACACTTTATTTATCACTGAAAATGAATGAAACTACGCGATATTGGGCAGCGAAAGAAGAAAGAATGGCATGTCGTAGTAATCGAAAAGAGATAATAAAAATATGGCAATAAAAAACTTACATCTATATTTGTCTTCCAAATTTGAATTGCATAATATAGTTAACAATACGCGAAACGAAAATGCCCTCAGGATAGAATCGCGTGCCCTGAAAAATCCAGTGCAATTTGCAGAAATTTTAATATCTTCATTTTCAAATTGAAAATAGCGCGCAAAAGAAGTATCCGAAACCATTCCGTCGCATCTTATGTTGGTGATGGATCGCTAGACCTAACCAGATATATAATTTTCCTCAGAAAGTAGTGATATTAGCCGATTAAATTCCAGATCAAAATCTGCTCAGGAATAGATTGAGAAATGAAACAGATAGCAAGTTGAAGAAAAGCTAATCTTCTTGAGAGCCTATAAACCTCTAAAATAAAGTAATCACTGATGACATATTCAAGTACTGGCTTAAGACTATCTGTAAAAATGAAGAGAATTTAAATTCCATCATCATCCTGGCAAGAAATATCTTCGGCTATTATACTACATCTAAGTCTTATCCATCCAAAAGTAACTCTTTCTTACAAAAAAATTTCGTGATTTCCCTGCAAGCGAATCCAATTCGTAAGACTCTTTCAGTAATAGATGATGTTTTCTACGAAAATGACCTATGAAAAGAAGACCACTATCGCAATCGAACATATGATTCAATTAAGAGGTAAAAAAAAAAGCCTAGTTTATTATCTCTTCTTTATCATATTCCTGAAAACAAAGAGAAAATGAGATGGATGATGCCTCATTGGATTGAGTATAATATTTTCTTCGCAAAAAAAAAAAAAAAAAAAAAAAAAAAAAAGAAAATATCGAACTTACGGATCGAATATGTTCAAGACAAAATTGATTAACAGATCAACAGCCAGTGGCACGGAGTGTATCAATTCGGGATACTTTTCCTGTGCTGTCTCAAACAGTGGCACCAAACACATTACCACATCTTTCATCGATAAACATTGCTCACCTAACATTGTGTTGAGCGTTTCCAACTTCAAATCGACATCTTCCAAAGTTAGCAAATCCACTAAAAATACACAATTCTGGAGGATGAAAAGACACAATATACTTTCGAATTCAATACTGAATACAATACAGTAATTCGGTACTGTATTGTCGCAGAGGTGTGTATAAGCAAAGATACAGTAATTATGTCTACCAAACTTACAACAAAGACGTTTCTGAATTGACCGTAATTTCATTGCTGTTCGATAAGCACTAAATTTGATTTGATTAAAATTCGTCAGCTCTTCCATGATTTCAACCATTGCTGGATGATCCCATTGAGTTACTTCCGTTTCGTGGCTACAATTTGCAGTAATTATGCAAATTTAGATCCGATAATGATTGGTATTCTATAAAAAAAGCTAAATAACAAATTTTAAAAGAAATTTGCAATTTACTTGATATAATAGGGTAAATGATTAGAAGATGAGACTGCTCGTTGCCAGGGCATCTGAACACTGTTTCGTAAGAAATGTTGACTCGATGGGCCAAAATCAGTCATGGCTCGTTCCAAGGCGGCAGAACGAATAAGTAAATCTGATTTTAACTTCGTTATCCTGGAAAAAATAGAATAACTAACGAGAACAACGAAAAGGATTTTGTGCTTTGGCACAGAACAGAAAAACCAGACAAATGACCTAACATTACTGGTCATTAAGAGCCATATTCGGATGAAAAGTTTAAAATCATACAAATATTTACAGATAAGATTTGATGCGATATAGAAGTGAATTCTCTTTGCTGAGAATATTCATGAAAGTAGAAGAAGTGATAATTAGCGAATAACATATCATCTGACTAGACAGATTTATCGAATTTTCTTTTTAAGATTAATTTTCGGATTAAATAGATGCTGAAGAAAATTTATTTCCGAAATTTCTCTACAGTAAAGTTAAAAGTAACACTGCATGTAATGAAGAGTATTGACTTTCAATGAACTGGATTATCTTAAAAGCAGTAATTTACGCCCAAAAGTAAAAATATACTTTGAACGTAAATTATTAAACTGTGAAAGAATTTAAATGAACCAATTTTTATAAAAAATGAATGAATTAAATCACTCTCTTTTTCGTCAGATTACTTTCATTTTTATGAAAGAAAAGAGAAAATAATAACAAAATAAGATCATAATTTTCTTAACAACATTATGAAAAACTTCTATATAATTCTTAAAACATATATGTAAAAGAAAAAAAAAAAAAAGTACCCTTAAACTCATCTCTCTATAGTCTTCTTCTGCTGGAAAATTGTACATCAAAAATCATTGTTAACATTTGTCCTTTATTGAAATTTCCCGATTAAAAAAAAAAAATTTAATAATTCAATAACAAAGAAAATCCAATAAAGTTGGCTTCAGTCCTTCATTAAAAAAAGGCTTCAAATAAAAATTTTTTCAAATTAAATTAACATGATTTGTACTCGAACAGGCCTCCGACAGAAAAAGCGATTTGAAAAGAATAAAAAAAGACTTTCATATTGCTGTTCGAAATGAATGATAGCAAGCATTTTCCCCTTGATTATTGTTAGCAATTCTATTAATTCATGACAATTCCATCAATTAAAAATAAAAATTGATTGAATAAAAAGTGAAACACCGAAGAGTTCTATCTTTTCTTAAATGAAAGAAAATTTCACTTCAATTATTCAAAATTGGTTTTATGATAAAATAAAAATTATTCCTTTGAAGGATTATAGACTAAAAATGCAGGAATTTCAAGATAATTTACCAGGTTTTCTGTCTAGTTACTTAAGGGAAAGTACTCCTTTTATTGCCTCTCCATATTTTTCAGGTAACTTAGATTTTTTTCCTTTTTCCTTTCAGGTAACTTAGATTTTTCTAAACATTGAAAAATTGAAAAAATAGAAAATTATTCGCTATCGGCAATTTTTGCAATTCCAAAACAAAAACATAGCTCAAGCCATAGTCAGTAATGAATTGGTGCATCATTTTGCTTGAATGAAGTTTTTGCAAAATTATCCCCATAGTAATTAGAATAGTGCCTAACATATGTTCCTTTGTTTTTTTTTTTTTTGGATTATTACTTATTTTCGAGTAAAATTACTTAAAATTTGAAAATGTTTCTTTACCACAAAAGATAACAAAAAGAACTTTGCTAGGAAGATCAATGATCTATTAATGATTACTCACATGACTGTTAAAAGTCAACCAGTGGCATACTATATTATTTTTAATTCAGAATGCAACAGCACACCTGTCATTGATTGATTTCAGTTGTGCACTTGGCTCAGGTGCCAATTCGACATCTGATGCTAATAATTGGCCACTTAAGTCATTAGCATCATCGACATACATTCGTGTTCGAGCCAGGTACTGTTTCAGTTGTTCACTTTCATTGACCGCTATCGTTAACTCTTCTAATCTTAATTCTTCGATGGGTCGAAGTTGTTCCATCCGATCTTCCATGTTCGAAAGTGCCAATTGACATTCAGCTATAGTCGATGATAACTTTTCCATCTTAGCGTTTGCATCATAAATGATACGAGCCCATGCATTTAGCTGTTCTCTGAGTTCATTCCATTCCTGTACTAAACGATCGCTATCAGATTTGATTTGAATACCAACACGTCGTAATTCGGCATTCTCATCATCTGAAACTATCCAATCAATATAAGATCTTTTTTAGAACGAAATTTTAAAAAACAAAACAATAAAATCTATTATTTAAAAAAGCTAAAGTAAACAAAATTTATCTCACGAGCGACAAAAAAAAAAAAAAAAAAAAAAAAAAAAAAATACACTGACCATTTTCTTCATCTGGTGCCAAAGTACTGGTACTTTTTATTCGAGGTCGCAGATCATGTTGCATAAGATAACTGTGGGCCAATGTCACAACTTCGTCAACATCACGTTGACGAAGCTTCATTTCAAGTTCAAGTTTCTAGAAAAAAAAAAAGATCTCTTCTACTTTTTAAAATGAAAATGCTGACACTGTGCAGAAACAAAATTTAAAATTAGTTCTTAAGAGAGAATAAAATAATTTCAATATTGAGTATTAAAAAGAAATTTCAAGTTCTATATTTACCTATATAAATTATGTTTTTTAAACAAATTTACTGTCAAAACAGTCCCAAGCCAGAGTCTGTAAAAGCTACTTAATTTACCTAAAACAATTATTTCCATTATTACAAAGTATCGCAAAAATCGTATGCTTTATTCATTGGATTTAAGTACTTTATTGATTTTGAAGAACAGCCTTGGTCTTCCTAATTTAGTATGTATTTGTATTTGAATTACAAGTGAATATTGTATATGTGTGAACTTCAGAACCATGAAAAGAGAATCGGTAAAGAAATAATACCTGAACGAAACTGGTCTGTTCCTGAATTCGAGCAAGCGAACCACCAACTGGTTGTTCTTCAAGTATTGCTTTACTTTGCGCTTCAGCCCAAAACAAATTTTCAGCCAGTTGTGTAAACAACTTTTCCCATTCTTCCTGGGCATTCAGTAGACGAGTTCTGAAGCAAATGATTAGAAACAAATGGAAATAAGTGATTTAATGAATCCAATTTTTCAGTACTCCGTTAGAGAAAAATTGTTTTACTTTCTTTGTCTTATCAATTTTAAAAATTGAATAGTGTACATTCATCTTGCGCCTTATAAATCTAATTGTTACAAATCTTCTGGAAGCAAATTTATCATTAAAGATGATATATCAATCAGTAAACAATATGGATCCTGAAGATAACAAACAACAGTGTTCGGGTCACAAATCACTTATCAATATCACTAATGTGCAGAAACAAAATTATATATAAATAAATTTACGAGTAATTCGGAAAGCAAAATGATTAATGAATAATTTCATAAAAACAAAGTATCTAAATATTACCAACTTATGCCATCAGCATGGAACCATTAATGTGATCGGGAACATATCACTGAGGAATTTCTACAAATTTTTTTGGAATAAAAATTACAGAAATCACCTGATAGCGTCAGCCAATCCGACCAAATGTCGCCATCGGATATCGATATGGCTTAACCGCTCTTTGAGATCTTCTCGTTCTTTCTGATCTTCTACTCGACGTGTTAATTGAACACCCAATTCTTTTACTGATCCGATAACATCTTTATGAGCATTTATGTCGACCCGTACACTCTGCAATTTTATTAACTAATGCATTGCTTATGTATTATCTTTATTTAATTTTATTCAGCAAATATTATTTAGTCAATCTCGATATCCCAAGTATCGATATCTGAAAATTCTCTTCATTGCAATTTAGGATTAGAAGAGAGGCGGCAATTATTTATATCCACTTTCATCTGCTCAGTTTGGTAGTAATTTATGATATCATTTTGCAAAAAAAGGAAATCATTTTTGACCTTGCATATTGAAAAAGCCTTAATTCAACTTTTCTACTATCTTCTTTGAGCTTATACTTCTTTTATTTCTGAAAATTCTTCCGATAAATCAACAAAAACCGGAATGATAAAAGGAATATTCAACTCGGTCAAGTCAGTACTTCTCTGCAACAAAATAAAGTTTCAACCTTTTCATCTTCGATCCATTTCTTTCTTTTAATGGAATCTTTTAGCATCTGTATATTCACGGTTGCTTCATTTAGCTTCACCAATGATGCTTCAACGCCATCCATCCATTCTATCATTTGCTCCAAAGCAGAATGGAAATCATTTCTTGCTCGAAGAGCTGCTTCTAATACTGCTCGACGAATACGAACACTACAATGAATTTACTCTTCTTCATTTTCTACTCAATTTAACTCCCTGAACTACCGGATGACTGTATAATCTTCTTTTGAGATTTCTTTCATCCCTCTATGTTCCGGGAATTTCAAGAAACTACTTATTATTTGGCGCGTTTCAAAAAACTATAGAAAAAAAATTTTAAGAATGAAGATGGGCGAAATATTTTTCTTTTTTTTTTTTTGTTTAAAAGTTTCAATAAATCCGATATATCATGTTTTCTGACGCTCAAATATTACGAACGTCTACTGATGCTGATTTTCGTAATGGATACAAGAAATCGGTTATCAAACCGAGTCGATTCGTTCACCGGCTTAATAATTTCAAAGCGAAATGCCTAAATTTCAAATATAATAAAAAACAAAGGGTAAGAGTTTAAATTTGAAAATAAAAAAGCAAAAACTTACTTATCATTAAATTTACTCCACAAAGCATTCAATTTTGAGATTGTATGAGATAAATTATGTCCTTCGTCAGCACGATAATTGTCCAACAAAGCGTTACTACGCTCATTTAATTCATCCATCCTTAATTTCATCTCTCCTGCTATTTCGGCTATTCCTTGAATTTCGTTGAGTTCTTTTTTGAGAGTTTCTGTGTCAGCCCTGTCGACCTTACTGGCATCAATTACTCTAAGAAAAATATTTTTCTTATTTCTAATTAATTATTTCATTATTAAAAGCAAATAAAGTAAAAAAAATTATGAATTCAAAATTTTTCGAAATATGAAAGTGTAAAGAAGGAATGACTGCGGTAAGCAATTCAAAAATGGCAAGCAATTAACTGGCGAATTTTTCAAATATTTTCAAGATAAAAAAAAAAAAAACAAACTTCTTCTGAACATCAGTAAGCCAAGTGGTCAACGATTTCCTTAATCTATCCCAAATTCGACTTTCTTCCAACATTTTAGTTAATGTTACTTTTCTCCTCTGACATTCGTTCAATATCTTATTGCACTCCACTGCCATTACTTCACTCCTTTCCCGGACTACCTTGCTCTGGCTTTCGTCCATAATTCGGAGCAGATCAAGATGACGCATTTTCAGCTGATCAATAAAACCCTGAAAAGAGAATTCACAAGAAAAGAATTTTTAAAGCAATTATCAAATTAAAGTTGCAATGATATTTTTCCAAATCATTCAATTTTTTCAAATAAAAACATTAATTTCAACAAATATCTACATTATATGTAAGAGGTATTAGCACCATCATATTACAGCTCATATCTGTTCAGTAATAGAGATGATATTTAACGGATTCTGCATTTTCTTTTTAAACTAAGGAAATATTACGTGAATTCTTTAGAAAGATTTCAAAATGAACAACAATATAAATCCATGCTTAGAAATAAATTCCGAACAACTGTATAAACAAAAGAAACCTGCATTTGCATGATTGCATTTTTTATATTTTCCAAATCGGCCAAATCGACGGTCAATGACGCGTCACGTTCCGTTTCCGTCAACCAATGTCCCATATGTATTACACTGTCCATCAGAAGTCGCTCTCTGGGTGACAGACTTGATTCAGGCGTTTCCTTAAGCTTCACAGATTCGTTTAAAGTGCTATGCTCACTTATTTGAAATTCTTTTTCTTCCGTAATATTTGATAAAACAGTTTGCATTCCGCTGGTTTCTTCATCATCTTCGGCTACTTCTGAAATAATTTCGTTTATTAAATAAATTGTCTTTTAGAGTTTAGATAAGAATAATTGCCAATCTTTTTCAAAATTTTCTTAAATTATATTCAAAATAAAAAAAACAAGAATTTAGTCAAAGTGGTATATCCGAAGACATTTCATGAATTCAAAACATACATCATGTACATAGTAGAAATGTTTGAATTCTGTTTAAATGAGATGAAATAAAAATTCTAATGACCTGAAAGTAATGAGGATGAATTGTCGTGTTCTAAAGTTGGCAAACAAGCTGTGTTAGCCAGTTTTTCCTTATCATTCGCCCATTTACGTAAAGTATCTTCTACAATCTGCAAATTTTTACTAAATACTTTCAAAAATGCGTTAAATTTTGATTTATTTATGTTAGATCAAAGAAATTCGTTGACTTCTTTCAATGTTTTCTCTCTCAGAATACATGGAAGCAATTTCATGGAGTATTAGACTAAAATTTTTGAATTCTTTTGAAATAATTTTCTGATGAGTGTTAATTTTGCTACGCCAAAAGAAATTTTATAGGGGAGAACAATTTATATAAGTATCCATGTTTCATCTTCTATACAACCGAATTCTTCATTTTCAGCTTGAAGTTTACAATCAAATATTTTCAAAGATTATTCATTACTAATCCGTTAGTGCAATAAAAGTATCCATTGGGATATTTTATAATACTATTTGAATAGCCTTTCGGAAAAAATTGAGATCCATTCAAGTACAGTACGGAAAACCTTATTCATTATAACCAATTTAACTCAGTGATCTAATTTATAGTCAAGAATACGATAGTATTACTGGACCACTTAAAGAGTCTTGGCTCTTTAAGTTGATCCAGTGACACTACTTTTAAACATATGTTGCATTAAATGCTTAAAGTGTTACCGATATAAATTTTTTGCCGGAAAACCACTAAAAAAAAAAAAAACTGGACTAATTATTATATTTGTATCGTCATTCCTTTACCTTGTCCTAGCTCACAAAAACATGCTTACGGGTCTTATCTTAATATTCTGATCAGAATTTATTTTACGAATATCTCTTTCGGGGAAAGAGACATTTGCTACAATTTGCTTTTGCTCAAGGAATGTTTTCAGTATTAACTTGGCACTTCCTGTAAAGTAATATTTCTTTCCTTTTCCTATAAATTATCAACAACTTATTCAGATTTGAAAATAAGAATTTTTGCGATTTAATTTTACGAATATCTAAAAGGTGGCATTAATATTGTAATTGAATAATCTGAAATTTATTAATTATATTTCTTTCCACTAACTTTTCGAAAAGTTATCAAACTTCCCTAAATTGTGTCAAAACTAACAGTTCCGAGATGTTCATCGACTACTGATCCTCCTAAGACAGAAACATCTTTCCATTGCCGTTCCACTCTCTTAGCAATTTCATCAGTTTCCGTCTGATGTGAACGAACGTAATCCAAATCTGTACCAGAAGGTACAAAAATTGTCGCACTTTCTACTCTAAAACATTTTTTTGCAATAAAACTAAATTTATTGCACAAAATAATCTTTGGTCTTCTACCAAATTTAGTGAAAATAAGTTTGATTTACTGATATCATATAAGATCGAAATTGAAACGATGATCTTGCTGTTAATGTTTGTTTTTTTTTCTTAAAAACATATCTGTGTACAAAAACTTAGTTGTTTCACGAGACTACAAGTAATGTTTCTCGAGTTATTGAATAACATGATTGATAATTAAATAAAAATGTAATGAAATGATTTAGTCAGCAAGTTTTGGTCCAAATACTTATTCAATTGAATAACATAACTGATACCGAATGTCTTCAGCTTTTTTATTATTCATTTGGTGAAAAAAAACAAGTACTATAATAAATTATTAATAGTAAAAAGAAATAATATTTCACAAAAATGAAAATTAGACAAGAAATAAACAATAAAAGATGATTACTCTGTTCAAAGTTAGTTAGGCTATTAAATTTAATTGATTAAATCACTGTCAAAAATTATCAACTGAGCATTAACTACTTTCAAACGAAAGTGATAAAAAACAATGAACTTACAATTGAATCGCTTTTTCTGTTCGGTCACAAAATTTCTGCAATTTATTCAGATCATCTTGGAAATTTTTAGCAACATTCACAGCAAGATTGAGTTCCGATTTTCGGTCATGCAAAAGACTTCGAATCTGAAAAATATTATTTCTTTTTTTCCTAAAATAAATAGTGTAAGAAAAGCAACAGAAGACAGAAGATTTTGAAAAATATCCAAATTCTTGAAGCATTTTAACATTTTCATCCTTCGCTACGAGTAATTTTTATTAGCAAGCAAAATTAGAAACATTCGGGTCGCTTTAAACACCGAAGTTATGGTCTTCAAACAAGAAAAGCCTGGCTGAAATTTTGCAGCCAATGAATGGTCAGATTTCCTTTTTATTGACGTTTTCCTATTTATTCAGATTTTCTATTTATTAAAAATAATTTACACGTGATTCAACATGAAGAGAATTTCTAAGTAAAATGAAATTCGCTGTATATGGAGAATTTTAACATTAATACCGAACAAATATCGAAAAAGTACAATAGTTGTTAACTATTACGAAGCTTTTCTGGAAAGCAATTTCTCTGTCACAAAACCATCTTCTTGGAAAGTAAAAAATAGTTCGCATATGGAAAATAATTACCGAGCTTACACGCTTTCCGATTTCGGATACAGCTTGCCGCATTCGATGTTTGCTGGTCGGATCCGTCAACTGGGCACTAATTAAATGATCTTTCAAACGTTCAATAGCTTGCAAACTCGTACGTTTCGCTTCGTAGCTATTTAAGCGTTCCTGAAATTGATTTATAAAGAAAAAAATGTTTTGAAAGATATTTGTGACAGATTTTTCAGCAAAATGTTTTACTGGTAGTATTAGTCGCAATTTTTTAAATTCTACTTTTCTCTTGGAAACTACAAATAGCTTAATTAGAAATAGATCAAATGATGATTATATGTAGTCCTTGTTATCATGAGGAAAAAACCTTTCGGGGAAATTTGAAAACTGCAAGAACATCATTGAAAAAAAAAAGCAAGTTTTTGAAGGAAAAAGCACAAAAACCTCTAATTTTCCTGCAAGATCCTTTAACATAGTCAAATTCAGTGGACTGATAGGAATAGCACATTCCGTTTCCGTTTCATCGCACCTTCAATCATAGATAACAATAATTTGATAATCGAAGGATTTTTCAAAGTGTGCAAAATTGAAATAAAACTATTCAGAGAATTTCGACCTTTTTGCACTTTCCTCTTATCAATCTGAAGCCGTTCAATTCAAAAGCAAAGTCAAGAAAATTAAAAATGAGTTAAGTTATGATTGATAAGTTGTGGTCCTTTCAGACAATTTTCCTAAAAAAAAATATGTTCTATCAGCAAAGAAAAATTTATATTATTAAATGTTTAATTATTCAACTGAATTATAGTGATCGAGTCTTTGATAAATATTTGCCAATTTTTACAAGCCATATCGTTTAAATGATTCAGATCATTCGGAAGGATAAAAAAAATATCACATAATCAATTGATTTTTAAGAAACTTATATATTACTAATTAAAAGGTCCAGAAATCTAAACTCAATTCAAAACTCGAAATTCTTAAATAGTATTAGATACATCGATTAAGTTCTTAAATTTAACTCAACATTTTTAAAATGCTTTACATACCAAAACTGAAGTAATTCTACTTCGTTATTCAGCTCCGACTCATCTGCAGAACGTTCATCGAGTCGGAGCCTCTTTTCTCGAATAATATTTTCATACTCTTTCCATCGTTCACCAATACTTTGTAACCTATCACGAAGTTGATTGGCTTCTTTCTCATCGATCTGTGTTAGGATAGGTTCTGCCTGAATATTTATTAATTTATTTTAATTGAAGATTTTCGAATTATTTAAACTGATTTTGTGATATCGCTCTTACTATAATACTGATAATTGATCTTAGTGGAGGATGAATGGAACTTAATTTGGCCTTTTCTGCAGCACATTTTAACTTCACGTATTGTATTGCGTACATGACGTCATGGCGTTCATATTATGCGTAGATTAGATGAAATAATTATTCTCTTGAAAGTTTTCAAGTATCAAATATTATCCAAAACAATTAGCATAATTCTGAATCTATAAATAGCACTGAATACATCGAATTTCTGTTCTCATTACAGTAACCATAACAGTAATGATTGTAAGAATACGGTACTGAATATCCAAAAGTTAACTGATTTCTTGTTTTTCTCTGCTTGTGCATCCTAATGGCTTGACCTTTCCACTCGATTTCCAGGGAAATAGCAATAGAAAATTCAGAAAGTTAACCTTTAGTGAAGTATGCTGTATTTGTGCCAAAGCTCGTTGTAAGCGATCCTCCAAAGATAACGCAAGATGTTTCAATTCTTCCAATTCCGGTGATTTGTTCCGATTATTTACTTCAGCTAATACTTTTTCAATTTCATCCAATAGTTTATGACTGATTTCCATATTTTCCTCTAGGCTGTTTTTAGTTTTTATCAGCTCGTCTATTTCACTAAAAATAAAAAAAACTTTGTAGAATTCGATGGAATATAGCTAGAGTTAACCTAGTAAGCGATGGTATAAATTTTGAGGAATCCACTGAAATAGAATTCTGATAGAAATATGAATAATTTCATCATTTTCAGTAAATCAGTGAACCAAAAAATATTTCTCTTTCTGCTTTTCATTTATTTAATTTCGATTAAATTTTTGAAAAAATTAAACTGTTGAAGTTAAACCAAATTAAGCGATAGATGCTTACATTCAAACGAATTTCAAGAAAGTTGCTTCCCTCTTCTATCACGCTTATTCAATCGTTTTTAACTTGTTTGATAGTCACAGAAAAAAGGATCATGCATAAGATGAAAAACACATCGAAGGCGAAATTTGAATTTAAAATAATTTTTGAATTTATAAATAATTTGGCAAATAGCTGGACATGACAATATCTAAATATCGCAAAGAAATATGTGGAAAATGTTTACTTTGAGCGGCGATCCTTCCAATCTCGAAGTATCTTAAGCCGCTCATTTGCTGCTTCATTTTCAACCAAATCCATGGTCATCTGTGAATCTTCAATCGCACGCTCAATCTTTTTGAAACTTTCATTCATTTCCTAAAAGTAAAATGAGTAATGAACAGAGCACAGTTAGAGTTAACCGAAATTTCAAATTTTTTATATGAAAAAGTCAAGTCGGGAGCAGCTCCCTAATTACTTGTTTGCCTCTACGAACTTGCCAGAATTGAAAACAATAACTTCAATATTGTCGAATTTTTGGGACTTATTAAAAAAGGAACAAGCTCTACAATGGATGATATTAAGGATAAAGGTCAAAGGAATGAGAGAACGAAGCAGATGTAGATTATTCCTGAAGAAGAAAAGACTGAGTACAGTTAGACAGGATGATATCAATTAGAGAACAGATTTGATTATTATGAGGTAATGAAAATATCAAACTGATATGCATATGTTAGAAAAATATCTATATTTTAAAATTTCCGATTAAATTTATGTTTCGTTTACACTAAATTGGAGCGAATTTAGAGCATTTTTCGAGGAAATGGAAATGGAAATATCGATATTAGTATATACATAACTAATCCAATTTCATTAATTTTAATTGTTCATCATCACTTTCCTCCTGTATTTCTCAATCGATAACATTCACTCCCATCCACAACTACCTATTCAAACTAATAATCAAATTCAAATAATGGTTTCAATAATGAATTGTTAATATATCTTTTAAGTAATTAAATAGCAAATAAGAACAGCAGAGGAATTTATAACTGAAAAAATATTTATTTATAAATGAAATAAACAAATGAATTGATAACGATTGGATGGATTAATGATTAAAAGTTGAAATTAAAACAATAATAATATGATCCAAAAAAACCCAACCTATTAAACTTACATAATTTCAAATAAATAAAAAAACTGACCAAATAAATTTTTCTTGTAATAAGCTCACGAGGTAGAAGGTAATGATAAAATGGCTTAAAAAACCTATATTTTTTCAAAATATTATTCAAGAAAAATTAAATTCAATAAGTAAAATATGAAAACAATAAAAGAGAAACCAAAAAATAAAAATAGATGAAAATAAAAGTCAAATAATATATAATCTTAATATAATCTTTTAAGAGATTTCTTTTGTTAGAGTTTATTGAAAAGTAGTGTAGATTTAGCACAGATACTAACCAACATGAAATAACTTTATAAACAACAAATAAACTTTTCTTTCAAAAAGCAACCCTGTATTCAATATAAGTCTAGCATCTTTATCCTTTCTTCTTCAAATCCGAGAAGAGAAATCTCTTAATAACAGAATATAAGGTTCTCTTTTGGAGTAAAAAAAATTTGATCATAAATTTCGTATGTTCTGAGAATTTTTCGAATGCTTTTAAAGTTTCAAGTAAGAAATAAAATCAGTATGGTCCTAGAGAGAGAAGTGGAGTAAATGAAAGTTGAATGGTTGCACCTTTTAAAATAGTGAAAAACCACTTAATCGAAAAAAATGTCATAAAAACGAACGAAATAAATTTCTCAACTATTTTTTAATCGTAAAGTTTTTTTTAGAAAACGCAACGATTCGGTTGCAAAAATTGCAAGAGTTTGCATTTCTCAAAAGAATGAGTCAGAAAAAAAAATCAAAATGCTTTGGTGGACTAATTTTCAACAAATTTACAAAAATTTTCATAGCTCAGTAGAGTATGTCTGTGCGTAATTAATTAAGTTCAAATCTTTCATAGAGAACTGGCAATTGAAATAAGATCGAAACGATTTTTAAGTAAGTAAATTTCATTTAAAAATACACAATTTTAAAACTACACAATCGATGTTTTAATGCTGAAAAAAATCACTGATAATATTTATCAATGATGAAACCTTAGTCAAATGATTTGTATTAATTGGCGTTAATCAGATAAATTTTCTTTGACATTCCACAAAAAGTTTTAGTTTTTGAAAATGCATCAATTATATCTAGGACAGAATAAACGGATGATAATACATATATAATTTTTTGCTATCCTTTGTTTTTGTAATATTGTTAAGTAATCAGCCAAATTATCAGTTTAAAAGATAAGAAAATACACCTGAGAGAAGCAAAAAGAGAAAAAAGAGAATCATGACTATGGCATATCAGTAGGAAGCACTGCTACTAGAGAAGAAACTTGGAAATGATTGGAAAATGAATCATATGATTGTATGATATAGGCAGTAATATACTATCGATATTATCACGCTATTATCAATTATCCTAGAAAAAGCAGTACAGAAGAGAAAGACTGCGAGAAGCAGAGGAATTTCATTCTTTTGACGATTTAATCAAAATATGTAAATGAATGGCGGCTTTAACAATTAATACAAAGAGTAAAAAATAAAGGAGTGAAGGATACCAATGACCCGTCTTGAAAGGTCATGCGTAGTCATTGAGGCCATTGACTCAAATCGGCAATGGAAAAAGGTTATAATGGTTGCTGTCACGGGCATAATGCCCAAATGTCATCCATTGGAAGGAAGTACGAAGAGAATAGTCAGGTTTTTTTCATGTCACAAACCTCAAATTTCTGTTTCTTCTGCTGTAAATCCTTGAAGGGCAACGGGTCACTTTGATTTAGCTCTTTCTCAATTTCATCCATTTCGATGTATAAAGACATGAGCGATTCAGATGCTTCAACAACATTAACTTTCATCGCCATGACCAAAGGTTCAGAACTATTAGATTCTGACTTCTTAAATTCTGCATGTAAACGTTCATCTTCAGCTTCCTGGAATGAATCAGCATGAAACATGTCAGAAATATAATAAATTCTTTTTCAGAAAAACAATGAAAAGAAAAGACTAATGAAAATCGAAATTTTTCGAATAATTAAAAATGATTTGGGCGAACGATTGAGAATATATCAGTTCATTTTATTTTTCTGCAACGGTTAGTATTATATTTCTTTGTATCTCTTCCATTAAAATTGATATGTAACATAAAAGTATTTTGATCAGAAACCTGAGAGAATGTGGAGAGAGATATACCTGTACTTCGAGCATAAGTGACTGTCCACCAGTACTTGCAGTCGAGATCACATCCTGTTCTTTTTGCTCCTCCGATTGAATTATTTGTGATGGCTTGTCCGTTTCCGTCATTATACTTTTCTTGATCGATGCATCTATTTTCTCTTCCAGATCACGAACTTTATCATGAATTTTATCCATTGTTGTATTTGGTTGATTTGTGGAAGTTCCAGGCAAACAACTGTGTAGATCATCACTTCTCCGTTGCAAGTAATCTAGCTGAGTTTTTCGATCCAGCAAATCACGTTGAGTGGCCTGAAAATTCAGAAAATTTAAGCTTGTTAAGAAAATCTATATTGTCAGTGCACAATGAATACAATGCGATTTTAGAAATTTTAGATTTAATGATCCTTTAAACTTTGATTCTACAAAGTTCTGATTTCAGAAACTTCTTCGTATTTATTGAACCTGATTATCTAGTATAATCCATCATGTCCTACACTCAAGAATGTCTACTGTTCAAAGCATCAGCCGATTAGGCTGCTGATCATATGAATCTTTTCATCTTTGACAGCTGATAAACAATACTATTTTCTCGGAACAGTCGCTACTTTGAAAGTATTCCCCTCGAATTAATAGTACTTGAACATGATGATTTTATACGAGGATGAATCTTTACAATGGAACAATCTTCCATTCATAATATGAATGTTCTATTATATATGTATGTCATATTTTAAAAGTTAAACTTTTCAATTTCTAAAACCACAATTTGAAAAATTTAATGTCAGAAGTCCAGCCACAAACATGCTCTCTTTCCCCCCCCCCCATAAATCATTAAATTTATCTAAATTAATTGTCTAACATTGGCAACTGCTGATTCCGATAGATCGCGAGATGAAAGTCTGTCCAACACATCTTCCATTGCACTAATGTCTCGATCTAGAACTTCGGCTTTAGTTTGTATAAGAAGTAAATTAGTTTTGTTTTCCTTCAACGCTCCTTCTACCTGAATTAATCAGAAAATTAAACAAAAATTACAAAAATCTCAAGTACTTTGAAATTACTTTTCTAAACCGATTTGGTATAAATTTATTTGTGATCTGAATTTAAAAAAAAATTTTCTTAGCTGTTTATTTAATAATAAAAGCAAAGTTTGGCTCAATTTGAATCGAGATTTTCGATTTAAATTTCGACTGAAAAAAAAAAGAGGACAAATATAATAAAAGTACCTGATTTGCCAAATCAACCACTTTGTCCAAATTACCTAAGGCATCGTGAACATCAAGTTCCATGCGACCGCTACTTGCCAAACGACGGCCTGCTTCGATCGCTCCTTTTAGCCTTTCCGTGTAATCAACAAGCCATTCGTCAACATCCTAAAAACTTGACTGTTCACTTGTGTATGAAAAGGAAAAGAAGAAAGTATAAATTCAGTTAAAGTTATATAATCAAAGTTCTCAGCAAAATAAAAGGACAGTTCAAGTTTGGATTCCTCCCACATTTTATTTTTAGTACGGTAGTTCATTCGTTTTTGACTGAACTCCTACTACAATAATCAAGTCGTGTTGTGAGCATTATTCGAAAACAATTTTCCTGAAAGTATTTCTACGAACCTGAACACGTCTCGACCATTCATTCACCGAGGAAACCGGAAAACGTTCAAAATCTAGATAATCATTGGCAATTTTGTACAAATCGTGTAATAAATTGATTTGATCCCGAAAACCTCCTTTGATGGCATCATGTCGTAGCTGTGGAGGAGCTGAGCTAGAAGGTGAACTACTTCGAGCTTTCTGACATTTCTTCTCCATCAAATTCCAACGCTTTTCGATCTGAGATAAACATTTTCCAAATAAATCTTTCAGTTTATCATTTACAATCAATTAATTTTAAACTGACTTAAAACATTAGTCTAAAACTCATACCAAACAGGAGAAATGTACTTCATTAAAGCTATCAAGTGCAAAATGATCATATAATCAAAGAGAATATAAAAATGATCTTTTTTGGATAACTTTCAAACTAATCTGATATTTTTTTCAGTATTCACATAAAATATTTTTTGCATTAGAAATCTACTTAATACTTCGATAAAATTCTGAAAAAAAAAAAAGAAAAAAAAAACAACTTCCGAAAGAATCGCTGAGAATTTTGTTTCCGTTTCCGGATCTGATCTCAATAGTCGACGGTATCGTTCGATGAAAACATTCTTATCCGATCTACAGTTGTCTAGTGCAGCTGATAACGCCTAGATAAATATGAATGACCGGTAGTTTAAAGATTCCTTTTGAATTTCAAACTCAAATTTGAATTAACAAGCCAAAAATTTAAATCACTAACTTTAGACATCAAACGCTCGTTTATCAAACTTTCCATAATCTTTGAAATATGGGTCATTGATGGAAGTGGGAAAAATGAATGAAAATTGCAGAATAACAATTCTAACCTCAGCATTCTCAAGTTGTTCCATTTCAGTTAATGATTCCTTTAGTTGATTATGCAAAGTTTCGAATTGCTGTAAAAGTGCAGTCTTGTCCTCACTTACACACTGAAAATAATCAGAATTGTGAAAACATTCAGCCAGTTATCGCTCATGACGGCACAGATTATTTCAAAAGTTTTATCCTACGCACTTCAACAATTTCTTAACCTATTTTGATCAATAAAGGAGTCGAGTGTTTTCGACTGGAAAAATACCAGAAGCGAGAAAAACAAGATTGATGGAAGGCTAAAGAAGGCGAAAATTTTATAACAAGCTTGTATTCTTGTTTTCATTTCATTATAACTATTTTTTCTTTTTCTTTGAAATAAGAAGACACAACGGAACTTTCGGTTTTCGAATTTATTTTGATTCAATTTTAGAAATTTGGAAAGATTTCCGAATAAAATAAATTGATAGGATTCGCCAAAAATTGAAGAATTTTGAGGAAAGACTGAAAATTTCACTTTAACAGCATCAATCCACGATCGCAAATCGCTTTGTAAGCGTACAGCTCGACGTTTCCGTTGTTCTATGATGCTTTCATCGATTTTGAACGAATCCATTGTCAATCGTTTCATGACATTTTCAGCTTTCGATAACAATAATCCACCTCTGAATTCAAGAATTCCATTGTAATAATCAGATTACTTCAAATGAAGCATATTATTCTCTCATGTAAAATCACTTACTGATTAAGATCTTCCAACAATCCTTCTAAAGTTGTTCGGTCGGCATCGACAGTTTCTATGTTTTCTGAACGAACGAAAGCATTCAGTCTCGATTCTACACTTTCAAATACAGCATCCAATTTTTGCATATCATTATTTAGAGCATCCAGTGCCATTATACAGTTTTGCATACGCTCCGCCATTTCGGTATTCTTTAAAAGTTTCAAATCTAATAGGAAAACTGAGCGCACATTTAAGAAAATTGTATGCTGAAACTTATAGAAACGAAAAAAAAAAAAAAAAAACATGGAATAATCCAAATAATAATTAGGAATACGTCCAAGACGGAATGCGATCTTAACTATTTATCTTAAGACGAAATATTTTAATTACTTATTAAAACAAACCCTCGCGTTCAAATTCTTCAGCTTCTCATCTAATTTGCTAACTCTGTTGTTCAAATCTTGTGCAGCAGTTGGTGTCAAAATCTGTTCCTTGACAAACATTTTTCCGGATTCAGTAAGTTCTTCCAAATGCGTTTTTGCCTGGACAGAATATCAAGAATTTATATGAAGATGTTTATCGTTATCCAAGAATCATAAACAAACAAAAGTTTGATAAAAGTAAACAAGATGCCTGGATCGATTATGGTTATAATGATCGGAGTTGTCTTCTTGAAGATTGATTTCTCAGTTGTGATTATGAACAATAGTTCATAATCATAATTGAGAAATCAATCCATCTGAACCAATTAAATTATTGATGGTCTATAATTAAACTAGACAGTGAGTAACGGTATATCAAGCTAAACAAGAATTCACGGTTAAAACAGGAATTTTGAATAATCACTGATTGTCGGTTTACGGAAATGAAATCCAGACTGATCACTTTTTGGCGATTTCTAGAAGATAGTTTAGTCAAAAACAAACCATAGAAAGTCGTCTTTTGATTTCTTTGGTATGATCCAAAGCTTGTTTACAGTTTTCGGCTTGCACACCGGTCAATTCATCAATACTATTTTCCATATCCGATATTTCCCGTGATAACCTTTCTGCTCGTTCTTCCAAGCCAATTGGTTGCTTGAACTCAACGAATCTTGCCATCAAATCTTCGAATTGATTCTATGAAAAAAATCATTTTCAAAACATGCAAGCAAATTGCATAGAATGGTCTTATTAACAAAAAAAATCAGAAATTTGAAAAACCACTGATGATGCCCAATACATTCGGTCAGTTAAAAATGATACAAGTAGATGTGTTAAAGCTTATTGCAAATTTGTTTTAGAATACGACCGTTTCCTTTTGCCTCATTTAAATTCGTCTCTGAGACAAACTTAGTAAATGGGAAAAAAGAAAACCTAAATTAAAAAAAGACTGCAAATGACGATCCAAGGAAGTGGACAGATTGAACAGATGGTAGTATGGAGGAACAGCCAAAGCCAAATTTTGGCATACAATCTAATGAGTATTCAACTAATTTGTAATCAATCGATTTAGAAATTTGTGACCATTCAGTAAAGGTATTAATAGATTGAAATCGACGAGAGGAACTAATTTAAAATGTCGGTTAGAAAAGAAACAAAGTGAATGAACAATAATTATGGTTGAATGAACTGAATAAGAAATCAAGCAAATGATCTTTGCTACTTCTACCCATTGCCTGCACTTTTGCTTCATTCAACTCTATTTATGCCAATTTTCTCTCATTTTCACATGAACTAACTATAAATCCTTTAAATCTAGATAATGCTACATTTACATATTGCTAAGTTTCATTTCTCATTTCAAATCACTTGCAAGATCTTTTTTTTCGCCCATATTACGAATTTGTTAAAAAATGCGGAAGTAATATGAACTAAGAGAAAGAAACTGAAAACACTAAATCGATTCAATATTCAATTTTAATGAATTTTTGTTTAATTTTGTATACAATGGTAGTGTCAATAATTGAGAGATAGCAAATAGAAATGTAATTGTTAATAAAATTACACTAATGAATAAAATAATTATACGAATAAATAAGATAATTGTACTAATAAATGAGCTCATTATACTAATAAATAGGGTAGTTATACTAACAAATAAAGAAATTATACTAATAAACAAGGTAATTATTTACTTATAAATAAGATAGCTAATATACAACTTCATTAATGAGCACTATGAATCGTTTCCATACATTGTAGTCATTATATTTGACTAGACTTATTCTTTAACAAATGAATTTGAATATTTTAAAAAAGATGAGAATTGTTTTAAAAATGTTGAAATAAATTTTAGAATTTACAGTAATATGATCCAGCTGTAGTTGTAAACGATTTGGTGTACCCCAATTACTGGTATTTTTGACAACGAATTCTCGTAGATCTCGGATGCAGCATTCGAAATCATCAAATTCTTTTTGAAGTTGCTGGAATTCGATATAAAGGATGATAATATTTGTGTAGAATGAATTGATGTACGGGAATTTTTTTAGATAAAAGTTAGACAAAACATCGAATGAAATAAAGAATAATTTGTGGGACTCTTTCTTCTCTCTTCGCTGAGCAACGCATTTCTCTTCCCTTTTAACAATCAGCATGCAAATGAATTTCCGATATTTTTCAATTTTACGATTTGGACGAACACAAATAAGCAATGAAACAAAAAACGGCTTAATGAATCGTTGAAAAAAGCGAGAAAAGATAGAATGCCTAGAAAAAGTGCTTCTGAACTCACCGCAATAAGCGTCCCGTTGGAAAAAGCATTCTGAAATGAACAGATTTCAACAACACAAAAGAAAGATACAAAAAGTTGATGTAGATGCAAAAAAATTGGAACAAATTTTAAAAATGAGAAGCAGACATTGTCATAAAAAATAACAGTAGCAAAAGCGACTAAGTATTTTTCAAATAATTATAAAAAAATATTAAATTATAGAGCTTTTTTTAAATTTTGTCATTTAGCTGGGAATAACCTAAATTTCAAATAAATTTCTTCGAAACTTCATTCTATTCAAAATTTAGACTAATTAGTATCTAACAATCATACTATTAATGATTGAACGGTTACATTAACGAAAACGATTCGATTATTGGAATTGTTAGCTATTCGCAAATTGTAAGATCAAGCCGCAAATTGCAAGATGAAGCCAAGCGTAAGACTATATTAGTTATTTAAGATTGCTGGTGAAATGAATTCAAAAATTTGATAAAATTAAAGAAATATTTTTTTGCTTTCAAAATGTAAATTATTTTCAACCTAATGTAACATATGCATCATGAACAAACTTTATTATTTAGTGCACTGTATTTGAAAAGGTGAAAGGACAAGAAAGCAACATATCAAACATAACTTCAGCTTTTCTTGAAGCACAATTAAAATGTGACAGATATTCCAACAAACAAGTTATAACAAAATAAATTGTTGAAGGAACTATCTGAAAAAACAATCAAACCATTTTGTTATTGTTATCAGTTTCAGAAGCAGATACATAACATTGTATTATATATGTATATAATACAAAGGTTTTATATATATATATATAACCTTTAATTATCCTTGCCGTATATTCAATAGCCGCTTAATCGTCTTCAATTCACCTAATCACTCTCAAAATTAATTACCGAAATCTTTTCATTTTCAATAATTGATTTGGTGACTGAAGGAATTCTCAATTTTTCTTTCCTAATTTTTAATTCATATTTTTTAGTATTCAATCAGACGTCGAGTTTCACGATATTAACAATATAGATTAACGTATTAAGAGCATATTAATGTAATATTTCGATTAATTCAAAGTCTGTTCATTTGTGTACATGCAAACACAATGTACTTAAATTAGAACTCAATAACTATCGATTACTCATTTATACTTATCTTTAAAACCATAATAGTTCAAAACAAAGCTTCAGATTTTCAGAATTTTCATAATGTCAATTCAATGTACAAAACAGATTCGCGTATCACGTATCACGTAAGCGTTTTTGTATAACGCATCTTGCCGAAGATTTTGTCATGAAAAATGAAAACACTTAACTCTTCATGCATCTCAATTTTGTCTCATTTGTAAGTTCTATAACAAATGGATAAATCGAAGTTGCGACAATAATTAACCAAGCAATTTAATTAATTACCTTGTACTCATGAGGTACATCCAAGGCAGAAACATCATTTGCAGCTCGACATGACAATATTAGCTGTACATGATTACACCAGGCCTGACATTCGCTTAAGGAACTATCGAACTGTTCACAACTATGAATTGCTGCCTCGAGTTCTTCGATACGTCCTTTTGCTAACGCCAACATGTCATGACGTTGTTCACGTATGTGGTTAAGCTACGAATAAGATGGCAGTTTGAATCAATTCTACACTTTATATTGTCCCTTCCTTTTTGATATTAAAAATTACTAATTAGAATCTTTTCTTTTTTTCGTACATTTTGTATGATTAGCATATCTATTCGTCGAGAATCTTTTACATTTAAATTAAATAAGATCCTTTCTTTTCAATGTATCTTTTTCCAGTGATTTCTTTAAAAAAAAAAGGCAAAATCTAACATCTTTCGCCGTTCGTTCATTTATTCTGGATAAATTTTCTAATTCTTTGTCAGCCTTTTCTATTGTTTCACATAAATGTTCCAAATTCTAAAATAAGAATAGGCATTTTTTTTTGAGGAATCTTTTTCATTAAGAGTAACGTTAGTAATAACAAAATCTGACATATAAATGTTCGCTGAATTCTTCAGCATCTGTTGCATCACGACTTGCATCGATGGCACGTCGAAGCTCATCCATATTTCCTTGAAATTCTCGCACTGCACCTATAAATAACAAAAATTTAAGTTACAGTTACAATTAAAATTAACAGTTCTTTTATAGAGATATGTATGAAAATATTATATTAACAATTGTATTCAAAATGTGAAATGTTCGAGAAAATTACTTCCAACTTAAAGATTGAAACCTAATTAATGGTTCTTTTTTTTTTTTGGTTTATGGTTTTACGAAGCCCACCTATTTATTTTAAATTAAAGATAAAGCATGCGAAACATATATTTGTAAGCTTCTAGCGTAAAAATAATATTTTGCATTGACTATTTAAAATTGAATAATTCGAAAATTTGATTGAACGATGAATTAAAACAAATTGTCCGGCATTGCAAGTCATTTTTAGATTTACGCAAAATTATAAGATACGGTGATGGTTGCTATCGAGAACATAATGCAATGAATGAAGGACAATTCCGGTTGTTTACATTTTATTTTTCTCCTATTTCACTCAATTCTTCTAATACAATGATTTCATTTCATACTAATGAATAATTTGCTGGCAAGGCTGACATTGTTATTAGAATTCAAATATCCTTCAATTTATGTAAATATTGTCACACAAATTCCTCCAATTTTAATTTTAGATATTAATTTGAAGCATACTTTGCTGAAGACGTTTACTTTCCTTTTGTAGCAATGCTATGCTTTCATCAATATCATCTTCAAGGGTACTCCAACCAGCAACAGTTAATTGCATCCGATTTTTCAATTTCTGGAAAATTCGATCACGACTGGAGGATGAGCTATTGAGTGTTATTAACATTATTTCTTCGTTCAGTGCTACTGATTCCTTCTGAATTACTAAACCTTTTTGGATATCCTTTTGCAGTTCCTAAAAAACGATGTTATTTAAAAGCAGGAAATTTTGGAATAATTCTTGTTAAAAAATAAAGAAAACACAAGTCAACTATAAAGGGACATATCTTTATCATCAATCTCAATAATTTGAAGAAATTTAGCTTCTGAAAAGCCATAATATTAATGATTCGACGTTCTTATTTTATACTAAATCTTTATTATATCAAATAATTGCTAGACTTTAGCGCCTTTCTTTACGATAATGCAAGTAAAATAGAAGTGAAAAAAACTATTCATCTAGTTTGAATCAAAAATCCGCTGTTTATGTATGCTAATTGAGAATTATAATCACTTGTTTAATAAACTTTTTTACGGCCTAATTCCATATCCTATCCTATTTAGCAAATTGGAGAGTATTTGAATTATTTGTTTACTTCATACTCATCGATTTATTTTATCATTCATCTCTCGATGTAGTGCTTAATGGAGAAGATGTGAATTGACATACTATGAACTGTTTATATAGTTCGGGAACTTCTAGTTTTGCGCTCTTTAGAGCCGCAAAGCGATCCGTCAATGTGGAAAGCAAATTTTCAGATTCCGTCGTCTTTTCCTCATTCCGCTGACTTCTTGCTAAATAGTCGGCGAGACTTTCGCGTTTTGCAGTGCCTAACTTTTCCAGCTGCTCCACTTTCAGATCTCCTCGTTTTAAACTTCTCAGCTCATTGAGTAATTCCTGAACCAACCAACTTCGTCAATTTTAATTAATTAGAGAATATCTTGGATTCCTAATTCAACTTTCATATTCAGTTGGTCTACAAATAAGATTAACTTTAAGAAAAATAATTACCATTATTTTTCGCCATTTTGAAATAAAAAATACATTTTTAAAATAAAAAAAAGGAAGAATGAGGCAAATAGAAAAAAGTTCAAAAAATTATTATTATTCACATCGCAACGTTCGAGTTCGCTGATTAGCGTACTGATATCACCAGCACATGGAAAAGTACAGCGAAGATAATGCTCGAAATTTTCAATAATTGGATCTTTTTCGATCAATTTGTTCACCGATTCTTTCAGTTCTACCAGGCGGTTCTTCAAATCTCCAATCTTAAATAAGAGAAAAATGCAACAAAAAAAAAAAGAGAATATGTTATCTTCTAGTAAGATTAATTCATAAACATCTCAAAAAATTAATTGAAATTAATCCACAACTTTGTTTTATCCTAAATTGCATTCTTTTAAAGATAAGATTCAACTACTTGTTCATTCCCAACATATTTTCTTTTCTCAAGTATCCAGTTCATCTGTTGGTTAACCTTCCATTGATTTGAATAATCTTAACTTCATCTGACAAATATATTTTATGATTATCTGCCAATGTTCAAAACTTCTAAGATATGAATTAAGCAAGATGGTTTGAGAGTGCGCAAACATTATTCATAACTAAATGACCTAACAGTTCCAATAATTTTTTTTTTTATAATTTTTTTCAACTATTAATTCTTTCAAATACTATGTTAAAATAATCTGTCCTTTTCTGACAAAAATTTCCATTTCATTCTAATAAATAGCAAAAACTTCCTTTTCTCTTTGATGTTCCCTTTAATTAAGATTCTGAAAAGAATTAGAAAAGATTAAAAATTGCTAACTTGTTCTTTGTCAGGATGATTAACTTCTAAAAATCTAATATTTTTATCCTGTTCTCCCAACTGCTTCTGCAATTTAGCCACTCGTTCTTCACGTTCACTTACTGGTATTTGAGCGCAATTTGAAACTACATTTTTGGCTTTTTCAAAAAATTCATTTAGTTGATCAGTTATTCGTTCAAGTTCCTCCTCGCTTTCAACTGAAAAAGAAAAATGGAAAAATTAATCAAAACAGAGGAAAAATTCAGTTTTATTTCAAAGATTTCAACATCTCTGAATTTGTAGAAAAGCGACTGCTCCAACTTTCTCTTACAACTTCGGATCACCTTATATTTTCAAAATTATTTTGCTCTATCTGGAAAACATCAGTTCAGTTGTTTTTTGATGAATGTCTTGCTGATTCTCAAGCAAAAACTTTAGAAATTAAAATTTCATGTATAGAACAAGAATAATTGTTCACTAACCCTCAATTAAGTTATCTTGCCCAGATAAGAAATTCAATGCATCTGATATTTTGTTGACAATATCTGACCACATCTGAGTGAAATTCTGAAACGAATCGTTCGCAAGTTGAAGTTGAGGAGCAGAAATATCCAGAAAGTTGATTCGATCCAACTCTGCATGCAACTCGTTGACCTCTACTTCCTTTTCTTTGATTTCCTTCAGCTTTTGCTATAAAAAGAAGCGTATGATGCATTTCAAATCTTCGTTACAAGCAGTATCATCTTTCCTTAAAATTGTAAAGTTTTTCCAGTTTCGTGATTTTTTGCTTCAAAGATTAATACAAAGGTTAGAGATAGGTCATAAATTCAACATATTTCTAGTTTTATGTAATAAACTTTTCAAGAATTAAAACACCTGACAAATTTGTATGACATTTTGGAATTCATCCGGATTTCGAGTAACTTTAAACTGATATGCCCATTCAACTAATGGCTGCAATTCTTCAGCAACCTGATTTATATTTGCAATGAAAACATCAACTGGTGAAATTATTGTGCTGATTGAAACGGTTGATGAGGAAGAAATCATCGTATCGACTGTTTCATGCGAGGTAAATTGAACAGTCGACTGAAAAAGGATATTCAAACATGATGGATCCAATAAAGGGATGTGATAGTATATGGAGGGATTGTATTGATTTCAAGCATAATTCAACATTATGTATCAATTTCAGTAAAAAAACACAACCAATGGCTTCAATTATCTTATTGATTTAACACTGATTTTATTAAATCTAAAATTTCATCTTAATGATTTTACGGGTTTCGTTTAATTTTAATTAAGATGGACTAATTCTCATGTAAATAAACTTGTAAATTCAGCGGGTTAAGCAAATATCCATCTTGCGCAATCTTATAGCTAATATATATCATCTTCACGCATCCAAACGTGAAGGATTGAGTGATTTTATGAAAACAATCATTTCTTCCTCATTTTATTTTAGATCTTAAGAAATAAATTTTAATTTTCTATTAAAGTTCATTTTTAGATAATCAGTTTATTTTATTAACATTTCAAACCAATTCAACTTACTGAAGACTCTCTTTCCTGTTGATTGCTCATCTCCAGATCATCATGTTTGCTTGTATCAACAAGATCATGATTCTCTTCATTACCATCGGGTCGAAGCTGCCGTGCTTCTGCCTTTCCACTTCTTACTAACTAAATGAAATCAAAAAAAAAAAAAAAACAAATGATACTTCTTCAAACACAAAAATGTTAAAATTTTCTTTTCCAATGCATTTTCGTTTTTCTGATGAGCTAAAATCATAACCCAAATGATTCAGGAAAGCGATGATATTTTTCTAGAAAAATGTGGAAAAATTCTAGGTTACTTTTAATTTAAATACATTAAATTTAATGTAAATCCTAGATCATTTTTAATTTAAAAACACCAAGTCTAGTGTTTCTGGCAATAATTGAGAATAAAAATCCGACTAAATTAAATTTGGATTTCATTCGCTTTTCAGAAATGATAATTGAGAAAAGAACGAACCATATGAGAATGTTCGTCAATTCGAGCGACAATATTATCCCAGCGTTGGGTTACTGTTTCAATTTGCTGTCGAATTTGATTAGCATCTGCTTCATTCGAATTGTCAAGTTTATCGACCAAATCAGCAGCAAGTTTTGAAAGGCAAACAAAATCAGGATGACCTTGTTGAAGAGCAGATTCGAATTTCTGTATTCGACACACTTGATCAACTATTTCATCTTCTTCCTTTAATTCGTCTACAGCCCTTAGGCTATCAATATCCTGTAATACAAATCCATGCAAAAATACAACGAGAAATTTGGAAAAAACCAATCTTAATTAAATATAACTTGATGATTGGCAAACCTGAAGGTAATATAAATTAAAAGTTATGTAACGAATATATTAAAAAGTTACATTTAACTGAAGGGATATTTTAAAATGATTATTATGATATTCACTGCAAAATTATTATTTTCAGGCTATTATACTGAATTAATATTCAAGTTACCAGAACACAAACCTCATCCTTTATTGGTAAAAGAAATCGCTGATCGGTCCAGAATGAAGAAACGATGTGTAAAAATTCATACTGTTATTTATTCTTATCATTTTTTTAATCCTTTAATCTATCTATATTAATAAAAATGTAAATGTGAAAATATTGTTGTTACCATATAAATTTTCAAGTTCTTCATCGACTGATTTGAAATTTTGGCACAATGTTGCATTTAAATAGGCGCATGTTTTCTACTTTTTTTTACGCCTCTGTAAGGATAAATATGTTTCCCGCCAAAAGGTTTCAATTCACAAATGAATTACAAAGATTTAAGCAATAACGGTAACTATTCGGAGTTTCAGGCGTTCTAGTCCGACAGTTCAAAACGATACAAAGTAGCAAAAATCCGATAATTCAGTTGAGCAGTATTCTTCCCTATCAGCGACAAAAGAAAGAATAATCCAATGATCAATTTGCCTTGATATTCTTTGATAATTGTTTGTTATGAAGAATCATTCTTTCATCAATCAATAAAATTTTCCTTAACAAGATACGATTTGTTACATAAGATACAAAAAACTTCCCCACACCTATTGCTGACCTAGGCGAATCACAATAGCAAGAATCAATCTCCAATCCAACCAAACTACAAACCAAATTAAAACTATCAGATTTTTTCCCCAACACTATAAACGTGCGCTTTCTCTTTTCTTTTTTTTCACTTGACCAGACTAAACTACAGCAACACGTGTATATAAAAAGTATATATAAAACATGCTCGTATTCAAATGCTAAGTTATTTCAAATTTTTAATGCAATAAATAAGAACTTTCTATATTCCGAATTAATATAGATGAGGCGCATGTTTAAGAACTTTTGGAGACTTAAGATTTTGAACATACGAACATTTACATTTTTATCTATGTAGACTAGCGGGACCTGCCAGGCCGAGCATGGCCGAATAGAGTTAGTAGCTAAAATGATGGAATACATTTTCTGAAGTTTTAAATTAGTTATGTACACAATGAAGGAATATGTAAAGAAATGAAAATTGAAAATCCAAAAAACAAAAAAAGCAACTCGATAAAATTCTAATTTTTTTAAAATAAAAAAAAAAAATTTATAGACTATAATCGAATATTTTTTTTTCTTTGAAATATTCATTTAAGCAAGAGCATAAATTTTCAGATGTTCCAATTCATGCTTAAATCATTTAATATTGATTCTTAGTCAGCAATCACTTTGAAAAATATTCAAAAAGAAATGAATTACTAATCTTCCCGGATTTTTTCTTATTGGTTGAAAGAAATCTTTTCCAATGATTGCTTCTAGGATGGTAATTTCAGAATCTTCATATGTTGTCTCTAACTTCAAACTACTTCTTTTGGACAAGTACACTTCTAAGAAACCTCTTATATGTACTCAGACGATAAGCATAGCTATTTACATAATGTTTAAGTGACAAAAAATGAGTAAGACATAAACGAAATACTTAAAATCATTATACTGACTTCCGCAATGTTATTAATTGGGAGCTATTCCGTCAAATGCTTTCCCAACTAATAAAATTAAATACATACTGCAAGGTACTAAAATTAAAAATAAAACATCAATTTGGAATGAAACAAATGAGACAGATTTTGGAAAAGTTGAATAAAAAGAAAAAAAAAAGAATAAAGAAAAAACAGAAAGAAAGGGAATAGTTAGAAATTTCGAGAACGGTTGAATAATGATTTGGTTAATTTTTAATTTGGATGTTCAAACTCTGAACATTCAGTTTGATCAACCATTGGATTAAATCTAAATTGAAGAGATCTATGTACGTATCAGCCATGCAACGTGATAAAATAAAATAGCAACTTGCAGGTGCATTGTATCGAACAATCGGGAATACTTAATTATTTAATTTATTATTTCCAGTCCTTTGAAATGTAGCTGTTTCAACAGAAAACAACTTTAATAATTAAAATTGATATATGAGAATAACTTATGGTCAAGTGAGCCGATGAAATTGAAATCATTAGAAAAGAGAAACGAAATGCATTATGTCATTGAATGTATCAATCATTAAATCTGTTTCTCAAAACTTTTGATTTTATTTCTTAATTAATTGCATTTAATGGATAACAGTGAAAGTATAAGCAACTGGTTGTTGAGATAACAATAAAAATTGGGCTCTGATGACGCAATCCACTGCAGTGAAACATGATCTGCGACAAGAATAAAAGGAATTTGTAAAAGATAAAATTTGCCGAAAATTTTGACTGAGAAATTATGAATGTTCAGATTCTCGTCTTTCTTCACTATAACTTATCAGTAGTTTCATTAGGATACTAATTAGTGTTATTTAGAGAGCAACTTTCGTTGCATTTTAGGAGAATGAATATCTGCTAGACCTTCCTTGATCTCTTACGTTATGTCCAAGAATATCTCAACATAATTCCAGAAAAATTTGCCGATCTTAGCCTTATCAGAAGATATAAGTGTAACGAAAAAAAGAAATGAATTCTTCTAAGCTTACCGATTCCCAATTATCAAGCCATTCCAAAATTTTCTGATACGCAGAACTGTACAGAGCGATCAGTTCCGACAAACCATCCAATTGTCGTGCACGCATTTCTGCCCACTCACAAACACTCATCCATCTAAAAAATTTGTTTGAGAAAGTGAAAGATTACTATCAGTTGAAATTTTTCAGCACAATGTTCTGGATCTGCAAAAGAATAAGGATTTTTTGAAATTAAAGAAAAAATTTTCAAAAATTTCGATGGTGAGGACTTTTTCAAAATTCTAAGTTGATAATTTCTTGAACCAGTACTTCAATTTCCTAAATTTTGAGAAAAGAAAATTTTCTTTACAAAATGGTCCTTTGAATGTTTTATAATTTTTTTTTTTTTTATAAAAAATATCACTCTCAACAATCCAAAAAATTTTCAAGCACTCACCATTAAAAAAAATTTCCATCTGAATAAAAGCGAAGAAAGAAAGAAGGAAAAAAAAAAACCTTTGTCCAACGGACTGCAATAATTTTTCTAGATTTTCATATGAGAAATGAGAATCTGTTTCATCAATAACAGCCACAAATGTTGATAATGCTCGAACGATCTATAATTATTGCTTTAAGTAATTAATTTGAAAAATAACAGGATTTCTCATACCTCTTACTTCATGAGATTTACAGGTAATTCTGAAACTCTTGCAATCTGCCATAACAAACTTAACAAAAAAATTTGAAATATTCACCAAAATTGATGGATTTAAGGAAAGTTGTCAAACGAAAAGGGTTCAATCTCATAAAGATACTTCCAATAATTTCAATTCATCTGCAGTAGTTCATTTTCATGTTTTCTTAGCGCTGAATCTTTTAAAAAATATTGTGTAGTAAAGTTACCTAACTTCAGAGTATTTCTAAAATCACAACTGATTTCTCACTGAGAATTTTGAACTGTAAAGAGAATATTACAGAATAATGATTTTAATTTCCTCAAACTTTTTCTTGTATTTGGAGATAATGAGAAAAAATAATTACAAAAGCGTGAGTCTTGTGGAATAATTTTTGAAAAAATTCAAATTAAAATCATCAAAAATCTATATTAAATAGAAAATTTACGATATCACACACAGAAAGAAACCAAATATTCTGAAATGAAAACATTTCTTTAAAAGAAACATACATATGATGACATGACGAATAATATCTTTTAGAAATCACTGAAAAACATTCGATTTAATTTCCTTTAATTTAATTTAATTTCCCAGAACATTTGATTTAATTTTTTTTTTTACTTTCTTTTTCCGTTTAACAAATTTTTTGAAGAAAAATTGAACAAAAATTTTGAAAGCAAAAGTTCAAAATAAATAAAAATTTTGGAAGTAAAAATTCTAAATAAACAAAAGTTTTCCTAAATTAACAATGAACACAAATTATTTTGTGATTGTTTTCGTAGAAAATTCGATCAGGCGGAGCAGCAAAAAAGTAATTCAATCAAGCACAAAAATTACTCATTAAAAAAAAATCACTCAAAAATGCTCCGTATTATCGATTTATTTCGTTTAATGAAAAGAGCAATCAGCAACTGCTTAGAGGAGAAGTTAGGGTTTTTTGGAATATCGTTAGTAACAAGCTACAAACTTCACTAACAATGCGAAATGTTAAGTTTAAGCTTTTGAAAAAGTTACAGAATGAAACAACTGAATTTTTCAAAAGTAAACAAGTACAAAATGGAAAAATTACATTTTTTTGGGAACAACTAAAATATCTTTTTCAGAGCAGCGTTGAAGCTGTTCATCGAAAGACAAGGTTGAAGAATTACATTCCAGATATATTTTTATTGCGGAAACAATTTGTAATAATCAAGAAAGAGAAGAGCAGAGAGAATATTGTACAGTTAAATTTAAATCAAAATCGCAAAGAACTACAATGCTCATTTTTCATCGGAAGTTTATTTCCCAAACACTTTTGATCTTAAACAGCGTTCAATCATCATTGATAGATGCTTTGAATATTAAAATTCATGAATCAAATTTTGGAATAGTTTGTAGCGGCGGAAAAGTGGAAGAAGCTATGATTCAATTTCTTTTGCTCAAAACAGTCATCATCTCATTACGAACCTGATGCCTAAATACATTCATTCAATATTGTTTTTATTCAATTTCATTTCAACTGCTTAAAAGCACAGTTAGAAGACAATCCAATTTATTTTACAGCGTTTTATTGGAATTCCGACCCGAAATAATTGAAAACTAATTACTTCTAAATACTCAGAATAGCAGTATTATTTAAGGAAGAGTAAATTATCAAAAAAAAAAAAACAAAAAAACAAAAAATGTTACAATACGCAGCGTAAAAGAAACCTGGCCATTGATATTTATCGCCAAAGTATTTTCTACAACAATTACCATCAACAAATTCATTTAAAGGAAAGTTGGAAAGAGCAAAGGAGCATGGAAGAACACATTTCACGTTTCAGATCATTCAGAAGTATTGAGAATAATAAGTACAAGAAATCGATGCACACATCCAGACATACAACATATATGACCGAAGTAAGAAAGCAAGGCCTAACAACTTTCCTTCTGAAACGTTTTTTTTTCTAAACTTACTAATTTTCTCCTTTTACTCATTCTGGATATTGATATTTATTTCGCGAACTATTCAGTTCTATGACCTATATTAAAGAAGATAATTTATTCCTTAAATCGATTTTTACTTTAATGACTAATTAATAGCAATATCATAGGAAATGTGCTAAGACATGAACATTCGATGGTCACTCTTTCATATAATTTCTCTTTTTTCTTTTACTTTTCCTACTAGCATTATTTGTAGCTGCAATCATTCCAGGAATTTATATATATATATATATATATAATTTTGAATAATTCATTTATACTCATTACCTTGAAACTTAAAACTTATACTATAGCATCTTCTACTGAAAATAAGGCAAACACGTAGCAATTCAATAGCAATGGAAACGGCAACTACAATTTGAAATTATTAGTTCATTTCTTACATTTTTTATGATGGCAACATATTTCAATTGAAAAAAAGGATTTTTAATAAGTCTGATAACTGGATACAATTCTAACCAGTTCAAAATAATTAAAATTCTTCCATTCATCAAAGGAACGAATTATTGTAATTTAATTTTTTTCTCCTCAATTTTTTAAATCTCTTCTTCTACTTCTAAAGATTTGTGCATAATATAGCAATTTAACTGTAATCATCATAACTTACCTTTTGTTCATTTTCAATGCGCTCTTGAATTACTGTATGGGCATCGATTAACTGTTTAATTTCATTTTGATTCAGTGTCAGAGGTGGTGCATTCTGGATTTCTTCTTCCATATTATCTAACCATTTCCTAAAGATAAATCATATCTCTTCAAAAATTGAAAACAATTCATTCAGGATGAAATTTCGAAAAAGAACAGAAAATTGCACTATTTAGATATTTTTTCGGCTATTTACACAAAATCGAACTACTCAAATATCAAAATTATTTAGATATTCACTGAAACGCAATAATAAATCATACTTGAAATTTACTATAAGAACTAATTGCATTTTATATAAAAGAATAAGTGAGTTTGTGAAAAAAGTAAATGAAATAAACTTAAGAATTTCATTTATATTTCATACTACTTACACTAAATAAATGATATTTTATAGATTACTAAAACTTTCGCAGACAAGCCAACAATTCCTTCATTTAGAATAATTTCAATTGCTAAGATCGGTAAGATTGACAAACTTTTTAAAATTATATTTTCTGAGAAACAGAACAAAGTACAACACGTATAGCATATGAGTGAAAGTGAATAAATTGTAAACATGAGAAAAGAAATTTTCTACGAGATGACATCAACGCTCAAACACGATATAAATCTTCACAAAATCGATGCCCATATTTTTCGTTTAATGTAAAGTTGAAAATTAATTGCAAAGTAATGGAAAAGTTCAAAATTAAACTACTCAATAATGGGAAAAAGGAATAACCTGATTGATTCGAGTTGCTCGATTTGAACTGTATTCAAACAATGCTGCAATTGATTTTGTCGTGACATTGCAACTTCTCTAATCCGTTCCCACTTGGAATTCACCATTAATAATTGGGCAATAATTGCTGAAGCTTCTTCTTCGTCCAGTTTTTGCAGCAGTTGCTGACCTCTTCAAATTAAAAAAATATTTTCACTCGAATTAAAAAAATATTGCAATTTTTTTTTAACTCTAAAAATATTAGAAAATATTTTAAGAATTTCATCTTAAAAAGATGATTGTTTAAATTCTTCCCAAGACTGCTTAGAAACTGCACAATTATAAAATAGAATAAGTACTTATCAATTATATATATGGCTGTCCAATAAATTAACGATAGTTTAAGTAATGGATGGATGAATGAATTCAACATCACATGAATTTTTTTAAAATGCTAATATATGTTATTCGACACGCAATAATGTTCCAACAAATACTCGAGATTTTCTGTTACTCTGTTAAATTGTAGTAATAATCGCAATTAATAAATTATGATCCTTTCCAAGTTAAGGAATTATCTTAAGAAATTTTTATGTGACAATTTAGTGATTAAAATGATAGCATAGTTGTCAACAACAGACCTACGCAGTATTCGACCAACGCCATCCTGGCTTTCGGTTAATGATTGCATGAACATTTCGTGCTCTTTGAATAGACTTTTCACTAGTTCTACCTTTAATGAAATTCCAAAATTTGTAAGTTTTCTTGAAATAATTATCCTTTTCTCTACATTTACTTTTCTTGTTTTATTTGCAAATTTGGACTGAAAAAAAGAAATTCAAAAGAAATCAATCAAATCAGAAGAATCACCAAGTTCCAGAGCATTATTTCCCATATTGTTAGCCAGATTACGAGATAAATCAAAGCAAATTAAATTAAATTTTAAAAGATAAATCAAAATTTACGTTATCTTTTTCAATGGGTTTCATGCTATTAGCTTGCTCTTCTGCTTCAAGTAACCATGCCAGTACATGTTCCAAACATTCTTCAAATTCAACAATCGTCTCTTCCATCACTTTACCCCGTCGTTTGACCGATTTTTGGCTTGATGTCGAAGATCTGCGTGATTGAGTCTCGATGTTCTCAAAAAAATATTCAATCTTAATTTGTTGACTAAAAATAAAGATCATTATTAATTAATCAATATCACTGAGCAAATTATAGATGTTGGAAATTTGAAATGCCATAATTATGGCAAGAAAGAAGATATAGAAGTTTAGCATTTGTATCAAACAAGTCAAACTCTCCAATAGAACTTCAATGAAATGCTGCATGATTTATTAGATTTCGAGAGAGAAAAGGAAAAATGGAGATGGACGGGAATTGGGATGAATTCCAGAAAAAGCTTGGCACAATTATCTCGAGAGCCCTGGAGGCTCGAATTATCTTCCTCTATATTACTTCATTTCCAGATGATATTTTCCTAACATCATCACACATATCACAAATTCGATTTGGTGTTCTTCAGATTTTCGTTCTGCCAGCATCTCACATCACTTTTATGATTTATGCAGTTTCGTTCTTTTTTCTTTCTTTTTTTTTTTCAAAGTTCTTTACTGTGAGTTGCTTACAAACTGAACAGACAAAATTTCCTAATTTAAATGAATAACCAATCGAAGCCAATCTTAACTGATGTTGTATTGCATTAAAATAATGAAATCTCAAAATTATAAAAAGAAAAAAAGAAATTTTTTTTAATAATTTCATACGTATTTCATTTTAGATTTTTCCACTCAACACCATGGCTTTAAAACTTCATAAAAAAAACGTTAACGAAATTAGACGAAGTGAACTTTCGTATTTCAGATTGAGCATTACAAATTGATGATTAATTCAAACAAAAAAAATAAATCTTTGAATATTTAAAAATGCTTCGATTTAAATTAGTTCCTAACATTTTTGCTGTCAAAAATGCTTCAAATATTCTAATTTATTAATGTTTATAAGCAAATTTTTTGAAATGCTTCCCACTAATTCGTAGTTTTTCTTGAAACAAAAGATAATAAATTGCAAATTATAAAATTCTAAATGTTTCAAGATAACTCTTTTCGAAAAAAATTTTTTGCACCAATTTTCTACGCAAAGATTTATTCCCTAAAATTTTGTTCAACAATTGAAATCATTCATTCTGTAGAAATTATAATGTCTTTCAATTTTTAGTTCTTTCAAAATGACGAAGAAATTTTGCACTGCATTAATAATGAAGAATGGAGTGAATAAATAAAATGATACTTGATCAAAAGGAACAAATAAGAATTCTGCAGAAACATTCCTGAAGACACATATACAAATTTTTAAAATATTTTTTTAATTTGAAATTGAAACTTTTGACTGTTCAAATAATTTCCTTTCCTTTCTTCTAAATGATCCTTAAAAGATAATAAATAATGTATTGTGGAAACAACAAACAATTTATGGTTTAATTATTGAGATCAGGGCATCTGTTGAGCTCTTGCTCATCGAGAGTTAGTCATTTTTAACGTAGTACTTAGCAAAAACTGTTTAATTATGCCTAAATTTGAGTTTGAAATATCCAAAATAGAAATCATGATAAAGTTTTGAATTTTGCATCAGTAGATCAATTCTCCCGAGATTCGTATTTTTGCAGTAAATTATGAAAATATTCTTCTTGATTAAGCATGATAAAATATTCCTCTTGATTATTTCAAGAACTGGGCAAACTAACTTCGTTAGCTAATTGTGACTGCCTTCTAGATGCTGGAGCAGATGAGGATTGTTCGGAGCTTCCCGGCATCGAATATTCGACCTCAGCAACAGATGGTATTTGTAAATCAATCATAGACTGCGAATCGGCCCTTACAAAAGTTTTTTGGTCGGTGACTATCGGGCCTTGTGGCTTAAAAGAAGAAGTAGGAATCGGTGGTTCTGCAATTTGTTCAGGTGGTTGTTGTTCAGGCTGAGATTGAGGCTTTGATGATGAAACTCCAATCGTCAATGAGAGATAAAGTATCATTAAGTAGCAAACAACACTTTTCATATCCAAACGTTCGCTGGAAAAATCTGAAAAATATTCATCATATCAGAGGTATCATCTGATATTCTCTTTTCCTTTCTCAATCCTATTTCTTTTCAGTTCTATGCATCTAAATATTCAAACATTCACATAAATTATAAAATAATTAATGAATGGAAAGAATGAAGATATCACTCATCAGACGATGGTAGAAGTGAATGTATGAAATAAGGAAAATACACTCAACATATGGCACTGCTTTCTATAAAAGATAATTTATGAAAAAGTTCAGCTTGCAGTACTGCACTAATGCTTCTTATTATTAGAGTTTCGGAAAGGTTATAACTTCAGAAGATTGAAAAATCTGAAAGTTTTGAACAAATGAAAGAAGAGAAACCTTTTGGTTGAAGAAGACGTAAAGTATTGAAATGACGTTCTGTCAGGCTCATAGCATGCTCGATACGATCAACCGCTCGCATATCTCGTATCTGATCCATATTGAATAGTTCTGGACTGAAAATTCAATCAAGCTAAGATTGAGATGTACAGAATCTTATAAAAATTCTCATAAATGAATGCATCCTAGTCTCAATAAGAGTTTTTTCGATTTTAAACCATTTGTCCTAAAAATAACTTAAGTAAACTGTCAACTTTCTGGCTATCAATCTTTGATTTCATTGAAAGCAATTGGCATTTCACTAACTTTTATTTATAGCAAATGACAGTTGCAAACTATTAAAAAAAACTTGCAAATTCTATAACCAAAAATTTTAACATCAGCAAGAAATTTGGAACTATTAGGATATATTTCATGAATATATCCTTCTTCCCTCGACTTATTCATTGATTCCTTCCTTGAAATTGGATCAAAATTGTTGCAATATATGCTTTGCCTCGTTATACATTTATTATTAAATATTATGTAAAATGGATATTTACTTATAAGATAATAAAATAGCATTTAAGGCGTAGCCATCTCTCCATGACGAGATGAAATCATTAATTTGCACTTCGAAACGTTGCGCACGTTCAACGCACCAATCTTTCAACGCTTCGGCCAATTTCTGATCACGAACATCAGGTGGAGCGAATCTTTAAGTCAATAAAATTAATCCACAAGCTATTTGAATCAAGAATTTATTTGCTATTGAATAAACGAATACTGTTGAAATCTTCTTAATAGCGGTAAAATTTCGTTCAATGAAATTTGAGTCTTTAAGATGTTAAAATTTTCTTCGTACTACAATATTTATCAGAGCAATTAAAGTTGAATCTATTTAAGCTACTCTTTATTATCAGTTAGCAAAATCTCTAAGCAACATCAAGAATGATAAAGGAAAAATAAACAGTGCCAAAAATAAGTTTATTCATAAATATAAATTGCCTTATGGCTCAAAGTGAAGCTCTAACAGATAAAGTTGACCTAATTCTTTGAAACTCAAATAGAAGTATAATTCAAATTACGAGACCAAAATAAGCTAAGAAAGGATGATGTGAGTAATATTGCTTGCTTTATTATTCAAGTCTAATTCTTCCGCAAAAAAGCACAAATTTAAGCTCATAAATTTTATTGAAATTCAAATTTTAATCCAAACACTGACTTTTTCCAAAAAATTTGTATAAACTGCCAAATAACAGAACATATGGCTCGAGGATTCCCATCAGCAAGTTCAGTGATGTTTGTCTGGCTGAAACGTTCATCAGTATCGACAAGTCGAAGCGCATTTAATATATCCTGTGCTCGATAACCCGAGCTTACCTGAAATTCTTATCAATACAGATATCATCGGGAAATAAACACTCAATTATCCAGTACAGTGATATCAGCTCAATCTGTATTAGCTATGACTCTATATGAATCGTCTGAAAATTTCAGTTCAAAATCTTGCATTCGATATTGATCATTTGTCCGAAGTTTTGGATCAAGAAAAAGAGAAGGAAATAAAAAATGGATATTTTTGAATCAAAGCTGGAATTAAAATAACAAAATTTGTATATTTCGCTCGATATAATCATATTTTGAACTGCTAAAAGAATTTAACAAATTTACGAGTGTTTCGCCGGTAATAAGTTGTACAAAAATGGATAGAAATTTTATATCGACAACATCGTTTAGTTCTTTCACTGCTCCATCAGCTAATGAGTTTGCCCAACGTATAAACACAGCTTCCTGGATGTCATATCGGTCATCTGAAAATCACTTCTCTTAATTATTTCTAATTTTTTGATCATTAAATTTTAAATAATGTTTGTATGAAATTTCAAAATTAATTTTCGAGATTATTCTGATTCAAGTTTCATTAAGTAAACAATAAGAGTTGGTAAAAAGATTTTGTAGCTCTGAATCAAAAAAATAATTCAACATTGTGAGTTTCTTTTAAAAAGCGCATATATAACGACGATTTTGTATGCAATGACGCAAGAAACTGGAAATATGTTTCAGGAAATATGATTCAGAAAATGACCGGATAATTCTGGAGATCTCTTAGATGTTAGTGAAATTCGAAGTCCTTTTATCTAATATATTATTATTTATTTCATATTTTTATTCATTTCATTCTTCCTTTTTCATTTTTTAATCTAAACAAATAGTTCAATTTTTCAAATTTCGTTTGTTAATACAAGCTGTTTTAATTTCACGATTTCCAATTGCAACGTTCGATTGATTTTATGAAATTAATGTTACGTGAAGTTGAAAATTGAATAATCTAAAATAAATTAAACGATTTTTTAAAACAAAAATAGCCAATTTATGAGTCACCATTTTATTCTTGCTTTTCGCTTGAGCAAAAACTTGGCTTAAAATAAAAAGACCAAATTCATAATAGCGATGCAACTAAGTTATGAAATAAATTTTTCTAGCAAAAACAATGAAGTTTAATGGTGTCTATACTGGTGAATAATTTTCGTCCACTAAATACGAAAAATTTTTAATTTTGATATTCAAAGTTCCAAACTTCCAATTAATGGTTGAATTTTCGGAAAAAAAAAAAGAACAGTTAAATTTGACCCGACAAAACAGTTTCTGACTTAATCAATAAACCATATGGATTTAATATATCATTCGTAAAACTCTACGACTCGCAATTTTTATTACATTTCTTCTACATTCGCATTGATCTTTCGATTAACCTATAAATAAGAAATGGGGCAATTGAATTATGTTGTAATAAGACGAGATACATTCTCAACTTCAAACTTTAAACAAACCAATAGAGAAGATCGATTAAGAAAGATAATCCTTTAAATTATCAGTAGTACATCAGTAATGGTTGTCTATGCGATAGGAAATTATCGAAAAAATAATCAGTACAAAAGTGATAACTTTTTATTTCACATCATTGATAGCATCAAATTTAATTAATTGACAGAGAAAAGAACTGTGACATCCTGTAAAAATGCTCACTGGTATTATCAGTAAGAAGATGAAAATGATAAAAAATGACTTGTCTCAATATTTGAAGATATTTCGGAATTCTTGAAAGTAAGCTATTCATTGAAGTGAAATTATGTTCTCGAAAAGTTATAACTGTCAACTCTTTTCAAAGGAAAAAAATAAGCAATGGATTTAAATTTTAAATGCTAAAATTTTTTGAACAAATCAGTTTATCCTGAAGTTTGCAAAGACTCACTTCTTTAATAAACATTAATATCGACATGAATAAATTACTTGAAGCAACTAAAGTTCACTTCAAAATTTAATAATCTGACTTTGTGTACATCTCGAACAAAAGAAAGTTTTCTATGAATGATTTCATCCATACATGCAATGCAAAAAGAAAAGAAAATTCATTATACATTAATGATTTTTAAGAATATAGCCCCCAGAAAACTTTGGTAAGACTAATTAACAGTTTTGAGCAGATGCATTACCACTTGCAGATGCATTACTACTTGCACATGCATTACCACTTGCAGATGCATTACTACTTGCAGATGCATTACTACTTGCAGATGCATTACTACTTGCAGATGCATTACTACTTGCAGATGCATTACCACTTGCAGATGCATTACTACTTGCAGATGCATTACTACTTGCACATGCATTACTACTTGCAGATGCATTAGTACTTGCAGATGCATTGCTATTTGCAATATTTGTATTGCATAATTCTGCATTGTGTAGCAACGATATTAGAAGAGATACATTCTTCATTTATCATAAATATGATATTAAAATAAGCAGGCCAAAGTTCTGAATAAGTTGCTCAAAATTTTCCGTTGCAACAAACTTTTGAAACTGATTGCCTTCGAGATTGAACTTGTTAAAATTTCGATAAATTATTATAAATTTTTGAGAGGAAAAAGTGGCATAATATGTTAAATAAACAAACATTAAGAATATTTCGAATTTTAATTGATGAATTTTTAATTCATTATCAATTCAATGTATGTAAAATAAAAGTGTTGTATGAATAAGGAAAGAGGAAGAGAAAGAAGAGATGATAAAGGATATGGGAAGAATGGTTGATATAATTGAAAATGCTAATTGGTCGATTGCTAAATGATAAAAAGATTGGATAAAGTAAACAAAGAGAACAATAAGTGATTATGAGAAATGATAAATTGATAATTAATTAATGGAATTAATTAATTGAAAAGTGCACGATGATGAAATGATGGAAAGATGAAGCGAAGCGTACGTACCTTTCTCCAATTTCTTCTCCTTTTTCTCATCCTTTTTCACCTTTGCTGACGAACTTCCTGAGAAGAGCATCGATGTGATAAGTGTGCCTGCAACAGCACCAACACCAACAGCACCAACGCAGCACAATTTATAGGGTGTACACCCACGCGTACACCCACACACACACCCACACACAAACAGATAAATAGACCGAGCGAGCGTGCGAGTGCGCGATAATTGACCGCAATTGTTAGTCTTGATTGGAAGATGCAATGATTAGGGTGAAGACGATGATGATGACGATGATACGGTGGTGGTGATAATGTCGATGATAATGGTGATGATGATGATGTTGATGATAGTGATGGCGATCGAGTACGGTCGGTAGGAAAGTGATGATTGTAGTAGTAGCGATAGCAATATTGGAAGATTGAACGAAATGTAAGAAAACTGATGAAGGATATCAATGTACAAAGATCGAGGAGAAGGAAGAAATAAATTACCGCCTTGGCGATCTCTATGAGCATTCTTCAATGCCAATTTTCTCTTCAGCTCCTCAGGCTGAGGATCTCGAGCTTCTCGCACTATCAACCTTTGACTTCTCATTTCCCACCATCTTCTCTTCCCTAATGTCTTGCCCCAACAACAATGTTATTCTCTGTTCCCTTTCTCTTCTTCAAGAATGATCTCGAGATTCTCGAGTTCAGGCCTTTTCTTTTCGTGTAGTATTCATCTTTTGACCACTTTCGATGTCAATTTTTAAATTTCCGTTCTTTTGCAGTTAACTTCGCTTACCAATCACACGATATCAGCAACTGCTGTTTATCGTTTTGCTGTTCCATAATTCTGAAATATTTAATCATTTATTTATACATTCCTTTCATCCTTTCATATATGAAAAAAAAAAGTAAAATCAAAAAAATGATTTTCTTCCCCATCGGTTATTTGTATTTTATTCCTTTTAAACTGAATTTTTCTGCGAAATTTTCATTCATTTCAGATTCTTACATGAAATGTATTCTTGTGAATTATTCCATCTAAGCAATGATTCGTTAAAAGTACATCACGAACTAATCAATAACAGAAAATTATAAATCATGCGATCTTTACCATCTTCCATATAAGTAAATTAATCCTGATGTTTCATTGCGATCACTATTTTAATGACTTTTGGATATATTATGACAAATCTTTGAATTTAAATTTCTCTAAATTGCAGTAGTAATTAAAACATACATATATAATTTGCGTTAAAAAAGTTTCAATTTTTCTAGAAAATAAGTTTTAAGATCCAACGATACGAACATCGAATAATGCCGTGATCGGTGATTATGCTTCACTGATACATAGCCTCAATGAACATTTCGTCCTCAAAAAAGAGCTCCAATATCAATCATTCATCGTCTTTTTTGATTTTACAAAATCCTGCCTGATTTAGTGGATTACTTTTGTAACTATTGCAATTATCTATTAAGATCTCCTAGCAGAACAAACCATTTTCTATCATTGACACATTTAACAAGACACACATTTAGATAGCCTCAGTGACCATTGATAAGTTTGTCATTCTCATCATGCTCTACATTTACGACAGCGAAAAAACTGATAAACTAAACCTGAGTGACCACTGATAAGTTGTCATTTTTGTCATCCTTCTCATTTACGCAATAATAAATTTAATATTTATGAGATCCATAAAGTAACTTAATTTCTTCTCAAAAAACATATCTTATTCAAACAAAGTTTAATTAACCAAAATCTTATTCTCTGTAGAAAATGAACACCCAACTACCAGTTTCTAGAGCATTTCATATTCTTTGCATTATTTTCAATTCAGATTTATCTAAATTTTGGGAAACAAAATAATCAGAACATTTTTTGGGATATAATAAAGCCCTGATATCTGATTTCAATAAATCACATAAAATTATTATTCTAGCAGAGATTTAAAATATCATATTTGTCTAGAAAAAAAAAAAAACAGATATATTATTACCAATAGACAAAGCTGATACTACTCAGAAATAAAATGTCTACCTATCAAATAGATATTTTTGTAAAGAATCGCTTTTTCCAAAATAAATAGAATATGATTTCTTCAATATGACAGTTCTTCAATTTTTATTAAAATATTTGATTCAGAAATAAGCTATCATTATTAATTCTCGTGCAGCACGAATCATTAAACATTCATCGAAAAATAGGAAAAATTCAAAATTTATATATTTTAAAAGGAATTGTTTAGTTATTGTCGGTAAAACCGAAATATTTATATAACAAATAAAAAGAAATAACCCGAATAATCTGTATAGAAGAATTTACTAATATTCTCAATCAAACTGAGTCACTTATCTATATACGGGCATTCCCACTATCTTCCGCTTTGCTATTAGAGATTATGGGCACCGTGTGAAATGTTAAGATGTCAATTGTCAGGAAGGTTTCAAGTATGAGACTCGTGGGAACTTCGATATTGTCCTTGGACCTCATGACCAGTCTTTTGTATGACCAATGTGTGACCATCGCCCATCATCAAATCCAAAGATAAATCCATATATAAAAGGGAAGCTTTCGGGCAGCAACATTGGTGGAATCAACACGAACGGTTTTTCTACTTTGGGATAAACAATTCGCAGTCCTTTCAAGTCACTCTCTACTACATCGGCGTATTCAATCAGATCAGTCCGTTCAACATCACTATCAATGGGAAATCAATTTCAATCCAATATCAAAGCGATTTCAACGACAGGGCAAGTTTAGTAAAAGACGATTATTAATATCCTTTACATTTACCGTGCATTATTCGTTGAAATTCGCTACAAATTGGAGCGAACCTTTCCCTCTTTTTGACCCCTTTCGTAACAGTCTCGTCAAATAGTTTCATTCTGTTGCGATTTCAAAACTGAATTGAATAAAAAAACAAAAAAAAAAAAAAGGAATACATGCTAACAATAATGAGTTGCCACTATCTTGCTGAAACTGAAGTCAATGATATGTACAAGTAAATGAGAGTTGAAAATGGGATGAAATTACAAATGGATGCAGAATGAAGCAATAAAGATAAGATATCAATAGAGAAGAGATCTCTTTGAAGATTGCAAAAATGAAAGAGGAATTAATCCTCTGATGAATTCCAACCAATTTATTGGATTTTAATTAGCCATAATAAAAGTCACTACATATTATTGAAAATTATCGGATTAACAGCCATCTAACATTGAATATAATCTCCTCTGGCTGATTTCATTGAAGCTGTTTCAAGATGAAATGGTTCATTCGGTTCTATCTTGTACCGGAATTATCAATATTATCCGGAATGTTGATTGAATCATTCAGGTTGCTTTTTTGTTTTGTTTTCTCACACAGTGCAATTACTTTTTCAATTCACATCTAATGAAATTAATTGAAATGGAGTTTCAAAGACATTTTCTTCTTTTTCGTAGTGGGAATGAATTAATGAGCTGCCAAGCATTCCATTCAGATTTCGTTACAATATTATTTATTCTCCAAGGTGCTGATAAAAAACTTTTCATCACTAATAATGAAGATAAAATTGAATGAATTATATTTTCAAAATAAAGTCCTTTCCTTCAAAGCTTATCCCTTTCACAGATCAAAAATTATCATTTCATGGAAGTGGTGCAAAATTTTGAAAAAAATTGGAACGAAATGCGTCCTCGCTGAAATTCCTTCATTCGTTTTCCTACACGATTTATGTTAAGATATGCCAGAGGCCACGACCAAGAAGAATAAATTTCAATTCATTTGTTTGCGAAATTGAGAATTCGGTTTATTGCTTGAGTAAGAAAACTTTAGAGCATGAAATTCTCAGGGACAATTTATTTTCTCCTATCATTCAAAATGTATTCTTTTTATAATTATGATTTAAAACAAAAATATTTGTTAAATTAATATTTTTGCTGTTTCTAACATAAAAGTGGCCAGGTTAAGGACATCTTGCTGATATTTATCACCAAACTCAGCTAACAATAGCTTTAGCAAGTATTTTAACAACTACATACTTTTCTTACAGATTCCGAAGCTTTAAACCGGTTCAGTAACTTTTCACTCATCCATTGTGGTTTCCATTATAATGAATCCATCTCAAGATTAATTAATGACTCCTCCGAGAAAATATTACTCTTGACTTTTTAATCTAATCACTTTAACAAAGAGAGTGATTAATGAATCCATCTTAAGGTTAATTAATGACTCCTCCGAGAAAATATTACTCTTGACTTTTCCTCTGATCACTCTAACAAAGATTCGATGTGAGAGTGATAGTATTGTTATCAGTTAGAGAAAGTGATCGTTTAAAAATGTTTTGGAGAGGTCCATGCTGCAAATAAATTACTTTGAGCATGCCAATTACATTCTCATGTGACGTGATGTGATGTAGTGAATGTATAATTGCTAAATCTCGAAATTAAATTTCACAAACAACAGAATGAGCAATAAGTTATGTCCGATTTTAATGGATTTCATTTTGAAGAAAAAAAATGAAAATTTGTGTGAAATATATTTAATGTTTCCTTTTTCTCGTCAACGACCAATTCTGATCTTTCGTTTTTTTGACTTTTAATGCAAATGTAAATGAATTCATATTTTTTATCTCTAGAATGTGTCAGGAGGAAATACTTTCTAAAACAGCTTAATTTTGACCTTTACAAGTGAGCGAAGAAAGAATCTAAGTTTAACAGCCTCATCTTGACTTGACGAATTTGAACTGACAATTTTGATTTCAAGAACTCTCCAAAAGCACTAAATGGATGAACTGAAAACAAAAGGAAATGAAAAAAGTAAAAATGTTTGTTAACCACTTCATGAACTCACTTCGGAACTACGGCACTAGTTTAGTGTAGTCTTAAAGTGAATTCATGGATATTTTATTACCACAAATATCTTCCAAAGGAGCATTTAAACCTCGGTATTTATAAAATATGCTTCATTTATGTCATCGTTGAAACTTTCCATCTTGGATGGAATATGGATCTCGTAGAGAATCGAATACTACCAAACGTGATAACTTTCCCAACTTATTTTTAATCCGAAAATGCAAGAATTTTCTATGTGATCAATAGGAAATTGATTTTTTTTTTGCGTTCATTGCCATATAGCGCAGTCTTTTGGAGATCATGGCAAATAATGCGAAGAACCAAATTATGTGTTTGTCTAATTTCAAAGATTAATGAAGAACCGGGAAAATTTTAACAAATGCATGCAAGAGAAAGAATTGAAAAATTTATCTCTCATAACAATATTTAACAATAAAAACAATATAAGAATATTTACAAACATAAAAGATCTACAAAAAAATAAAACATACTGGATCTAAACATCAGAGATGTATGAAATTTGAGACAGAATTCTGATAGTCTCCAGATAAAATAATTTCATAAGCTGATACATCTGCTACCAACCTAACCAGTTAGCAAAATATTCACAATTTTGTGGTGATATGACATGACCTGGTTTACAATCAGCCACAACGGGACAATGGATACAAGGGCAAAGAGATGGAGCGCAACGGGTCACCTTAGTCATCAGGGCACGGTACATGCCATCTGCACGTCGTTCGATAAAACCATCCAACAATGCTACTGAGAGGATACTCTCAATATCCGTGACATTGAGTTGCACACGACAAACACCTTTTTCGCGGATGAATTGTGCCACTTCGGTGGAACGAACAAATGCAAATTCGCGTGCAGCTGCAGGGTCATTTCTGTGATTATCCTCAGAAATTTTCCGTTTGCTCTACAATGTTTTTCTTACTGTTATCCTCAACACATATGATGCAAGCATTGATTCGAAGTTTAAATTCAAAATTAAGAAATTTAAATGTAACTCGCTACATAAGTAATTAAATGATATAATAAATGTCCGAAGGAAACTAAAAGTTTTTGGAAATAATTTTTAAAAAACTTTCCGAAAAATTCAAACTCTGTTTGAGTAAGTTTAAAATAAATATTAAACGAATGATCGTCCTGTTAATCAACCTATTCTTAGAGTTGATTGGGATCAATCCGAACTTTAATTTTTTAATCCTCTTCTTCATTTTGCAAAGTTAATCAACTATTTGAACTATTATGAAATTCTACCTGCAACATCGCAACACAAATATGTGCCAAAGTTTCAACGAACTGTGAATCCAGTTGTTGGTCAGAATAAAATGTTCCACCTGTTAATGATTCATCTGCCACTACATCATATAACATATAGCATTTTTTGGTCGTACCTACTGCCTGTAAAAAGATGATCCTATTCTACATTTACCAGAATGCATTCACGAATTGATACTTGTGTTAAGAGAATGTCTTTTGATTTCAAGATTTTGTTTATGATAACGATTGTTATATATAAGCAATGTAATTCAAGTACATTAAACTTTTTTAGAAATGGTGAATGGAGAAATACTGTGTGTTTTTCGGAAGAATCTTACTTAAATATTATTTAAAAAAGGTCCCGCTGAAGAGAAGATCAAATTTGACTAAGAATCGATATGAAAATAATAGATCTTCACTCATATATAAAAATTATGAATCAAAAGGATGAAAAGAAACCTTTATTGATTTAACAAGTTTGCGTTGTTCCAACACTTTCAGAACTTTACGCATTTGGGTCTGTGATAAACCAGTTCGGTCACGAATGTCCCGTATCCAAATACCTTTTTTACCCGATTCTTCAATTAGTGAATAAATCTGCAAAGAGTGCCATTTTAAATCTAAAGAAAGCAGGACATGAAAAATCGGTCTGAAAGCATTGAATGATGTGAAATTTAAGTGGGAAAGTTTAGTGAGAGATATCCCGAATACAAAACAAACAAAAAAAGGCCTTTTGGCTTTAATCAACTTAAACTACCTGACTGTCAAACCAGTATAATATTAATGTCATCCCAACAATCACTGAGATGAAAAATAAGCAAAAAAAAAAATATATATATATATCAAATTGAATAACTGCTCACCAATTGTTCCTCGTGCGTGGCATCGGCAATTTGTGTGCCCTTTCTTAAACGTAGAATAAACGCACCTGGCGCATGACCAGGCAGCATTTCGATTTTACCCGATGATAACAAGGCATTGACCGCTTCGCCACGTGCTTTGACATCCATTCCCGCAGTTTGTTTCATCAAATCTTCATTACTTAAACCATCCTCAACATTTGCCAAAATGGCAAGAACTTCTGCCTGTGTTGTACAGGCTTCCTCTTCTTCTTTGACCATACTGATAAGATGGATAAGAGAATTTGTTAATAATCCACTGCAGCGTTCATGAACTTAATGATCTGCAAGGGAGAAGGTAATGTACCATATCACACACCTAAGATACAAATAAACAAGAATCCAGAAAATGACTGGAGTTAAATCTAATCTAGTTAAATAATAGTTGAGATTTCATTATTTCTATCTGAATTTCACTTATGAATCGTATATCTCAAAAGAGAATTTTAACTAGCAGAACCCTTATCTCCCCTATTTCCATTACCAAATGACCTTCTTAATAACGACTGCCAAACTTAAAGAGACAAAGCAAGAATAACTCTGAAATATCTCTTAATGGAACATTTAAATTTCTTTTTCCGTCAAGCAATTACATTTTCTAACTCTTCGTTTGAGTAACAACTTAGTCAGAGCCTTGAAATAGTTCCACTCTGGCCGATCGTCTGCGGATTCAATCATTTTCAACAAAAATAGCAATCAGAAAACATTTATTAAATAATTCCAATTTAAAAAATGATCCCAGAAGAAAAAAAAAAAACATATGAAGGAAAAATATGAATTACATATACGAAAAGAATTATATAACATTAAACAAATGAATAAATCAGAAGCAATCAATAAACATCATCACAACAAATTTATTAATTGGACAAAAGGTAGAAGCATCAACTATACAAATTATTTTGAGCAAAGATGATTACAAAGAGAATAAAGCTAATGTTAAGAAAGTTTACCTTAGCGATATGCAGCACCGTTTGGTGATAAATTTCGCAAACTGAAGAATTCTAAGCATCATTTCACATTTTAGTATGTTATAAAAGTTTAAAGGAAAGAGTACAACATTTAGCAGAGAAAATTTTACTAAACAACAGGAAAACTTTATAAAAAAAATCCCCAAGTTCTAAATTAGATAAAACGGAATTAGATTTAATGATGTCATTAATAAATTAAATATGTTCATCCAAGAATTATCAACTCCTATATATATATATATATATCCGGCTATGATTCTCTCTCATTTCTCTTCAGAAAATACTACTACTAGGCGCCAATAAAATAATTGCAATAGTGCATCTTACCACACAAATAATTTATTACTAATAACTTTCTTTCTTCTTCATTTGCATTTTCGCAGCATGAAATATCAGTTTTCTCCAAAATGACTCTGAAATAAATGATTTCAATCGTAAACATTCAATATGTGGCGACCGATTTCTTACTTCTCCACACCTCACTTTCAAACTTTCATAAATAAAAATATTTGTCACTGAAACATATAAATCATTCCGATTTATACGACTTCCATTTTTTTAAACAATGAATCATTCCATCAAGTGTTCTGCCTTATAGCACAACTAAATATGAAATAATGCTTCTCCCTCAAACTGTCATCAAATGAGTAGTAATCCTAACAGCTAATATGAAATGCAATTTTCCACTAAAGGAAAAAATTACTTGTTTCTCATTTTTTACTTGCAGCATGGGGAATTTATGAATTCGAAATCAGATAAAAGTTCAACCTAAATCGAAAGCAAAATTACTTATATTACTTTTCGCGTGCAACATTTTCAGAACAAAACTATTTCCCACCAAACAAAAACATTGGTAGTAAGCAATACAGGTCACTTGTACGCATTCTGACAATCAATGATCCTCTAAGTCAACATCTTTACTTTCATGAACTTACTGATTTTGACTTCCAGACTAAGTTGAACTAAAGTGCATCATTATTAGACTATAGTAGCTTGTAGAGAGAAATCTAGCATAAAAAAACGGTTTTTGCAATGTTAAGATGACAAGAGAAAAAACAAAATTAGCAAAAGAAAGTTTTGAGTCTTTTTTCCATCTCCAATCACTAGCTTTTTCCATTTGTTTTCCTTTCCCGGTAAACAGAATGTAAACGAATGATTTTAATTTCATGTCTTTGACAGAACAAAGTACGAACAACTTACATTGAGAAATCCAACTTTTCTTTACTTATTGATTTTCAAATCTTTAAAGGATCCGGGGCTTCTATGTTTTCTTGGATACTGCTCATTTGTTTGGTCATTATTATTTATTAATTGATTCATTTTTTTTCGGTTTAAACAAAACTTTTTTTACTCTGGTTTAGTTAGTTTAGTTTAGTTAATAAAATAAAAAGACCATAAAAAAAGACTTTTTCGAAGAAATCTCCAACTTTCCCTTGTTTTCTTTCTATGTTATATCCTAATATTGAAAAATTCTTTTAAATCACATGATTTTTAAAAACTCTTTTATTTTATTTAATCAGCAATAACTTCTAAATTAGTTTGCTCTAATTTTGCTCTAAGAGCAAACCTATATTTGCTTTATCTAATTGCTTTCTTTGATATTTACTGCTGCACTGATAGGAAAATGAAATCTTATTTGTAACAAGACAGTATTTTTCCAGAAGTCTGGTGAATTTTTCTTGAAATTAGCATAAATTTGAAAAAATATATCAGCTTTTCCTTCGTGCAAAATGAAGGAAATCCAATAGGATACTCACAAACTTTGACTTTTTGCATGGAATATATTTCTTCAAACAAGCGAATAGTTATTGGCAAAAAGAATATCGAAAATTCAATCATGAAAAATAATGAACTTTCTAGTTATTACGATAAAAGAAAAAATAAACCATCTAGCTATAAAAGATGTTAAAAGTAATCTATTAGAATCATAAAATGTAAGTAAATAGAAACTCTCCCTTCTTTTTTGTTTTTTTTCTTCTTATATTCTCAAACTCATTTCTGTCTTCTTTGCATTATCTTTAGATTTTTAAAAATTCTGCTTAATGTCTACCACGCTCAAAAAATTATATATATATGTACGGACACACAGAAAATCAGCAAATAGGAAAAACAGATATCATCGCACCATAGGAAGAATAACAAAGAAAGCGTAAAAGTACTAACTCAATATAGCTCTTTGCATAAAATCTTCTTTCGCTTACTTCTTCGACTTTTATCCCACTCCAGGCGAACTAGCCTGAGCATCATTATCATCATCATTATCAGTTACTCGATGCTCCATTTCTCTTGTCTCTATTTCTTCTTCATCATTAACTTCGTTATCAGCTTCTCGATTGTCTTCTTCCCGGTTGTTATCACCACCATCAGCAACAGGCGCTTCAGTAACAAACATCCCGCGCAAAACGTTTAACACTTCCTCAATGCTTGTATTCAAGTGTTGAGCCTGAAAAAATGCAAAATTTACTAGAGAATGAAATCATACGTAAATAATATATAAGGTGATCAATATTTGCACAAATGCACATACCTACTTTTCTATTCAAACACGAATAAACTGATTCCCCCTAACAATTTTTTCATTTCAGTTAATTAATTGATTAATCTTGTAAGCAAAGTAAAACAATAACAACTCAGCGCTTAGTGGAACCGTTAAAATCCATTCCGAAAATATTTATTTCGAGACGTGTAGTTGGTATGATTATTATTCTTGCTTTTCTAATTTTTCGAAATATCTACTCAGTGATTCCATGTTTACTATCTTTGTTCTGAAGATAGAAAGACTGAAAAATAATTCATCTTACTTAATAAAAACGATATTATTTATCATAATAATATCAATGTCATAGGCGTAATAAAATATGTCACTTAATCTGCCAACTGAACAAATCACAGGTGATTTTAGAAACCCCTCTTTTAAATTTCTATTATGATTTCTAGTATCTTTTAGACTTCTTTTTAATGCTGCATATTAGAATTATATCTATAAATCGATATTTTGTTTTATCTCAATATTATCAATGTTCAATAATGAGCTCTTCCGTTGCATATCAATCCACTGCTTCATATACAAAAGATAATTTTCAATATTTCACATATATCATACTGAAGTATAAGAATTGTGCTAATAACATAATTTGAGATATTTCTTAGCATTCTAGATTCTGTTCATTTACTTTTGTAAATATTTTCATAAATGCACTAATGAAAAAATTTTACCTTCTACCTAATAAAAAAATTTTTCAATAATATAGGGTTTCAGATATCTTATCAGAAATTTTGAGCAACGGACAAAACATGACTGAAAGAAACGACTTTAAATTGGATATTATATTGCAAAAAAAAATAATTCTGTCACTCATAATCTCAATTCCTCAATGTCGAATATATTGACAGTATGCAGAAAGATAATTTAGAAATCGAATACCAGACAAGGCTACTCAAGTCCAGTCTAAACAGAGCTCTGCTAAGTTTAGTACAAATACTATTAATCAAAGGCCGAATTCAGTAGACTAGACTTTAATATGAGAAACCTTCTCTTTTCTTTGTCTTTTTTGAATTTTATTTGAATGTTTCAAAAAAATAAAAAAATCGCATGATTTTTATTATAAAAAATAGTAACGCATAATGAAAATTTGAAATATAAAGGTGATGATAAAAAGAATCGGATTTTGCAAGAAAATCAAGGATTCATTACTTTTTCTATTCTACATTCTACAAAAATATTTCAGCCCAAGTTTTTTAATCTAAGATGCTGTCTGTTGATAGCAGCTTCGCATTTTCGATTCTTTTTTAAGATTCTGATTTAATGAAATACAAAGATAATAAGAAGCTTCTGATCATTCAATATTGGAAGAAGCTTACAATCTTCGTGATTTCATTTATTGATTAAAATGAATAATTAAAGCAATTCTTCATTTAATTTCGGAAAGTGAATAATTTTTTAACTGAATAACTTGAACTTTTCATTATATTGCAACAAATCATAAATTATTTCAATCCTTTTGTCACCTTGGTGATTTTAAAAAAAATTTAGATTAGAATTACTTAACTAAAATTTACTTGTCCAGTTGATCGATTTGATCACAAAAGTCATTTTAATAAAGTGAAGAAACATTTTAGCAATCGGATCCTAACATCATTATGTTTATTTTTCCAGATGAAAAGAAGAAGGCAAATGGCACCATAGTTTTCAGTGATCCACAAGACGTTACACTATCAAAGTATGCTGCACTTCTCACAATACTATATTCTTAATAATATTTATATTACTTAAAGTTATTATGATAACGATATTTTGCAACCATGAAGTTAAAGAGTTGAAGTCTTAGCCTTCACATTATAGTTAAATAAATCACTGCACTATGAATCTTAAAATTTTAAAACTAAGAAAATATGGGATATTTATAAAAGCAAAAATAACTGAAAGATTATCGTCTTACTATTTTAGCATTCCAACAGATTTTACATCCTGTCGTAAGGATGCCCTTTATATGATTTTTTATTAAATGGAATAGAAAGAGATCCAAAAGACATTAAATTAAATGTATCGAAATCGAAGTCTTAAGATTCTAAATTCTATCTCCTTCGATTTCAGATATTTGTTATTTCTTTTAATCCTATAACAATCTTCCTCATTTGGATTACTTCACTCACAAATCGATTAACTCAAGATTTTATAATACTGTTGTTGCTACATGTCTCGAAAGTATCTTAGATTGAATTTACCAATTGAGTATCATAGCAGTATAAAAAAAAATGTTGCTTATTAAAATTAAAATCATTAAATAAATATAAATCAGTTGTTACTGATGAAAAAATAAGTTGCTACAATTGTTTTTCTTTTCAGATTTGCTCTCGGCGTCTCTATGGTACTCTATCTCTGTGCAATGTCATCTTTACTATTTTTATATGAGTTAATTAAGCCAACATTTACCTGGTCATAATTGGGCCAAATGGAATGTACCAATCCTGAAAAGAAGGAATCAGGTAAAGAGTCAGGTGTATTCCTTCTTCTTGTATACATCATTTGTCCATTATATGGTGGTGCAGGATCTGATAGGATCCATTCTTCATTTCTCGTTACTTCCCACAAATATGCATGTCGTTCGATATTCCGCGGTATTCCGACATAACATGTTTTCCTCCTGCAATAAGTTTCAAATTTTCCAATCATAATGGAAACTTAGTGCTCTCTGCTTTTTCATTCCTTTATTCCGTCATTACCGTTAGTGCAGAAATTCCACATCATGGGTAGCTCTAAATCAATTAATCGAAAAATCTATTCCGTTCTTTGTTATTATATTGCTGAAATCAGTTATTGCAAGTATCATTTCTGCATCTGCTCATCTAACAAATGCCTCCACTGATTTATTCCGCCCTTATTTTATCATTTTTACATATCACTGAAATTAGCTATTCTTCGTAATGCTACATATTCTTTTTAAACCTGAAATGATTGATATCTATTTTTCTTTTTTTGAAAAATAGAAAATTTTGTTTTGATAACTCAAACCTAAGAAAGTTAAAACCCATTCTCCTCCCTCTCTTCTAAAGCGATGATGCTCGAAAACAGCTGAAATTTTCTCATAAAATTTTCTTTTTATATACCATATAGCTTCAAAAGCATTATCATTCTCTATTTTAAATATTTATCTTCCAAATTTTTATTCGCATTAATGATTCCCTACAAAACAGTATTACTGCAATAAAATAGTTTGTATTTATTTATTTTTTATTTTTTTCAAAGCATAAGAAAGGATTCAATTTTGAAAGAAAAGAGATAGCTGTCCTAAATTAACCAATCATGTTTGACCAGAGTTTAAACAAAAGGGAAAAAAAACAATGTATTATGGAATGATTTTCCAAATCGCTTTAAATATCTATAAAATCTGCCTAATTATAATGTTAAATGTTGAACTGAACACAGCATATTATGCAGTTTTTTGGTAAATTAAAATTCAGCAATTTGAGTTATCAACAGCTTAACCAACGAATGAAATAAAAGGAATAGTTTGAGATTCATCATGGGTACTCATTCAAAAAATGAATAGTGAGTATTTACTAATAACAAAATAGTCTAGGAGATTCATTTTATTTTTCCTATTTCAAAAAGGAAAAATTATAAAACAAAAAATCACATCTCCATATTTTAATCAGAATTTTGTCTTTACTGAGTGAATCTGAAATTCGAAAGGTAAAGTAAGGAATCCTAAATATTACGAAAAACTTGCAGCTTCTTCCATTCTGCAAGCTCGTCTTTGAAATTATTGAATGAAGAAACAGTAACTGTTGTGACTCCTTCGAGCCATGAAAGAACTGATGGATCCTCCAACCAAATCGACGAGGCTAGCTTTACATATATTGACGTGAGCAGTTTCATTCCCTCACTTTCTCTAAAAAAAAATTTCAAATTTCCACACTAAAACAATTATTTCTAACAAATACCAATATATCCATCTTTTTATCTAATTATTTAAAAAAGCATCTGTACAACAGATACAGTAGTTGTCATCAACGCGCATCTTAAACTCTTAAAGACTTATTACTACTTCTGATGACTTTGAAGTCCACACATCGATAAATGGAAACTGAAACTAGAAAAAAAGTTTGGCTGTTTAGCAATTACTTCAGTTTAAGCCAGAATTCCTAGCAGGAAAATTTTTATCCGAAAATCGGAAATTCACCTTTCGTAAGCTAGTGCACTTGTATGTTCATTATTTTCTATTGCTGGATCAGGCTGTACATTCATTGCATCCAGAAGTTTCAATAACACCGTTGGGAAATGTCGGATAGCTGAAGAAATCTAAAATTTGTAAACATAAACAAAAATTTATGCCTATGTAGTTTGGTACTGCAATACTGTCTTGAAAGAAGATCTTGCAGAAGAAACTACTTTTCCAACTGCGAATGCAGCAGTTTCTGAATTCTGAATTGAAATCAATAATTTTAAAACAAACAGTCATACCATAAAGTCCGCAATTTCCTTATCTTCAGCTTTTCCACTTTCGCAAAAGAGAAAAAAACGGGCAAGAGCGACGGAATATGCAAAATTTGGAAGTCTATCCAAGTTTTTCGAAGTCTGAAAGTTAATATATGTTGCCATTTTCATATTTAATAAATTCCGAAAATCCTCTACTCCTATAATGATATTATCGATAATTCCGAGCAGGTATTTTCTGCTTTTTCAAACATTTGACTGATGATAAAACAGATTCTATCAGGCCATTTAATCAAACTTCATGTAATCATGCATGATTTCATTTTTCAGTGTTGATTTCTTATTTTATTTCTTGGAAGAGATGAAATATTTATCGCCATACAATAAATGCCATAACATGTATTGTATTCAAATGCGGAATGAAGCCTAATGCTCTGAACTATAGCATTTTTCATCAAATGGTACCCGATATCATTTGTGAGTCACATTATAAAAAATTCTTGAGATCCATTACTTGTAAAGTATTGTATAGAAGAATTAGATAATTATATTCCCGTGCTTTTAAAGCAATCATATCGATGGTTAACATTATGGCAAGTGGATCCGATATAGGATCCAGACGATATATAAGTCTGGCAACATGCAGAGCCGTTTTGAAACAATGACGATCTACAAGATTTCGCAAATGTCGATGAAGCAACAAGTAAAATGCTCGATTTTCGAAATTAGCATAATCAATGCGATGATCGAAGTTGCTTAGTTGAAATCGTGGAGCAAATACGCTTTCACAGCAAAATAATCCACGTTCTACAAAATATATATTATGAATAAATCTTAAACATCTTATAAGTACAAATTTCTGTCTAGTAGTTTTGACCAGTTCCTTAAAATAGCTTCTTGAATATTTCTTAAATATTATTAAGCTTACAATAAGTTTGAAATATCGAAATCTAAAGTTCTTCAAATAAGTTTGAAATATCGAAAGCTCACAAAAGGTTCAATTCTGAGATTCATGATTATGGTTCTATTAATTATAGGAAATGAGCACACTAAAGATCAGCAATCCGGATTAGAAATTAGAAATTAAATTAACAGAAACAAGCGTTATTAGCAACAAACGAGCAAGTAATAATTTTTGAAAATTTACCAATTAAATCACGTGATAATTGATAGTTTTCTTGTTGCCTCAATAATTCGGCCATAATAAGCAAACTGTCTAAGTGATACGGACATTCTGTCAAAATATTCTAAATCCATATTTGTTATAATTATTGCATGTTTATCTAATTGATGAATAGGCATAAACACACAAAAAAAAAAAAAAAAAAAAGAAAAAAAGTTCGATTACTAACATTAAGATCATATCGAAATTTCAAGATGCCATATCTTAGTTACCGGATTCAAATAAGAAAGTTCAGTGTTCGATAACAGTACAGTTTCAACAATCAATGTTGATACGATTTTAGTAATGATAAAGGTACAACTTTAAAACCACAGTAAAAGTTGATATGTTTTTAAAAATCGTTTTTGGGCAGTTCAAAAGTCAAAAGTCAAAAGCAGACCGATATCAAATCATGATTGAGTGATTCTGATGCCATCCAGAATAACTGCTGCAATTCACGATAATTAGCATGATGCGAAAATCTGAACCAAAATATGTTATCTTCGGTATGATCTAGCTCCATTGATAAACCTTAATAGATAAATAATATAATCAAATCTTAAAAGAACAAAATGTAAAGAAATAAGAATAAAATGCAGATATTAGAAAATTATTTTTTTTTTACCGTGATATATTGAAATTCCAATGCAAATCACAAGTTTTATATAGTCAGAGCTATTCTATGTATAAAATTTTTCGTCACGAGTCATCCCTCATGACGAAAAATTCCCAAATTCTATAAAATATTAGCATAAAAGCTGGGGAATTCTTTCAGATATGTCTGATTCTTAAACACTGAAAAATATTTTTGAATCTTCTCAATCAGAATACATTATTTGTTTCATAATATACAATACAATTATAATAAATAAGAGGATAAAAGGGAAGAAAAATTTTAAACTGAGTCCACATAAATATAAAGTCCAAAAAATCTAATTAAAACATAAATGAAAAGCATAAATTAAGGAGACAAAACAGAAAACACTTTACTCTTAAATGAAGAAATCCTTACCAACATTTTTAATTTCTGGCCAAGTTGATTTCTTTTTTACTATTTTACCAAAAACCACTCGCCCACGTTGAGTTGCATCTATGCTTCTTCGACCCAAGATAGTACGTAACTCATTCTCCACATTCAGCATCCTACTATCAATCTATAACAATTATTGTATCTGTTCACTATATAATTTCTAGATCTATTTCACTATATATAATTTCATATTTAACTTCATTTCTAGGTCAAACTCACTTCCTGATTGGCTGATCTCTCTGCTTACATGAATTATATTTTCTTTGGCTATGAATCTTCCGATAAATATCAGGCTTATCGATACAAGCATAAAAAAAAATTTCTTGTGCTAAGAGAAAATATTTCATTGTTGGATATGTCAGTTACATTATTTTTCATGAAAAATAGTGTAAAGAAATGTGATGGTGTACGGAAATAGTGTAAGGAAATAATTCTCTGAAAATAAGTAGTTAACTGGTTAGAGATGCATAAAAATACCTTAAATAAGTCTCTCTCGAAGATCATATCATGGAGTTTAGAAAGTTGGGTTTCTTGCGAAGATACATCCAGCAAGTCCAAATCATTATCTGTATCCGTATAACGCACTTTCTTCTTTCCTTTCCTTTTTTTTTTCATCATTTTTTTTTCTTTCTTTTCCGATTTCTTTTCTACCGGTGGTTCTTCAACCAAACTAGAACTTTCATCCCCCCCTTCCCCAGATTCTTCAAGGAATTCATACCTGAAAAAGGTTAGAATGACAAGGACTATTAAACCAAGACGAGACTTTCTACTTTCGCTTAAGAGACAGAGAAGGGTTTGAAAAAACATGAAACACAGTCATGTAAAATTTTTACTTCATTCTGATCTTTTCTTCATTCTGCAAATGATTTATATTTGACCTTTTATTTTAATTTTTCAATCAATTTAACGTTGATTTCAATAAAAGAAAGGACGGGGACATCGTAATTAGAATGCTATTTATGGATTTTTTGTTCGTGGTATTGAAAAAAATTAGCTAGTACTTGATTCGGTACACTGAACCTTGAAATCTCTGAAATCTGTGAAACAAGAAACTAACCTATTACATACAAATGTTCCCGATTTTCCTTCTTCACTTGCCGACTCGGAGCTTTTTTCCTCTTCTCGAACTGATGACTTCTCCTCTCCGATTGTCTTTTTTTCTTGTAAATATCGCCGCAAATGTTTGGTGGACATAACGATACTGTCGCTTGCAACTGCAATAAAAGTCCTGAACCATTCAACTTATAATTATTTGGAAATGTAGTAGAGATCGAAAAGAAGTTTGAAAAATGGAGGGAAACCCATCCATCATATCTAAATTCTTATCAGTTTTTATCTTCTCATTGAAATAAATTCTCCTACATTTAATCCCACTCCGAACCCCTACTCCCCACAATAAGCTGTTTTCCTGTCATAACCTTATCAGATTTGTTTCATTCCCTTCTCAATATCCTTACATCAATCACAGCGAGTCCGAACCCACCGAACACAGGTGGTTGTGCGAAGTTTATAGTCTGGAGGATGGCTATTGCAGCGCTGGGTTTTGGGTTTCTCACGTGTAGGGCAAAGCTGTTTCTCATCGCTAAATGGTTTCATAGGAGTTTTTGATGGTTTATGTCACGTCCGTGTCACGAACGTGACCTTGTAGGTAAACTCATCCCGCTCATCAAGTAGATTATCATGCTAACTAAATTGCTTGGGTTCCCGATGGTTCGTGTCATATAAGGTCAAGTTGTCCCACTCAATAAATAGATTACCATATTTGCTGAATAAATTGCCCAAGTTTCCGATAGTTCATGTTACGTAAAAATGAAGTTGTCTCACTCGGAAATAGATTGCCATGTTTATTGATTAAATGTTTTACCTTTCGAGATTATTCCTTCAGTATATGTCGAAAATTTCGATTTTATTGCGTATTTCTAGATTTTCTACTTATTGTTCACGTGAATTTATTTTCTGAGATATAAGCTATGTGTTATTTAACTTCTAGAGAGTAGTTGTTTTTTCGGGTTCCAAATCTTTCTAAACAGAGGTTTTGCATAAGTTGAGATAATTTGCGGTTGAATATATCAAATTTCCTGAATTAAATCTTCTTTTGTAGGCAGCAAAATGGCTCCGAAAGGGAATAATATGATACCAAATGCGCATTTCCACAAAGATTGGCAAAGTCGCGTGCGTACTTGGTTTAATCAACCGGCTAGGAAGGAGCGTAGACGTCGTAATCGGTATAAGAAAGGTCGAATGATTGCTCCTCGTCCCGTTGCGGGTTTATTAAGACCGGCAGTACGTTGTCCTTCTATTCGATACAACAAAAAGGTGAGGTTGGGTCGAGGATTTACTTTGGAAGAGCTGAAAGCAGCTGGGATCGGAAAACGAGAAGCTCGTACTATTGGTATTGCTGTAGATTACCGCCGTACAAACCGATCATTGGAATCTTTGCAGGTATCCTTTCTTGGATAATTATTTGTGTTACATTTTCTCAGAAACGCAAGTAGTATTTAGATCAACTTTACGTTTTTTTTTCCATGATGTCAGAGTTATGTAGAAGTTAAAAGTTCCTCTAGGTGAATAAAAAATAATCATTAAAAAAAGAATCATTTTTTATAAAGTCGAAGTACATAGATAATTTATTCGCTTAGTCATATTTCGAGGCGGATTTCATTTTTTTTTTTTTCAGCAAAATGTCAAACGTTTAAAGGAGTATAGATCGAAATTAATATTATTCCCGAAGAAATTAAACGCACCAAAGAAAGGAGATAGTACCGTAAGTGCTGCATACACCTTTTCTTCTCCGTTATTTTCGCATCACATATGTAATTTTGGGCTCACAAAGAGGTTGAATTTGCAGGCTGACGAACTCAAGTTAGCTACACAGTTACGTGGAGTTGTACTACCTATCAAGCAAATTGTTCGTCGTGAGAAGGCTCGTGAAGTAACTGAGGAAGAGAAGAAATTTAAAGTGTATTGTCATTTGCGTCGTCTTCGCGCTGACAAACGTTTGAAAGGTGCTCGTGATAAAAAAGCTCGTGAGGTTGCTGAAGAAGGTATTGGTGGTAGACGATAAATAATTTGTTTTCTTTTGAAGGAGTAATTTGGTTGTATGTTGTCCTGTTTCTTGATAAATTTTGTTATTTTTCCCGTTAAATTTTAAACATATTCATTTTATATTCTACAACTTTACATCAGTTTCTTTTTTTGAAGAGAATGGAAGAATTTGAAAGGATTCAAAGTAGTATCCTTTCGATATGATATCTTCATCTGATATCATATGTGCCACGAAAATATGTACTGGTCGATATAAACGGCACTTCATTTATCTTCTTTTTTACCGAAAATAAATAAAGTGCATAGTTAATAATGCGGAGACTTCGTGGATGCTTGCGATGGTGGATGTTAGATTGTTTAATCTGTTTCATTTCATTCATAAGGACGGCAAATAGTGTGGTGACTGTAATTATTGGTATGCATTTTTCATTTATTTTTATTTTATTGAAAGATTGTGTGACAAAAGTAGGAATGCCGGTCATAAAATAGAACTAAATGTCATGTGAACAATTTTCAAGGCATAGGGTTATAAGTGGTACGCAGAAATCTAGCGGAAAATTGTTGGTCTTTATTTCAGTTAAGAAAAAAACAAGACTTTTCATAAATGATAAAACGGATATGATACATAGTGTATGAATCATCGTACTAGAAATATGTGGCAAACGAAGAATACAACTGGCACAAATTTTGTTTCTAAACACGAGTAAACAAATGGCGAAGAGGAAAGATATGACTAAAAATTCATGAATTTATTAAGAAGTTGGGAAGGCTTCTGCCAATTGTTTGCTCTTTTAAATGTAAATATTTGATCAAATTACATTAAGATCAACGAAGACCTGTAGATATATTTTCTGGTTAGAATCAACTTTTGCAATGAATTTTGCTCATTTGGCAATTTGTGTTTTTTAGAGAAACGGGAATTTTTGAGCTACCTACAGGAGTCTTCGTTTGTTATTTTAAAGTGTAGATTTAACGAACTGTACAAAAGCGCTTTTCCTGAATATGAGGATCTTATAATACGATAGAATTATGAACATTATTTGCTAATTGATTACGTTTTGGAATTACAAATATTAATTTAAATTCTCTTGTAAAGCATGAGGAAAGCCAAGTACGACGATAATCTTCGTAAGGCAATTTTCTCTGTGTGGTATATTTGACCGCAAAAAATGATCCAAGACTATCTCAATGTCCAGGTTCCTCTATCGTGAATTCAGTTCAATTTTTGTGTGCAGTTTCAAAATTATCACCTACTGCAGATGTTATCATCTAATCAGTTGGTTGCTCATAAAAGGCCCAAGAAACGTATTCTCATGAATGGATGAGATCATTGAATGTTTTTATGGATTTTATCATAGGTGTCCTTATTCTTATAGGCTGCTACATAACCGGTTTGCTCGACGATATCTTCCCTACCAAGTTTCCCACGTCCTTTGCCCTCAGCATCGAAACGTTCTTTATGTGAACCGGTATATTTGGTATGATCCGTTAGGCGATTGTACACACCATCAGCAGATGCTTTAGCGACACCTTTAAGCGATGGAGCTTCTAATTTTGATAGTTTCTCAGTAATAATATCCAATTCTTCCTGAAATGAAGAGATCCGAAAAGTATGGAAACATGAAGTAAGGACAGGAATATATTACATTGATTAGAAGATTAAAATGATATCAGTTGATAGCACGATAGCAAGTATTTCCAAATATTAGTGGAATTTGCTTTCTTCGTATAGCCTTGTTAATATAAACAACTGATCGATTGCTTCCCGTTGTAACTAAGGAAACAGAAAATATTGAATGAAATAAGCACTGATTGATTGGCTTTTGAATTTGGCGATGTTTAACAAAATTTGAACAACTGAATAAGATTTCTACATTAGATTTATCTAACAAATTCGGATTCGTAATTAAATTTGTTTATTGAAGAAATTAGCAAAACAGTCGAAAGCACCGAAATTTTAAAATAACTTACTTGTGGGTCCTTTTTGGTTGTTCGTGCTCGATCTTCCGCAACTGCTACTAATACATCTTTCGTCTCGTTAAAATTTGCCTTTTTTTTGGATCTGAAATTTGTGAATTAAGTAGAGAGAAGCGATTCACTTTTAAAATGCGAAGAACAGTGATTTTATGGAGTTGATGTAAACAAGGATCGAACTCTGATGTTTTTGATAATCAATGATTTCTTCAGCCAGCAATTGATTTTTACTGCTCATAAAATATACAAATAATGGTGGTAACCGAGCGTTGGAAAACTTGAAATCGATATTTCTTCCAACAAATAAAAGGGTCTTGAAAATAAATTTCACATTTCTAGCTGATTTTTGATGAGATATGCTTATTTCCTTTGGTGACATGAGAAAGGTTGTTAATCTTCCCCTCATAGTGCCCCAAATCTCGGTCTTCTATGCAATCAAGCTAAATTTAAAAAGTAAAAAAAGAAAAAACGGAATTGAAGGTTTAAAGTCACATATTTCTCAGTGAAACAGAAGGCTCCAGATATGAAAGTTTGAGTAAAATCAACAAAAATGTTTCACCCAGTAATTTTGGAAAAAGCGATTCCAGTCATTGTTGTGGTGATGTTTTTGTTATCAATCACTCCACCATCTTTCAACCATTTATCGAAATTTTTTCCTGTCATTTCCACCGCTGATGCATTACCAAATTTCACGAAACCTTCCCATCTGTAATTTAATCAATGAATCATTCGTAAAAGTTGTAATCATAGTGAAAGCAATTTAGCAGCAATTTCACGACAAATTTAGTTAAAGTAATAGATAACAGTAAGCGAATAGGTAACAGTTCTATCCATCATCCATTATTATCAAATGCAAATTAGATATAAATATCTCAAGATCAAGAATTACAAGAATTTCTTTAGTTAAGCAAAACTGACAAATGAAGTAATGAATTTACGATAGAAGAATATTTTTATAAGTTGCAAAACAATGAATGGTTTGCCTATCAATATCAAAATCAAGAAAAAGTTAAAAGAAAAAAGTTAGTTTCTGTAATTCAAAACAAAAAAAAAAAAAAATGATCATCAAAATTCATGCAAAACACATTTGTAAACAAAATCGATTTTTATAAAGAGTGAAAAGAAATTAACTTACCGATGTTTTATTTCTTTCCCGTCCCACTTGAATTTGTATTCCTGTTTTTCGGTCATGCTTTTTGGTAAAAACCCTAGAGAACTGAGATATATCCTAAAAAAACTGGAATATCCCAGAAAAGTTTGAACTATTAGAAAACGAAAAGCAGATAACAACGCAAGATGAAATAAAGTGATGATGCAAAGAATGATATAACTAACTATTCATGTTTATTTTTAAAAGTCTATCAACAAAATAAATTAGAAGAAATGCTTGAAAATAATTGGAATTTCATGGCATGAAAAAGTGGAAAACGTTTTGAAGATTAATAATTGGGCCATCATGAGAATTGTGAAAATTGACAACAAATGGAGATTAAAATTTGAAAAAAAAAAAAGAAATTGTCGATTTTTTTCTTCTATTTAGATCTTTAACAGATCAGCAAAGAGTATGTTTAATCCCCTAATTTTGACTTTTTTTTTTTTTTTTTGATTTTCGAGTGACATCTCCCAAAACCATTTCATCAATTTTATTTTTGAAAAAAACTGGCAGAATAATTCTAAAGTAAAAATATTTCCTTTACATTATAAAAATCTTTGTAAACTCATGAAAGCTATAAACCTCGTTATAACAGTAATCACTATTAATGATTTCCGCTTTTTCCGTAAATTGACGTGTTTCATTTCTTCTCTTTATATCTATTCGAGACTACTGCCCTGTACTGTTCGAGATTAATGCCATAAAATATAAATAAACGGAAGGTTTAATAGTATATTCAAATATGCGAAATTGTTTTTGATTGTCGCTTATAGATAGCATTCGGAATAGGAAGGAATAAAATAAGAGAAACATTCGTATAGGTCAAAAGTTACGAATAAGTAAAATTAGTTGAAAATGAAAATGCGGTCTGACCTCATCCAAACTCATTACCTAAATCATCTCTGACGTTGAAAATGTGAAGTCCATGCAATGTGTATAAGATATATACATTTGTGAAGCACAAATTGAAATTCATTTTCTTCCTTTCAAGAATAATAAGCTTTTATTTCGACGATAAGCAAGAGAACATTTTTTTTTTTTTTTTTTAGAAAGCAAAAAAGAAATAGCACTTTTGTGAAATAGTGAAGTTCTGATTCTTCTGCTCATTATCACGAATGGAGAAGATGTGAATTGTTTCAAATTATTCGTGTAAAAAAAAAAAAAAAAAAAAAACTTCATTGCTTAAGTGAAAAGATAAAAGATACCTCCCCTGAGAGTTCAAAGTGCAATGTAGTACAGAAGAAAAGTATCGCAGCGCTAGATCCCTTCAATACTAATCTTAATGTTATCGAATAGAAATTATTGATTTTTTTTTTTTTATAAAGATTTCAAAAAAACTAAAATCACTGTTTGGATACTTTGTATTTATGGTTGCAGTTTAGAGAAAAGAATAAAACCGAAAAACCATAACATATACATTTAAAACTTGAAAACTGAATTTAAATTTCGATGCATGGAGAAGTCATAGATATAAATGCTTCTTTTTATAGCAACAGTGATTCCTTTCTCGAATAATCTTCTCATTATTTACAAGATTTTCTTTCTCTCTATTCAATTACAAATAAGTATTTTATTACCTATTATTCGATAAGTTTTCGCAAAAATCTATTCAAAACCATGAGCTAAAGGCATTCCTTTTCAAATTGAATCCGTAAAATGCAATCAGGTAAAGATAAAGTTTCGGGATGAACCTTCGAGATAAATCTTCGAGATACCAGAGCTTTATTATCAAATTATTAAAGGACATCTGGTTTTCTACGGAATATTTGATTAGAAATTCTGGCCATCCATTAAAAAGTTTGTTGAAAATTCTTGATATTTTAGAAGAAAACACGTACTGTTGGAATATCAAAATGGAAAAGCGTAGCTTCAACGTCTTTCAGAAAAATAATGTATGAATTTCACGACATCAGTAGTTAAAAACTTTGCAATAATATGCAGTATTAGGATAATTGTGGATGTTTGACTTCCAATTCTGAACTAATATTTTTGTAAAACTTCATTTCACTGTTATTTGTAAAAATTTCCTTTTATTATATTTAAAAAATCGAAAACTCGTGTGAGAATTGTTATGTTTGGAATAAACCAATGTATGAGAAAAGAGAATAACTTTACAAGATTTTGTATGAGTTCCTTTGGTTGTCACAAACAGTGATCAAGCTAAGAGAATTTCTCAGCAAATTTAAACTTCCTTTCATAACTGAGAATTGAGTGTAAACAGCTGCAAAAATATATAAATTAACTATTCAGGTGGAAAAATGTAATCGATCGTGAAGAAAATGAAAAGTGAAAGTTGAAGGAAGTATCGTCTCGCAAGTGAAGCATTGATAATTGTTGCATAGAAAAACTTTCTTTTAATCTGTTGATGATTGATTTTGGATAGAAATAAAATATGTTTGTTATGTCCTTCTAAATTGCAAAAACGGATAATAAACTGTTCAAGTGAAAGAACATAATCGACCGCGTAGACAGGAAGAACTTCTATATTCCCAGAGAACTAACTGAAGAAACATGTTGCCAAGAAAATTGATGTGAGGAAAAATATTGAGGATTATCTATCCAATTTCAATCATAGCTTAATTTTTTTCAATTTCAAATAAGGAATGCTTTCTAGATTAATAAGACTGCCTACAACATTGTTCCTACCTCAGATCATGTAAACTGAATAAAAGCATAAAGTTGTAGACGTTTAGATGTACAATTGACATTTCGACGTCATGGGAGTTAAGATTTTGATGCACTAAACAACCATCCACTGAAATTAATTATTTTGCAAAAAAAAAGTGTACTATTTGGTTGGGAAGGAGAATACAACGAGCCCAACAAGTAACAAATAAATTTCATTGCTATTTACAGCTGTAAAAAAAAAAAAAATATCACTAATGGAGTTGAGGAAGACGATGAGGCAGTGAGGATCGACGAAAATATAAACAATTAGGACCACAAACATAATCAGTGTTTCTATCAGCAATCATATGGACAAGAAGGAAACAAAACAAAATAGATTATAATCGAAGGATTGTAGAAAGAAAACTTGAAGCAATCATCTTCTATTTCAATTTTTATACATTAAAATTTCTGGGACAGAAACTCAGTATATATGTGTGTCACGCATATATACATAAGCAGTTGGCCATATGTGCTATATTCTGGCTGTCCGAGAAGAGTACGAGACTAGTAGGCTATGGTTATCGATCAGTGTGACAAATGATTTCTAAATTAGGCTTTTGCTCAAAGCATTCAGCTATTGAGGAATAGAGAGATATTTTTTTGATTTGATAAAATAAATACCGCACGAAGATGATATGTTCCAAAACTGTCTCGTTATCAGTTGTCTTTGAAACGAAGTGATTGGTTAGCAGCTTGAAATGGAAACTTTTTTCTGTCATCTTCATCCAAATTTTTTATTTCGAAAGGAGAGTTATTATCAAGAAATGTCTATTTTGTCAACTTTGTATCGTTACGCTATTTAGTCAACGATCGATCGAATAATCAGAGCAGTATGAATTAGTTGTGTTTAATCTGTCCTTCAATCAGTCTGTCACTATTACAGCTTTGTAGGGTCAGTACGGTATTTACTTATAGCAACTGTGTTTGCAAGAACATAAAAAAATACGTAGAAAATTTAATTTTTATGTAATTTAAAAGTACAGGTAAATTTCGATAAAAGGGAGAAAATGAGAGAGAAGAGAGCAGAAAAGAAATAAACTATCCATATAAATAAAAATGTAAATGTTCATTGTGGCTTTTGACACGACGTTTTCAATTTTCCATCGATTGATTTGAAATTTTGAAACAATTTTGCATTCAAATAGGAGCGTGTTTTTATACAGACTTACCTACTTTTCTTTATCTTTCCATAATGATAAACATGTTTCCCGTCAAAACGCTCCGATTAACAGACAAACAAAGAGAGGTTAACCAATCACTGATTCATTGCTAGATAATAATCGACAAATAATCTATATAAATGAAAATGTAAATGTTCATTATGGCTTTTGACACAATGTTTCAAGTTCTTCACCGATTGATTTGAAAATTTGAAATAACGTTGCATTCGAATACGCGCGTGTTTTTATATAGATAAACTTATTTTTTTTATCTGTCACAAGTGAACGGACATTTTTATTTATACAGATGCTCCGTATGGCTGGGTAACAGCTGGTTAATAATAAATTTGATTAACGCACTGCAAATTGACAGCGATAGTTCATCTAAATGATTTCTAACCATAAATATCGCAGATATAGACAACAAAAAAGATATTCGGTTTTATCTGAAGTTTAAATAAATCTCGAACAAGGAGAAAGTAATTGTCAAATATCGAAATATGTAACTTAAAGCAGGAACAGAGAAAATAAAAAAATTAATATTACAGAGAAAATTAGAAACATAATTAATGCCAATCTCTGAAATTTTGAAATACTAATAGACTTGAAAAAAGAAATAAATAAATAAATATTAAGAAAACAAACAACTCGCTAATTTTTGCTGCAACAATAAAATATAGGAGCAGTTGGGCAAAGAAGATAATTTAAGAAGGTCAACATTTAAGATTTGAAATTATGGTTCATCCAGACAATTTCCCAGAATATTACCGAGTGAAATAAAAATTCGATGAATTGACGAAATTGCAAGCTATAGGAATTACTCTCTGAAGATCCTGCAGTTATGTCATGTCCCATTCTTGTCCTTTATCCTCCTTTACTGCACTCTTTTCCTCGGAATTGTCACTAGTAGTTTCAGCTTTAAAGAGTATATTTCAATGCTATGTCGATAATGGATGACAAAGAGAAAAAAGACTTGGAGAGATGAAGGAGAGCCTGTCTTTGATAGATTTGAACTGCAGCAATGCAGCCTGAAAAATGCCCTTGCATGACATGCATTTGCTGCAACTTTGTCTTGTTTCATTCAACGAGCATAGGTTTTTCACTGCAACGTCAATGTTCTGCCCTGTTGAGACATTACTGCAAATATTGGAAATTCAGAAATTCATGCTTATTGAATTGCTTAGCCCTTGGCTCTTAAACGACAAAACTAGTAATCATAAAGGATTGTTGTACCTACTCATATAGCACAATTTAGCCGAAACTCATTTGTTAGAAAGAGGTGATTCAAGATGCTATTATCGTAATTTTATTAGAAATCAACTTGCCAAAAATCAAAGATGAATAATCAGATCGAAAGATATTCGGATTGTTCTTATTGCGAATCGCTTACACTAAAATTCTTAATGCATAGACTGACAATAAACAAACGAAATCCTTAGGTATTCACGACATGCATGTAAAGAACAGGATCGAGCGGTAGCTATGTTTGTTGAAGTGACAATAAAAGAATGATGACAATGACATGCCCATTTATATAGACTTATTTAATAGTATCACTCGTGATTTATAAGTAATTGATGTTTTGTGATCAGTTAGTTGCATGGCGGAAGAAATAAATTCCTTTTCTATGCAGCCTAGATTTGTAAGAATTAGAAAATAAGATTCCGCATGTGTGATCGATACAAGCCAGAAGACTAGTGCAAAACTATCAAAAAACTCATAATCAAGCAGCTAACAAAGGAATATGCATGTGAATTGGTACTATCATAATTCATTTTACTTTTATCTCCATCATATCAAAATATCCTAATGAACTGGCTAATAAAAATGGATTAAGACGAATTATATTGCTAGAAAAAAATAATCCAAAAGTCCAACAAATGTCTTAATTGTTTTCTATAACCAAATAAATTGAATTTGATGATTTGTGATCTCTCCTGCATTCTCTTTCCTTCCACCACAATTATATAATTGAAATCAATAATTTTCAATTTCTTATAAACACTAATTCATCTTCTTCATTTATTAATAATACCAAATCCCATGAAACTTATACTTCTCGGTATCAGAAAAAGGAAATTACCTTTCATTCCGAATAATATTACATATAAAGATTGCAAAAATAAGAGAAAGTGATGAGAAATATTTAAAAAGTAAACGATTAATTCATTGATCACATAATTAAATAAACGATTAAATATATAACACTGATCAGGATAATTAGCGATTAGTTTGTGGAGCTTCGTTATTAATGTTGTTGTCATCGTTGTTGTTGTTTGTTGCTAGGGCAAGTTGACATTATTTTCATCAGTTTCAGAGAAACATCGATATTACACAGCGTATATTAATTAAAAACATGTAGTAGAGATTCGTCCCACCCAATCAGTATCTGAATAAAACCAAGTAGAATTGATCTCTTCTCTTCACCGATATCTAAATAAAAACAGGTCAGATTGACCCCTTCTCTCCATCATTATCTAAATTAAAATAGGTAGAACAAATTTCTCTCTTCCAACGATCTCCAGAGGAAAACGGGCAACATAAATTCCTTTCTTCCCATCGATATTTAGATAAAAACAGTTGGAATAGATTTCTCTTCATCATATTCAGAGAAAAACGAGTGAAAAGAACGCGTAACTTTTTCATACAAAAAAAAAAAAAAAAAAGCAATATTTGGAAAAAAAAATTGAATATAGAAAGCAATATTAGTAATAAAACAATTTTTCAAAAATAAACAAAAATACTGAAATTTATTGATGAGAATAGTTCAAAAACAAAATTGTCAACTTCCGACTTTCAGGAAAAGGTACCATAAATATGTTAAATGAAAAAATAATGAATGATATGTGTGAGCTGGACAGCTGATGAGGAAATAAGCAAAATGAAAAGTGCAGACTGTGTTGTAAAAATTAGAAATTTGATAAACAAGGGGCACTTCGTGAAAATGATTCGTTGTTTTGATGAAACCAAAACAACGGAATATTCGCAAGGCAAGGCAAGATTAAAATATATTTCATATTTTTGAAGATTCAAACAGGACTAATTATTCCTATTTCTATGTTACAGACATATATTCAATAGCATTCGACTTAATTTCGTAAAGTTTTGGCTCATTTCAATTAGGTTTAGCTGAATGCATTTGCAACATGAATATTGCATCAACAATTAGAATAACTTGTGCAATCGTTCGATTAATGACAGGTAAGATCAAATCCTGTCAGGAATTTTGAAAACTTTCGAAATGATAATAATTAAGCTGCACCAAAGCAAATAAAATTATTAAAATCACACAAAAAAAAAAAAAAAAAAAAAAAAAACTGGATAACAAAGGCAACGAGATCAGAGTGAATAGTACTGTGAAACTTCTCTTTGCCCACTTCTCTTCCCTTTCGTTTCATTTTCTCATCTAATCGATCGAAAGCATTTTCAATTTCCCAAAGCAACGCTGTCCCTAACCGGAATAACGTTGAAAAACATGCACACTTTAAATTGATTCGCAGTTTTATTATTCGATAATTCCCAGTTGATTGCATCTTGCTGATGAATTAATAATTCATCATAATTAAATAAATTCAAAATTGAAAAGAAAAGAAGCTAATAAAGATGTAGTTTGCGGTGGTATATGCAATGAAATGCACATCTGTTTCACGAATGATTCGCTTTTCTCTGGTTTCCTTCGGTTAAAGAAATTGATTAGAATCAACAAAATTATTACCGATATTTCAAAGAAGGAAATGAGAAGGGCCCAAGTTGATGGATGATGAATGTTGTAGAATAGGACTATTGCCCAATGTTTACAATGGTTATTGGTACGAAAACCAAACAAATAGTTATTTCTAAAATAATTTCTGGAACAGGAAAGACTCATTTTCAGGTTTACTTATCATTGATGACGTTCTTTTGTTGAATTATATTCCAATTCAGATGAAATATAACCATCTAATAATCCCAACAGAACTGAAGAAAATCCTACATTGCATTCAATCTATCACTGATTGTATTTTCGCATATTTCCGAAGTACTCAATCTTTGCTGACATTTTTATGAGAAACATGGTAAGCGAAATAATGATAAAACATCTAAAAAGCATTTTTCAACGAAAAGCAGCGTTTTATCTATTCTTTGGAATGATGAAATGCTCGATTTTAAAAACTTTGTCGTCTGATATGTAATACACATTTGCAATGTCGAAGTAATACTTGGTTCACGTACATCTTCTTATGTTTATTTTTAATTCAAACTGAACAGCTGCGAGAATCCTCAATGATAAATTTAAAATACAAGATGCCTAATGAATTGCTTTGTGGTAAGTACTTGAAAGTATTCATAACAATATTAAATATTCTTCAATAAAAATAATATACAGACGTGAATTGAGTATTATCCAGATGATAATCTATACGAGATATATCATAAGATAATGTTTATTTATTAGATGAAATTTTGCATGCTTCGAAATTTTATTAAAATAGGAATTTCCTGTATATAGCGTTAAACTATTTATTTATTAATTAGTAATAACTAGAACCACTAATTACTAAAGCGAACGAACAAATTCGTCCGACACCATGGTGTCATTGATTGCCTTTTCTCAATGGTTTCCTCACTTTGTACTATAGTATTTTCGGTACCATGCGTAAACCACTTATTTTTAAACATCTAGTGTTTCCGCAATATTAAGATGCGACATCTTAATGTCGCAAAAACATGTATTCCTCATCCAGAATAAAAAAAAAAACAAGACTTGAAACTTCCATTTCTTCATATCAATTCCTGAAAAACTGACGGATTCTCCCGAAAGTTGAAAACTCCAGTCCTCTCTTCACAAGCCAAAAGTAATCCGCATGTACATTCATAGCATAAATAGCTTCAATGAGCTATCACAGTCACCAAAATTTCAAAAAGCTTTTTTTGTTCAATTATTAGTTGGCACTAAAATCATGATATAACGAATTCTCCGTTCAGGTTTCAACCCAAATTTTTTATTTAGAAGCAAAAACAAGAATAATAGTTAACAATTAGCAAAAGATAAAAAGGAAAGAAAGGAAGCAAACCAAATTAGATAGATCAAAAAAATTCTGGCCAGAATTTAAATAAGGCAATGATTCTGGGAAAATTTCCTTGCAAAAAAGAAATAGATTCTTCCATAAATAATGTTGGCCTTTATAAATTTTGAAACTTGAAATTACATAAAACAAAAAGAGTTTGTTTGAGTTTCAGATATGCTTTCCAGAAGCAAATCAGAAAAAAAAAAAAAAAGGAAAAATACATACATAAAGAAATAACAAGTTAGCTTCACGAATTCTCATAATTTTCGAATTGAGAAAATCTAAACAAAAAATTCCACTTTTAAAATTGATATTTAACTAACTCATCCTTCGAAACAAATCTCACAAAGTTGACTCATATTTTAAATTAACATTGAAATTCCAATGCAATGCTATAAAATACAATTTAAAAGTTAAGTGAATCCAAATAACATCAGGAAGGTGACAATTCTTCTTTCTTCACCATTTCCACATCTTCATCATTTGACTTTTCATTAAGTAATACAAATTCTCGTGAGCTGAATCCAAATTTCAACACATCCTTCTCTCGCAATTCTACGAATCTGAAGAAATTTAATATAAGATGAGACAAAAAATAACTGAATTTAGTTCATGAAAGCTTGAATGACTTGTGATTCAGAGAAGGCCAAAAGTGGAAACAATTTCCTTTCTAGAACTTGCAATTCAAAAATGTTTTAAAATTATTCTATTAATCACAGAAATCTCATGACAAATTCACCGTTGTGACTCGATACGTTCATTATTTAGATATGTACCATTCGCTGAATTGAGATCGATTATGTAAGGGCGTATACGTTTCACAGTTGTTCCATCAGGTAAATCCTTTGGTGTGAGACGGTATTGAAAAACAGCATGCTGTTTGGAACAGCTAGGATGATCTACTGGAAGATCAGCGATTTTACGATCACGTCCGATAAGGTATGCTGATTGTCGATGAATATAGAGCACCGGTAACGCCTCATCGCCCTGTGCCATTCACAACAATAAGATATGAAAAAAACAATGAAAATCAGATATCGAGATCGACTTATTTTACTGTTAATACTTCATTAAAAATGAAAATTTCAAATTAAAGCAAATAGAATGGAACAATTTTAAATTCTAAAAAGGGCAGTAATGAATGAAAAAAAATATCTTCAATCGAATCTAAAATTCTATTACAATATGACTTATGCATCGAGTTAATCATAAAGAATTAATTCTACATTAAAACCATAAAAGCAAAGAAATTTTCATGAAAAAATCCTTCATGAATATTAAAAATGAGTACCATTATTTCGATTTTTACTGAAGCTCTGGAGAAATTTTAAACAGCAACCTTAAAAGGATAAAGACGCCAACGTAATTTTGGCATATGTGCATCGGAAGGTTCATTGTACTTGATAACAACACCTCGATAAGTATTGGTATCTTCAGCCAATTTCCCACTTGGTTCGAAATTTGGCTTCTCTTTTTCGATCTTTACTTTTTCTTTACTATCGTGATCACGAAGGCATTCATCAAATGGATTCTGCAGTCGACCACTAAAAAATATTAGCGTGGAAATAAGGAAATGAAAACTACTTATTGTCTTTCTGATATTTCATCACATATGAAAATGTATACATGCGTGAGACAGACTTAGGAATGAAATTTTAAGTATTAACAAATTCATAAAACTTACGAGTGGTTCCCATCTACATTTTTGAATCCTTTTTTCTGTGTATTACTAGTCGATAATTTTCTATCAGTTTCGCTGTCGAATTCCTTTTTTATTCCTGCAATATAGAAAAAAAAAAGTTATTACTTAAGAAAGAAATATGTTTCTGCTAACAAACAATCTTGCTATAATCGAAAGGACATCAACTGATGCAATTTCTTCAGAAAGAGTTTGCTTTACTAATTTTCCACAAAAAGCAAACTTTTTCTCTAACAAAAAAACTCTTAAGAAAAGTCAAATCTGTCATATTTACTAGCTTATGGATCAAAATGAACAGGAATCAGTACAATTAGGACGAAAATAAATAGAACACTTTTCAGAAAGAAGTGTGAATTACTTGCTTAGAATGAATTAAGCTAAGATAATTTATATTTAAGTCTCCTATTTTTCTTAAGAATTTAAGAATTGTAAGATCATAAAAATTTGATAATATATTCGATTCATAAGGCTTCACTCTTGTGCAATCCGTATTTGTCGGTTGAATCCCGATTTTCCTCTATTCTTTCCTTTTTATAACTTTGCATTCTTTCCTTTTTCTTTCTCGACACTTTGTCACTGGAAAATCTTCCTGTAACATCATCATCATCATTTCTAGATTTATGATATTTCCATAACATATTTCTCCATTCTATGTTTCAAGTCATCACTCAACAGGACAGTGTAACATACAGTGAATTTTTTAAATTGATCAAGAAAAAGGACAATGATGGTGATTTTTTTTTGTCACGTGGTAATTTAAAAGATAAAGAATACGAATGGAGATGAATTTTCCATGATATTCCATCAATAAAAGCTTTTTTACCACCATATTCACCATCACCAAGAATAAGTCGCAAATAGAGTTTTTCGGAAGATTTTATTGCTTACAAACTTTCCACTATGGAACATTCCTGAAGTCCTTTCTTAAAGATAGCATGCAGTAAAAAATGAATGACTAAAAAATTTTTTTTAGTTATTCATTTCTTTTTGTTCTCTAATTTCATGAATAAGCAAGAATTCCTGACTTATTTACGAAAATCCATTCCAAATAAATGATGCTTAAAAGAGAGTTCAAGTACTTGAGATTCATTTCGTTCTGTTAGGAATCTTAAAAACTATGCAAAAGATTAAATTAATAATGCTGTCGGAAAAATCCGAAAATTGATATAAACAAGGGGTGTTAAAGGTCATGAAGCGCGTAATTTCAAACGTACCAATAGCCGATAACAGTAGGACAAACATGTTTCCCGCCAAAACGGTCCAACTAACAGTTAAACAAAGCAAGATCATGAGGCGCCTAATTGGAGATCAGGAAAGAAGGAGGGATTCCGAAAGGATATATAAGGATCGGATTTGGAGCAGAAGTATATTCTGATTCCGCTATTAGTCAACGAGCGCCTGCGTTTCTACAACAGTTTTCTACAAGATTTTCACGACAGACGCCATCAAAAACCATATAGTAAATATTTTCCTAATAACATCTACAGAGATTACAAATCAAGTTTTAAAGCCACTAAGACATAGCTGAAAACTCCCTGATGCTTCCCACTAAACATTTATATGGGTTTTTGTCTTCAGCAATTAAGCTGCCGATTTTCTTCGATGAAGTTCGGAAATAAATGACTCAAAAGATAAGTTTTCAGAAAAGATTATTCCTGTCCATAGAGAGAATGAAAAATGGTGGTCAAGTGTGGTAAATCTTCATCAATAAGATGATATACGGTCAAGGATCTCAACCAAAAAAAAAGAGAAAAACGAACCATAATGACTGGAGGAATGTGCTGAATGATGACGTGAAGAATGACGATGACAAGTTGACGGTGTAGTAGATCGTCCAGTCTCTGTTGAATGATAACGTGAAGAATGACGATGAAAGGTTGAGGGAGTAGTTGATCGGCGAATTTCTGAAGAATGCGACTTCTCCGAACTACTTGAGCTACCTTTTCTGCGTCTACGCGTCATCTGAAATTTTCAAGTTCAATTTCTAGGTCCATTCGCCGTGTCTTGATGAAATAACAAAGGAAATTGGATCAATCTAATGTTTATAGTTCTAGTAATCACTGAAGCAAGTAATGAGAATCCTCTCACCAAGGAAATTCTACACCTCTCCCGACAATCTTCCTCGCCACCGTTTCTAATAAGCTATATTACCTCTGCAATACACTTTTAATGCGGCCCCATCAGAGAGAATTTCATCTGTCTCCGTGAAAAAGGTATGAGAGGAGTGCCGTCTTTTGCAGTTGCTTCTCCTTCAAACTCCTCCTGATGACAGTAAAATATAGATAGAACGTGATAGCAGCATCATTCAAGGTACTGTCCACTTACATCCTTTTCTCCTATATCGTACTCCTTTCCTCCTGTACAGTACACCCTTTCCTTCCTGTAATGTAAATATTTTTCCCATTTTCAATGCTGAATACTTCAGGAAAGTGCATAGCAAAGGCTGGTGAATGGAAATGAATTCACTTCAGTAATTAGTTGATTATTGAATGGAAAGCATACAAATTAATAGAAAATGCAGAGAGAGACAGAAGAAGAAGAAAAAAAAAAACAAATGAAAGGCTCAAAAGGAAGATAAGCGGAGATTTGTTAGCTTAATTACTGTTGTTAACTGATTAATCAGCAAGTCCCCTATCAAAGGAAATATCATGGAAAAGAGCCCGCACCTTGACCATAGCTAGCTGGCGCCTAACTATTCTGCGATGCTGCTCTGCTGCCATCCATCATTCATGAGCTCTTTCCATTGCTTCTGCACTTTTCACTCAGTTATTCTGCTATTTTCCATGTTCCTATAATCAATACCAAGCCATCAATGTGACTGAAGTATCTGCCCGAAAAGTCTGGATATTTTCGAGCAATTGATAAGCATTGGCATCGATTGTTGATTTTATATACTGAATGTTTTATTTTAATACTGAGCTCAATTGGATGTCTAATTATTTTTTAGGCACCAAGTTTTAGGCAAAAAAATTAGATATAAAAAGATAAAATTTTAGACAAACTAATCTGAGGTCTAATTGGCGGTTCAGTATTATTAGTTTTTTGCGGAGGTCCATCGAATGTTTACTACTCTTTAGATATCACTGAGTGATGCAATAATATAGTATTCTCATGTGAAGTTTTTATCTAAACTAAAAAGATTTTAAAACATTCTAATTCGACCTTTTTTCTGTATCAAGTCTTGTGTTCTTTTGAAAATAAAGTAGTACCGGGAGATAACGGAAGAACATTTGTCAATGATGTCATCAGACAGACCAAAGCTATCACATCAGATTAAGATATTAAACTTTCTGAAAAGAGGGATATTGTTTAAAAAAAAGGAAGTGAAATTAAAGACATTGGAAAATGAAGTATCTAATTAGAAGTTGAAATCATCGAATTCGGAGAACTTTAGCGATAGTGAATAATTTGGCTTTACTAAGGAATATAAAGAGTAAAAGTAGACGAAAATGAAATTAAAAAACACTGAACAGAGTTGACGTAAGGTGTTATAGTAGGAAGAAGGGCTCATTTGAAAAATGCTAGATTGAGTTTCATTTTTAAAACAAATTATTGGAAAAATAAATGATCGTAGAGTCAACTGAATGCAAAAAAAAAGGTGATTGTTAGAAAAGTAGGAGTAAGCGAATGAATGAAATAAGAAATAGAAATAATATTGTCGCCAATGTTTATTTTTAATAATTTAATTCGAATCGTTGTTATGAAACGCTCATACTATTAAACTTTAATGTTTTACCAAAGAAATATGTTAAATAATGCAAATTTCGAAATGTCATCTAGGAATTGAAAGTTCTACGATAACAAGATGGCTTATGCACGTCATTACGAATTGACTACCAGGTGATACTTTAAAATTGGAAAGAGTAAAATTAGCGAATCTTCTTTTCACCGTCACATTCACTACTGTAGACTGTAAATATATTACTGCGACAAATTTACGATGTCATGCTCAATGTCAGCTGTACCACTCGATTCAAGCCTACTGGCCTTATTTTTCAATACCAAAGCAATCAGTCTTTTTCAATCTTTTTCCGGCTATTTATCTACTCTTTATTATTACGGTGACCTTGAATTCATAAGAACAGGTTGTTGAATATTTTATTAATTAACAATAATATTAACATCTGATTTTAGCGGTTTAAATTTCGATCGTTTTGTGGATCAATTTGATGAGCCTACATTGAATAAAATGCGCCAGCAGTACTGGACAGCTAAGCAATTAATAAGGAAAAAACTGGGAAAGAAGGTTAATAAGACTTCCCTTGATTGCAAATGATAATGTTGTTGGTCGGAAAAACTTTCAAGTAACATTTCAAAATGAAAAGCAAAATTTGATTGACAAACTGCATTTTTCAGGAAGATGAACATTTGTTAGCTTCAGATGCGGAATTTGATACTAAATTAGCTCTCTTTCGATTCGTTCAAGAAACATCTGATCAAATGCTTTGCTGCATCGATAACTATCAACATTATCTTAGCGGTATTTTTTTTAAGTGAATACAGTCATAATTTTGCAATAGAATTTTCATCAAAAACTTAAAAGTTGTTGGTACCACTATATTTTGCGATCAATCACTGTTATAGAAGAGAATGGCAAAGTTCAGCGTTCAGCTATTTTATAAGCTACGCTTTATATTTCGAAGTTCTGAAAAAGAGCTGTCATCAAAAGTTGAACTCAGGTAGTTATAGTTATTAAATGTAACAAAAATTTTCTTTAGAATTAGTGCAAGTGGAATTTGAATTGAGTAAAATGTTGAAAGATGATGGTGGAGCAGAAATGACAGCTGCCGGTCGTGTTATGGTCGCTGTCGCCAGGGTTTTGGCCCTTTCAGTGCATCATAGGTTATTTCTGAACATATCTTCTGTCTTTTAAATTCATAATCTCATAACAAGATCACCTTTTATCTCCTTTTCAAATAGTGATCAAAATTTTTTTTTTGAAGTAAGTTCGAAGGCTTAGAAAATTTTTCAGTTATTTCGCTCTTTTAAAATTGTCATGAACCAATCTATATCCATATAAATAAAAATGTAAATTTTCACTCTTAAATCTGTCATAAATAAAACCAGCCTAAAATCCCCGAAAGTTCTTCACCGATTGCTTTCAAATTTTGATACCACCTTGCATTCGAGTAGGCGCACGTTTTTATATAGACATATCTACTGTTTTCTATATGTCATACATGTCATATATTCTACATGTCATGCGGTGACAGGTAAAAGTAAGTGAGCGGATTGAATTTTTTGACCATATCCTACACCTCACTTTAATGAACGGACAGAATTTATTGACCACGCCTTTATGATCGGGCAGGGTTTATTGACCATACCTTTATGAGCGGACTGAAACCTATTTTCTGCATTAACGGGAGCAGGCCACGTGCACAGCACACTTAAGTAATTTATGGATTACTTTTCTGACTTCGTGTCTTGGTTTGCCTATTTGTCGTAAATGTTCGTTGTTCATTTTGATATAGCGTTTCAAGTTCTTTAACTGATTCGATTGATTTGGAACTTTGATACAACGTTGCATTCGAAAAAGCGCGTGGCTTTATATAGATATACCTACTTTTTTTGTACCTCTCACATCTGTGACAAGTAAAAGTAAGTGAGCGGACTGAATCTATTATCATCCCTACTTTCTGCAAAATGGACGTGGCCTTCAGTATGCAACGCTCAGTACGCCCGGTAAAAACAAACGCGTATTGCAGTGCAACGTTCTGTCAAAATTTCGAAGCAAAAGGTAAGAACTTTCGGAGATTTAAGATTTTAAAGAAAGTTTCGGGTCTAATTTTAAATTCATTCATAAGATAATTTCGAGAACAGTTGAGGTGCTATCTATCTCATCCAAATAATGCCTCGCAGAAGAACAAACTTAAGTCGTTCTCGCGCAGCGGAAGGAATGCGACCATTAATTTGCAAATCAAACTGAGAAAGAACGGTATCAGCGAACGAACGGAAAATATAGAGAATGGCTCAAATACGATTGGAGCGATGTGAAGTCAGACTTGAAGATGCATGGTTGCGAGTATGGCCGATAGTAAATCGATCTACTCCTGCTTTGTTTGATGTAGAATTGTGTTGTGAAAACACAAGTGGTCTTTTGTCTTATGTGCAATCAAATGTTCCTAAGCTAATGCTGGAGCAAAAAGGGTATTTATGATTAAATAATGCAAACTTTCAATAACAGAGTTGGAGAAATCTTCATAGATGCTCCAGAAGGAATTGGTAAAACATCTCTAATTGGATTGATTAGGACAACAATTAGATCCGAAAATGGCACTTGCATGATCCAAAATAGCTGCGAAATTGCTGCCGATATTTCTAGGTGGAAAAACTGCTTATTTCACTTTGAAATTGCCATTAAACATGCAATTCACTGAAATTCCCACGTGCAACATTTCCAAAGCATCCGGCGTGGGGAAAGTATTGCAAAATATAAACTTATTATTTGGGATGAATGCACAATGATTCACAAAAAATCTTGATTGATCATTGCAAGATTTGCGTAGAAACATCAGACCATTTGGAAACGCATTAATATTGCTTGAAGGAGATTTCAGGCAAACATTACGTATAATTTTTTGATTATGGACGAAATAAATGCTTACTTGAAATACCCTACTTAATCGCGATATGTAAAGACGTTAAAATTAACTACAAATATGTGTGTACAGCTGCAAAACGATCGATCAGCTAGGATATTGTTATCTCAATTATTGGAAACTGGGAACGGAAAGACGCCGGTTGCTCTGATTTCAGGACGAATTTCATTGCCCATCAATTTTTCAATTTAATGACGTCAAGAGAAAAATTGGTTGAAAAAGTATTTCCCAATATTCAAATAAATTATAAGAATCGCGATTGGCTGAATGAACGTGCTATTCTTGCGGCCAAGAACAAAGACGTCGACGAACTTAACAATATCATTCAGTCTAACATTCAAAACGAGGCAATTATATACAATACCGTCAACACTGTTGCGGAAGCAAATGAAGCGGTTAATTATCTAACAGAATTTTTGAATTTACTCGATCTACCAGGAATGTCACCGCACGTACTGCGATTGAAAATCAGCGTGCCAATTATCATGTTGCGAAACATCAGCCAACCAAAACTTTGCAACGGCATGCGCTTGCAGTTAAAAAATTAATGAGCAACGTCGTAGAAGCAAAAATTTTGACAAGAATTTCCAAAGGTGAAGATGTCCTCATTTCTGGAATTCCTACAATTCCAACGGATATGCCATTCTACTTTAAGAGACTGGAATTCTTAATTCGATGGGCGTTTGCAACCATCATCAACAAAGTTCAGGGTCAATCTGTAGAATTGTGCGGTTTAGATATAGAGACGGATTGCTTCTCACATGAACAATTAAATGTTGCGTATTCTAGAATCGGCAAACCGGATAATCCTTATATCTACATAGACGATGAAACAACAAAAATTACTGTACATCTACGAGCATTGTGAAATTGATTTTCCCCAAAATCAGGAAGAGCGGTTTTTCTTTCCTTTTTTTTCCATTTAATCAAACTGAGCCACTGCAACGCGTGTATATAAAAAGTGCGCGTATTCGAATGTAACGTTGGATCAAAATTTCAAAACAATAGATAAGAATTTTCGGGGATTTTAGATTTTGAACTATTATAGATAAGGCGCGTGTTTAAGAAATTTCAAAGATTTAAGATTTTGAATAAACGAACCCTTACATTTTTATTTATATAAACTAGCTGGAGCCGGCCACACGAAGCGTGGTCAGGCACAGCTAGTTTATTAATAAAATCCACAAAACTTAATTGCTAGATTACAAATTCGAAATCCTCTATTACGATTCTTTGGTGAGCTTCATGTTTTTACGGAAAGAGCAATTTTGGATTGTGCTAGTACAGTGGATGCTGCGGAAAAAGCCAGGACTGAATATAGAGGATCATTATTATGGATGAAGAAAACAAGTAAAGAGGTTAATCACTATAAAACCTTCTAGATTGAGATTTTCAAATGTTAGACAATTTCTACTTGCTGTGAAAGTATATTTTTTTTTATATATTTTCATTGATATATTTTCATTCAAATATTATGAATTCAAATACCTTGCAAATAATCTGTGTGACTTCTGAAGGTTCTCTATAATCCACTAGCGACTTTTAGTAATTCTCTAATTGGTAATTTATCAAGAGTTCATCGTACTAAAACATTTCTCTTCCCTTTTGATTCGCCCGTATTTTAGCTTGATCCAGATGCAGAAAATATTTTGGAAAAGTTTCGCACAGCACAGAATGTTGTTAGACGAAATAAGGAGAAATTGGATAATTTAAAATTGGATACTCTTCAAAAAGTGGATTTATTGGTCGCTAGTCGCTATAATTTGTTTTCGCAGGTATATTATAGCTAATCTCATTCTCAAATTTCGAGATAAAAAAGAGATATCTTCTTTTTTTTTTTTCTACTTAAAGCTCAATTTTTACAAAGGTTTGCGAATAGTGGGATGATAGCCCAATCGTTGAATCATTCAATTCAATTTGTCATTATATGTAGTTATATCATATTATAAATCAAACAGATCAAATGTAGAACTGCAAATAATTTCGAGAAAATACAAGTTCTACATGTCATATATGTTTCTGTCAGTTTTCCAAACAAACAATAATTTTTAATTGAGAAATGCACTTCTTCAAATGTTCCATTCATTTCATTAGCTGAATTTATTCTTTTTTGAATATATTCTCTTTTGATTTCGAAAAAAAATGGATACACTTAAACTTTATTTTTTTCCTAAAATTAATTATTATTCTGCACTTTGCTTAATATTCGGTGTTTGACAAATAATATAAAAAGGCTAAGGATTCTTCAAAATTCTCATCTGCTTCTGTCAGATTGAACCTTTGATCTAACGGTTGATATAATGAATGTCTTTCCCAAAGACCGAATGATTTCTGATCAAAATAACTCAGAAAATTGCATATTCTGTTTGATTTGACTTATGATTCAGATTAATAATTTAATTTATTGCATTGCTTTGACAGTTGCTGGAATCGTATCAGAAATTATTGTACGGTTACTACGAGCAAACAACGTTGGCATATGAGAAAATTTATGATTTTGTGTCCAGTCGTAAGCATTACGAATTTGAAGTACTAACGGTACTTATTTCCTAAATTCATACTTTTTAATGACGTAGGATTTAAAGAATTTTTCAAAATATTGATTCCAGTCAAAAGACTAACCAATTAGATTAATAGTAAATAAATTCTCCAAAAGAAGTGAAATATCTAACGATTTTTGTAGGATTTGATTGAACCTTTAAAGGAACTTGATTCAGGGAATGATGATCAAATTACAACTGTAGAAAAAGGATCCGAAAGGTTGTCTATTTTATACAATTGAACTTTTGAAAAAGTTTTCTAGTAAGAATATCATTCACAGAACTGATGAATAAATTTTTATAATTGATCATTGAATATCTTTCAGCTTAATTGAGCTCGATGAATGTGAACAGGAAATGGAGCAAGTGCTACGAGATTTAGAGAATCTGAATGGACATGATTTATTGGACAATCGAATTGAAAGCCCACTGGGCTTACTAGAAGAAAGTCAAAACGGAGACAACGGTGAACCAAGCGATATGCCAAAGCAAACATTAGTATCAGTTGAAGCAGATCCAATAAAAGAAGTATCAAATACCACAGTCCCAGCAATAGCTCCGCCACCAGGATGGAAATCAAACAGAAAAGGTAACTTCGAGTTTTAATCTTATGAGTTTTGAAATGGAAGATCTCAAGTGTCCGAAAGAATAATAATATTGAAATTTTGGCATGCAATACGTATTCAGCGCGGTATTTAAAAAAGATTTTAAAGTAATTTATGAGATTGGCGAGACTGTAAAGATTATTGGATATTACGGATGCATTCTGATTGCATTCATTGCAGAAACAGCCTCGGAAAGGATGAACCAATGATAATACCACTCATCATTCCATTAATCTTTTTAGCAGTTCGCCGTCCATCCGATCTAATGGATTTACTATCTTTGGATGATACTAATTCTGATTTAAATTCATTTGCATCCGACTGGTCAAAGCTAACAGCAAATCTAACTACATCTGATGCAGTAATTTTTCCATCTTCTGTTACGCCATCTTCGTCATCATTAACCCTACCATCGCAGCTGCTGCAGTTTTCTTCTACTGAAAGCAGTTTCCCGAATCCTTTCGCAGAATCCACTGATCCGAATTTCGATGTAAGTTCAGTATTGAAAAATAATGAAATAATACAGTTTCCATAGTAAAACTTCAAATGAATTAAATTTTAAATTTGATTCTTAGATGTTTGTTAACAAAATTTAAACCATTAAGTTTGCAGGTTTGGAAAGGATTTTTGAAAGAATTTGAAACAGCTGCAGTCAGTTATAGTGGAGTGTTTAAGAATTGTTGATTCGGATGATTGCCCAACTTCGTACTTCTTGCAAGTCTTGAATGTTGCTTTCTTTATGTTTGTAAAATGAAAAGCTCAAATATTTTTTAAGTTTTATATACGTATTGGTGAAGAATTAAACATATTGGAATCAAATGATACCGATAATTTAATTTTTTTTCCTCCTTTTCACATGAATACCAATTTTTTATGTAAAATTGTTGGAATGCGAAAAGTTGAAAAATGTAGAAGAATTTCATTTATTCTTTATAATATAGGGCATCTTACGATAAGAGGGATTTTTCATGTCATTCGTCAAATATTCCGTGATAAAATGTTCCCTCTCATTTCAAAAAGCAAAGTTTCGAAACGATAATCCTTTTAATCTATTTATTTGTCATTTGATTTCCAAAAATTCCCAATGAAAGTAAATGGATGCGTTAGAAATACCACATTATAGATACTTTGGTTTCCGCTCCGAAATTTTCAGTAATGATTTCAGCAGACGTTCGTTTTCTTCTTGAATTCTTCTTTCTTTATCACGCTGTAAAATTGATGAGGCTATTTTAATGTTGCAGGATTTAAAATGATCACTTCAGGAAAAGCTTACCAGTTAGAACCAGAATTAACAAAGATTAACCATTAATAATGCTCATATTTGGTGAAAACAATTTGTATAAATAAAAAATTAGCAATGCGAATATTAGCGAACAGTATAACATTCAATAAGAAGTTGAGATGGAAAGTGATAGTTATTTCCAGCCAGAAGGACAGGAAAATGAAATAGGAGCGAAAAAGAAAGAATGCTTAAATAACAATTAATAGGATTCTGGATGAAGTGATACCTCCTATTGTTCAAATTCAGTTGGTTAGAAAGAAGGGATTCCGTTTATGATAGAATTTGGGAAAAAAAGGCACCTTTCGTTCCTTAATTTTGATTGAGCCGTATTGATGGATAGAAGAAGAGTCGAAGTGGATGTTGAAAATCTCGGAAATTTGCGGAAAAAATATTTCGGAATTTCGGCAATTTCAAAAAGATTTAAAAATTAAATGATTTACTATCTGCAGTTTTTTATTGTTCGGAGAATTTATGATGAAAAAATTCAAGAATTTAAGAATGATGAAATGCAACAACTTTTTGTAATGACATTCTTGGGCATCCTGACATTGATTTGGATCGAGGTCTGGTTTCAACGACAGGTTTCGCTTTCAGTACCTTGAAAATAGTTAAAGATTAGAAATCTTAATAAGCGAATTTTGAACTTTCAAAAAATGTTATTAAACGAAAGATAAAAATTCAAAAACGAAATAAGACGCATTCATCTTTTAAATGATTAATGTAAATATTATAGACACAAGATGAGAAATGTAACCTCGAAGAACTGACCAAATGTACATTTCACAAAATTCTACATTTCATGAAAAATGGAAAAATTAGAAGCTCATGAAAAATTAAGGAATAAATTTGAACAGAATTTAATGAAAGAAATCAATAGAAGTTTGAATTTTAATATGAAATTCATTGAATTTTGCATACCCTTTCTTTGTGCTTGATAAATTGATATAGTCTCTCGTGATGTTGGATCAAATTATTCATTGCTGGTTTCGTAGATGTTAAAATATCTAAAATGACAGTTATTTAAATAAATTCCACTATAAAAGCATTTTCCACGTGAAATTCCAATTAGAATCATTAGAATTTGAAATTTATAAAACGAAAATAAAAGTTGGTAATCTTGCCGAAGAGAAGGTACTAATAATGTGCGAATGAATGATAGCTTGAAGTTACTGCCAATTTCGATACATAAAATAGCATCACCATGGAAACAACAAATAGCTGAAATGCAAGCCATTCTTAAATTGCTTATTGATTCAATTATTATTTCATGCGAAAAAAAAAAAAATTATGATTCCAGTTTAAGATTTTGATTTATAGCTAGTAAGTTCTTTGATTCATAGACTAATTAGTTTTATTTTCTGACTAATTAGTTGATTTCTAGTCTATTTTCTGTCTTTTAACTGATCAAAATTTCTATCAATATATCATAATCATTGTTATCTGATAAGCCAACAAACATGAGAAAGTGATTAGAAGTTTAATTTGCTATTTAGAACCAAGAATATGTGGGAATTTTTCTTTTTTTCTTAAATAATAATAAATGGAAGTATCAGTAACAAAAATACAGTCCAGAAATTGCAATACTTCAAACCGACATTATAGATATTGCATCTTCCCAGCTAAATTACCCTTTCGGCACATTTTGTTGTACATATTTCGTCAGAATGATTGATTCAACGAGAAAATTCAGCGGCAAAATTCTACAGTAATTCTACGATAATTCATTTTACTCGGCGAAATTTCTTGCACAATCATCCATTTAACTTCTCTTTCAACTATGATAAAGTATGATTAGATCAAAACATAGAGAAGTTGAAGAAATGCTGCAACAGTTCTAATGGTAATCTTGTTTTGCATCTTTCCTTACTCCACTTTCTGATAATTATGTAGTACGGATCTTGCAGAAATTGATCTCCAGGAGAGAAGAAAGCTCATTGTCTGAAGAAAAAGCTCATTATCTTTTTATTACCAAGTGCATTCGAGGATAAATTAAAATGAATACATGCGTAGTCTTAAATGAAAACTCATTTTTGTCTCTTTTTCAGTTGTGATTAAAGTATATTGAGTATTACCAACCATGTTGGTCATTACTTTGGTTTTGATAAGGCTCGAAGAAGTTGCATTTCTGTACTATCAATGTCTCCGACTTCATAATTAAGCAATGATTTTCTGCTTTTTAGACAAATATTATTTGACACAATTTTAAGTTTCTATTTCTGAGCGCTTATCGCATAAACTTTTGTGTGATAATTACTCAGAAATGGAAATTTAAATTACATAGCGATGTCGCGAACCAGTCAATATGGCGATACTAATTTTCTTAGGCTAAACAGTGGGTATCGAGAAATTGTTCCTGACAAATTTGATTTGTGAATGCCCAAAAAACAATTTTAGCTATTTTATTTTAGCTTAACTTATAGTCTTAATTCATTTTTTGCGAAATCCTTTTTGTTTCCAGAAAATAAAATGAGAGCTGAATTATTTGGGTCTAAACCTTTTTTTTGGCCCAAATGATTAAATCAGTTTTTTTTTCTGATATTTCAGACAAGAATTTCACGGTTACAATGCTATCAAATTGATTTTGAAATCGTAATAGTTGTTTTTAAAGTCAAATCGCTGAAATTGCGGGATATTTCTGTTGTTCCTTCATAAAAAATAGCTTCATGATAAAAAGAAGCTAGAGAAAAAATGAAATTTGACGATATATAAACATATCATTAAAAAAAAAAATGAATATTTGTAATATAAAGACTCAAAAAAGATTTGCCCAATTAACTGAGAAAATTATTCCTGATTTCCGTATTCTTCTTTTGGTCATCTATCTCATCATTTTTTAGATATTTTCTGTCAACAATTTCATTGCTTTCCATTTTCAACTTACCAAATTTAATTAAACTCCATTTGCCTAACATCCATTTCTTTTCATTACGTTAACAAAATCATTGATTCCTTACTTTACATATTTTTTTTTTGGATTATCATTCCTACTGGAAAATAATCAGCGGATGATGCTAACATAATTTATTCTTCATGTTAGAACGTGAATTTTCAAGTAATTGTCAAGCAACAGATTTATTGAAATTAAATAAAGTATGATGAAATTGTTTATATTTAATGTGAAATTAGATGATCAAATACCATATAAGATATGATAAAAATATGAAGAAGTTGTTTTTCTAATATGATATTTTTCGTTGAAACTTTTGTGGTTTTTTTTTATCAATTACTGTTTTTCTACAAGCGCAACATTCTGTGTTTTCATGAATACGACATAATTGGAAGAAATGTATGTTCGTTGAAAATTTCGCTTTCATGGAAATTAGCATGCTATTGTCTGGAAATGTATGTCTTTTAAACTTTATCAAGATAAATGTTATCAGTTCCGCTTTTCTTCTTACGCTAAATTTGACATTCAAATCGTTGTTTTATTCGTGTTTCTTTCTCATAAATTTAGCACATTTTAACAGTTTCTTGTACAGTTTGGAAAGTCAACATTTCAAATTATTCGTAAGAAAATTCAGACAATTTTCAAAAGACGATAATTAATTAAAACTTTGTCACTAAATGTGTCCTTCGTTCGCTATTCCATTCCTTTGTCTTCTACCATCTTCTCATTATGACTGCATAATTCACCGATTATGTCCTTGAAGTAGTTAGTACTTGTGCAGTATTAAGTGATAGCTGTTCAACCCACGAATAGCTCCTAATTTTCTACTAAATTTTAAAATCTCCCAACTTTCGTATAGATAATTATTCTCGTCCCTTAATTAGCTTTCATATAGCGCATAAGTCTCAGTTTTCAGATGGACTCAACTGGATGATACGGTTCAAACTTCATCTTTGCTCTTGCTCAAAATGTTTTAGTTAGAAAATTGTCAAGAGACACTCAATAAACTCTTCATAATTTTTCCTTCATTTCTCTCTACAATTCAACATCCATTCATGCTAACAAGGCCAAGAATTGCATGTTAAGTATCCTGTAGAGCAATCCATCAAACATCACTTCTTTAATTAATGCTAATCCAGTCATAACTAAACTGGAAGAATTATCGTCTTATTTCCAAAAAAGCAGACCACACAATGATATCATTCTCACGACTTACGATATTTGCCTTATGCAATGAATTCGAAAATGCGTCAAGAAATCAGCTTTTTAAATTTCTAATGTCAAGAAACTTTAACATCAATTTCGAAAGATTTAGATTTTTGCAGTTTCAAAATGACGAAAACAAACTAGAACTGTTACTTCAAGCTGGAAGATCGGAGTAGACAAATTAAGTATGATTGAACAAGGAAGAAGAGAAAGCCTGGCTATTTTCGAGGTATACGAAATTCAGCATTTTACGTAATTTTAGGCTTTTTTGCAAGAATATGTGTGGGCTTTTAAGCCATCGGAAGTTATATTTAGTCATTCAGTGCTGCATGCATGCATGCTTCATAGTTTTCATGCTCATGTGCAAATTCACATTAAATAATTATTTCGCTTTATAAAAGAAAGTGAGATTTCGTCAATTTAAACAAATGAAGCACCGACAAGAACAGTTGGAGAAATGAGGAAGATATTTTAAATTCAAATATTCTTAATTCGAATTGTTCGCAATTCTACTCTATAAATTCATACATCTGTTTCCCTTATCCATTTTGTGCTTCATCATGCATTCTTTCTTAAACTTCTTGTAAAATATTAGAGATAGTTATTTCAAATTGCAAATTTAGAATATAAGTAATTTGCATAATAAATTCACAATCATCTTTTAATGCCAATTTCCATTTTCCTTCGAGATTGACACATACAACTACACGATAAAAGTTGGAAGTTGCAAAGTATTCTATAAATGGCAGATTTAAAGTTCTTCTTCCTTCATCGACTAATCGTCCCGTTGGTGCCATCTTCGTTTTGCTCCTTTCAGCTCCCAACTATCACTGATTGATTGACAGTGAAATGCAATTATACCTTCACTTCGTTTCCTTTCAAACTTTTCAAAGAAATTTTAGATTCCTTTTCTTCAAATTTTACTTGCAACACTTTGCATATATAATGTTTAAAAATCAATAATATCTCTTTGAAACTTTCGCTCCCTTTAACTCTTTCTTCTATCAATCAAGATAATGTTATGGCGAGTAGTAGTGAAACGAATAGTAATAATGAAGTGATTATTGATGATTATGATAATGAGATAGTGATAGCAATGGCAATTATCGTAGTAAATTGAGGCAAATGGCGATCATCTTGCTCATTTCTAAATTGTGAATAATGACTCGAGCACTGAAGTTACAACAAAATTACAAGGCTCGATCCGATAGGTTTGTAAATATTATGCAATAACAATAGTTACCAAAGAAATTTAGATGGAAACTGATATATTAAAATCTCTCGTATTGATTATTCCTCAGCTCTTAGTGTTTCAATGTTTTATCATTCAAAAGATGGAACGAATGGCAAATCATCAAAGCAACGCAGTTCATGTACACTGGACGTAGGTTCATTTGTAATAATTAAGATGTTAAATTAATGTGTTGTGAACTTCGAAAGAGTGAAAAATTCAGGTCAAGCCAGTATAATATGTTAATATAGTCCTGATGTCTTTGATAAATTGCACTACAATATCTTTGATATTTGCAATTATAATCAAATTGTTAGATGATAATTATGATGCAAGTTGATAAGATCCGTAAACAATTATTAAACTTTAGAGACAACTTCAAAATGAAACAATACTAGAAAAGATTGGCTGAATCCTTCTTTGTACTTCGCTCTTAAAACAAGATCATAACACATATTCAGTCCATTTTTCAAACCGATAAGCTTTCCTAACTGATTATTTAATTAATCATTGTAAACAAGCAGTGCTTTTTCTATCACTTTGATTATATCCCAACTTGATCAGAACCTCTATCACTGTTATCACCACCTGCTGACTACTTGGTTAGAACATTTTTGAGACTGAAAGGGAAACTTTGCAGAAAGTATTGCGTGAATCTTGCAAAATGAATTCAAAGATTCAAAAATCAAATCGTTGATTCGGAAGACGAAGACAACAGCTGATATAATGATATGTAAACAATGCGATGTCTACATACCAGAACAATGCGTTCAAATTGTAAACAATTCGAGTAATAGACATGAAGATGATGGAATTGTTTTGAAACTATGAAGAAAATATTGCATGAATCTTGCAGAATTAAACATGAAATCGTTATTGAGATTACGGGAGATGGAAACAACAGCTGGTTTGATGACATGTAAACATTGCTATATCTACATAACAGAAAAATGTGTTCAAGTTGTAAACAATTCGAATTGTAAACAATTCAAGTTATAAACAATTCGGATAGTAGACATGAAGATCACTGAGCTGTTTTGATGAAGATATGAAGAGATGTTATTTTGATCTCTATTGTTATTTCATTTAATTACATATTACATGAGCAAGATCATTATCACCAACTTCTTTGATGATCATTATCAGATTATGGAGCGGTGCGACCAATGATTACGTAAGATTACGTACGTAAGTTCTTAGTATGATATCTCGTTAAATTAGTTCAATTTAAATTAAAATCGTTGAAAATAAGGCATTCCATGAAAAGAGCTCTCACACATGTGATCTTCAAAACTAATTAGTGAGGCAAAGAAGTGATCGAAAGAATGAGTCGATTCAATAAGTGGTCAGAGTAAGAGACAGTACTTATTATTGTATCGGTTGGATCGAATCGGATTGAATCGGATCGAATCCAACCAGATCAAGAAGTAACGACATATCCATGCAGTTTACTGGGAATGTCACCATCGATCGGAATAAATTTTTGACTAAGCAAGGGGAAAAGGAGGGCAGAGGGTATTGCCTTCCTCATTATATGCGCATTTCCTGCAGGATAAAGCGCCTCTGCAAATCATTCAATATTCCTTTAAGCTCCCTCAACGATGAATAGATATGTATGTGTCTGTGTGTGTGTGCGCGCACAGAGCGAGTGCTTGCAGGCTGGCATGCACCGTGCACCGCGGGTATCGCTGCGTGCACGAGGGGTTAGCAGGCCTGCCTGCAGGAGCAATCGTTCTGCTTGGCTTGCTCTGTCTGCAAGTGCGTGCTCCCCCCGAATTCTGACCTCTTGTTATGACTGCTTGCTTGGCGGTACACATCACCCTCCTCCTCTCCCCCACCCCCTCCTCGTCTCCTATCAATTCCAACCATTTCTGAAATTTGAAATCTATCAATTCACTGTTAAATTCTTCGCAGATCAGGTGTTTTCTTCGACGGTAATCTCAGTAAAGGATACATGGCGGTAGGAACTCGAGATTGATTTCAAACTTGACCTGACTATCTCAGGTTGACCTATGACTTCATATTTTAGGTAGAAATGTTTGCACCAATACGTCTTATCAGTCATTCCATCAAATTGATTTTCGTCCTTCCTATTTCTTTTGCATTTTTTAGCAAAATCCTTAATCAAACTTAATCGCAGCCATAAATTTTGAACTTTAAAAACGTCAGCACATACATATTGCTTTCATCGTTATGTCTTAGCAGCTATGCTGGAACAGTAATAGTAGATTTTCCTTTTTCGCTATTTTTTGAAGCTGCCGATGGAAGTGCAACTTTTTAAAACAATTTCTTAATGAATTGCTTACAATTTATGAAAATAGATTTCATTTGGCATTTTTTGAAATTATTAATTGCAATGGCATCTTGCATATTTATAGATACATTATTAAGTCACTACCTTGTCGTGATGGATCCCAACTGGGGTCATTTGAATGTGAAAAGTTAAAGTATTTTAATTGAAGAATTTTTTTCGGTTAATTTTTTGGTTACTTAGCTATAATAGCAATCATTATGCCACATAAATGAATAACCGTCTTGTTTCTGCGTAATTTTTGCAAATGTTTCATTGTATCCATTATTCCGAGATATTATCCCGAGATTTCTCAAATTAGATAATTGTATAAACCTTATTTTATTACGGGGACATATTCACTGAAATTTATATATATCGATATAAAATATGCTTGGTGCATTACAGATGGAGAAGACCGGTAGTTTGGGTTTTCTTGGGAGGAATTTGTCTGTTTATGTTATTTACAGAAGTTTGCTTTCTGAAGCTTCCCGAAGGGTTTGCACATTATTCCCCACAATGACTTTATGAAATATTTTACCATAGTCCATAAGATTGATTCACTATCAGTTCTTTTTTTGTTTTGAGAAAATAAAATTGTTGTAGTGTGCCTTTTTTATTCTTTCATTTCAAAAACTTGTTTTATTTCAAGGATTTTTGCCCTTTTTTTTGACAATTTTTGTGTAATATCTTTTAGAGCTATATAAGGATAGCAGTCTTTGCATTTCTCTTGGAGTTATTTTTTCTCAGTCTTGCTTCAGTAAAGGCCTAGCACCTTTATCACTCTGAGAACTTGAATCGTTTTATCAGAAAACTGTTGATTGCATAACTGATCATAATTATTTTACTGGTTTCAGTTCGGCTTGCATTTACTACGATCAACTCAACAACAAGCCGGTAGAAGATTCCCGCAGTATTCGTCAAATCATTCCGCTTAATCTCTCTGCTGATGAAATTTAGTTTGTGATAAAGCTGATTTATTCTTTTTCTTATATATGTCAATTTCTTTATTCAAATTTGAGAGCAGTTTAAAACTAAATTTCAATCAGTAGCAGAGTAAAAATTGTATTTCGATTGTAATACATTTCATGTCAATATGTGTTGCAGGAAAGTGTCATAAATCAAATTTGAAAAAAAAAAAGTCAATGGAAGAAAGAGAGGAACAGGAAAATTAGGATGTAAAGGACGGCTTCCTTTCTTTTTCACCAGCGTTCAGAAAAAATTCTCCCTGTGCTTTGTCTTTGCATTTGTTTGGCATGCAATTTTGTTGCATCTTTCTTGCAGTAATAATTACAATTTCTAGTCACTTGGGAAATGTTCTGGTTTTTCGAGTGCAACTATGTTATCTTCAAGAACTTTGCTAAATTGTGTCAGGTTGTTCGATGAGAGCGAATTTCTTCATATTTCAATTCAATTTAATTCGATTTTTCATTTGCACTAAGTTGGTAGTCTCCCAGCAGAACCACTTTATCTTTTTGAGGAATATAAATCACATTTCTTAGAAATGTTCCGTTTAGATGCTTGCATTATGCGGGATACTGATTCTTCAGGATGAAGTAGAAGAATTTCACAGCACGATGAATTAATAAACGAAGAATGGGCGACTTTATCTGTTAACCGTTACTTTAGCTTCATGTCACTTTTTTTTTTTTGTGATTTGTTAATATCATATATGCTTATCGCTTTTCATACTGTTATATTTCTTCCCGTGCTGTCGCTAAAATTGGTTTAATCAATTATTTATAATAATAATGCGAGATTATTATTGGTTTTCATTCCAGGTGCTATTCGAAGAAAACGAGAAGATATGCATGTATTATATAATTCATTATCAGAATTGCTATTGATGTCCTGCGATCTTTCATAAAGTTTCTTATCATCTTTTTCAATCTTTCATACTTTCCCACTCTGTCGTACAGATCTTTTTTTTTTTTTTTTTTAATATCGGGTGATCAGCACTGCAAATCTAAAATCAATAGTACCAAAGAGCCCGCAAGATGGATTGTGACGCCGAATTCAGTGCATTAGTTTCCACGTATCAAAGTGTTGTACATGACATGAAAGTATGTTTCATTTTCTTTAGTATTCTGACAATCTTTCATTTCGAATGCTCATAAGATGAAAATAGATGTGTAAAATTTATTTTTTAAAAATGAAGAGTGAGAATAAGTTACGCGTTTTATATATTAATATTCAGGATAAGAAATGGAAAACTCTTGAATAAGCTCTTTTTATCAAGGATTAAAAATTAACTAATTTTGTAAACAGAAAAATGCATGGCTCAGATTGAAATGCTATCTCATGAAATCTCTGCTCCACAATTATAATAGAAATTCAGATACTGAGGTTATCTATGATATTTCAGTCACTCGTTGATCAGAAATTTCTCATGCTCGACAAATTTTTTTTTTATAGTTGACGTATCCGGCGTGGGACAATGTCGCTCAGAAAGCTCTCAAACTTGCGTCACAAATAAAATCAACGTTGATTTGTATGAATGCTTTCATTGATGCCATACAAACTGTTGGTGATGTTGCCAATAATTTGAAAGGTATTTTTAATGGTTTCTGTTTTAGTGCAACTCTCCGCTTGCATCTTATCTTTATCGTTACAAATGTTAAATGAATTGGTACTGACATTTCATTCCGTGATTTCGGTAATTCAAATCGATATCATATTTGAACCCGTTTTTCTACAATACTTATGCCAGTTTTGGAGCTTTAGTCATGAAAATGAATTCTCCGCGAAAGAAAAGACCCTTGGAAAATAATCTTTATATGTTTCGAAATCATCAAAGAATGAAAAATTCTACTTCCTGAGTCAATTTCTTGGAGATATTTCTTTTAAATAAGTTAAGTCAATTTCTTTTAAATAAGTTGAACTGTAAATTCGCCTGCAAAAATTATTTTTGCATATGAAAGCCTTCAAGTGCAATCGATTTGTAGTTATCTGTAATTACTGAATATGCAACTAAACTACTGCTTATTGTCACTGAAATTTCATAGTCCACTTGTTTTGTTTTGTCCTCCATTTTCTTTTATTCCGTCTTATTATAAATCTTACTTATTCGCTTTTTATTCTCTTTATTTTGAATATATTTGCTGTTTGTTTTCGCAAATTTTCATTCGATCAAAACAATTAATTCATCTTCAAATTCTCTGCACTGAATGACCTATGAAATTTTGGTGATTTGGGTAAATTAAAAGATAAATTCAGAGGAATTAATGAAATGTTTTTAGGTGCCACTCGAGATATTGGTGCATGTCTTACACGTGTTTGCATGAGACAGCGATCCATCGAAAATCATTTGCGTGGTTTTGTGGATTCGCTAACTGATGATTTGGCCATGAATTTGCAGAATAAAAGTACTCATTGGAAACAACGAACTATGGAAATGGATCGAAATGCTAACAAATTTTGTCGAAAGGTGAATTGTAAGGTATCTTGCCGTATATTCTGAGATTCCTTTCTTACATTACCGTTTATTCCTGTTTAACTAAACAAATACACCAGATTTCAAAGTTCAGTACCTTGAAATTCTTGAATTAAGCACTTCGAAATTGATTCATATGCATTTTTCTGATTAGTTAACAATGAGAATGACCCAACTTCTATTTATTTATTCACAATTTTGAGGAGGCTGAAATTTCAATTATCATTCGACAAAGGAATTTAGATTGGGTTCTTTGAAGCGCAGAGACGAAACTTTTTATAAGCACGCTCATTAACTGTATTGCCAGTAGATTGATTGGTAGAGCTCAGAAGACAAAATTTTATAGCTCTGACAGCTTTTGTCAGGCTGTATGTCTAGGCCATGCTGTAGTCCTTTTTCTTGCAATTTAGGAGATATATCTTCTAATGTTAATGTTCTTAGAAATGATGATTTCAATTGGTCGATACTATTTTTTAATGAATAATGAATGATATCTTTTTTGGAAATAAATAATATATATTTTATTTTCATCATAGATCCGTTCACGTAAAGGTGGCATAGATTTAAGTGCCGTGAATGAGCAACGTCGTATTTCTCAAGCCTTGCTAACCGAACAACGAAATCAGATGTCATTTTTTGTCACAGCTTTGCTTCCTGTTCTCGTAAGTACTTTACCAAAACATACTTCATCTTCTCTTAATATTATCAAACCATATTTTTTATTCAGTCTTTTCTTTATCTCGTGTTCTCAAATAGGATAGGGTCAGTTGATGTCCTATCGATTTTCTAAAGATTATTTCTTCATTCTTAGTATTCTTTCTGGTCAACAATGCTATAGTTTGAGATGTTATACTTCATTTGAAATATCAGTACATTGTAAGATATATTCTAAGCACTGAAGAAACTTCTTTGTATTGATGGAATATTTAAGAGTGGTACCTCTCAAACAACTGTAAGTATTTGTTTTTACTGAGATTTCTGTAATGTCATTTTCTTGAAATCCGGTACTATTGATCATAATGATTATAAATTATCAGACCACAAAAAAATTAATTTTGTTTTCGTATTTCAGAACAGTCAGTTGGGTCTTTTAGACGAAAGCAGTCATCTTCGGCAAGTAACAGATCACTTAAATGTCACAGTTCGATCTGGCAGGGCCACAACAATCATTGAAACTATTTTAAATGACATACATCAAGGATCAGATAATTCGTGGCGTAGTTGTTTGTCCAACAACGCCAATCGATCCTTTTGCATTTACAGTGGTGATGACATCTCAATTAGAGCACCATCGCCAACACCCAGTACATGTACATGGCCAACTGCTGTGACTGGTAAGGCTTTTTTAGATCTAAAATGAAAAAAAGTTAAACTATGCTTGTTGCCGAATTAATCTGTTTGACTTAGCTACTCCTTGAATTTCCATACATATTCTATGATTTCAGTAGGCAAAACATGCTAAAGTCTTTGACTTACCCAAAGATCCGAATGTATGTACATTCGGCTGTGAAGTTATTGCTGCAAATCATTTTAATTTATTTAAGCATTTTTGAGACAAATCTCAATGTGACAATTTGATATTTCGGAAATTTCAGGAATTATGTATCAAAATCTCTGTTACAAATCTAAAATGAATTATCCTTTTGAAACACGTATCATGCATCTTCTTTTAAATTTCAGGTTTCGCATCCGATACGAATTCATCATCATCAATACGGGCCCATACGATATCAGTAGTAGAACAGCCACGACGTACCCTGCTTAATTCTCGAACTTATACGCCTCCATCTCCATTACAACCATTGGAATTTGCACTAAAAAAACCGCCTCTACCCAAAAGAAATATCTCTTCCTCCAGTTCCACGATTTCTGTTATTCCAGATTTTCATGGATCATCATCTTTTGGAATTGATAAGGTGATATAAATTTTTATCACATCATTCCTCACTTTCTGATGTACATGATATTTTTAAAGAATTTAGCATCTATGATTAATTTCAGGATTATTGAAGCTGTCAGTTATATCAAAAATGATTTGATAAAATTAAATAAAAACCGCTTTTTTTCAATTTTTTTTATTCTTCGATGGTCTTCCTTGTTTTGTTTTGTTAAAAATTTATATTGGTATTTTTTCTCCTCATGCTTCTGATATTTTTATCAGTAAAATAAACAGATCGAATTTGAATAATTGATGATCTTTTTAGCCCTTTCATCATAAAGGAACTCTGATGTCATCTTCGTCGGCAGATGTATCAAAAGAATCAATGTTAAGGCGACCAGGAAGACCATTGAGTTTTGCATGCGAAGATGTAACAACGCATCCAAACGGGACATCTACTCTAACGCATAATGGTCATGTGAATAATGACTGTTGTTCAGAAAACGATGGTTAATTTTTATTTATTATTAATTGAAAAATTCAGTTTTTGAATAGAAAGATCAATGATTTGCAGCGGCGAGATCTAAAATTGACCACGGTCGAATTATTTTATAAATTTCATATCTCAATAATTTATTTAATTTTATAGGTTTCAGTTTTATAGATTTCAATTTCAATAACTTATTTAATTTTGTGGATTTCAATAATTTATTTAAATTATTTTATAAATTTTAGTGTTTTAATGACATCTATTTTGCGAAGCATAATATCTATAATCATGGATTCAAAATATTTCCTTTTCCAAATTGTTTACAGAATCATGGAAATGTGAATGAAACTTATCACTTTATACATCTTTTCTTTTGTTTGAATGTGGCTTATACCGTGATTGCTTATCGGAAGTATTTTTTTTGCTTTTCCAGCAAGAGATCAAGCAAAAGTAAATGCATCATTAATTGCGGAAACTATTGAACAGATCGACAAGCTTGGCTCGGAACTTGATTCCTATTGTAACACAACGTCCGTTTCTATGACACATCAAACGATTCGCCTTCGTTCGGGTAATTTTCATTATTTTAAATAAATCAAATCCATATATATATTTTTTTCTGATTTTATCACTGTTTAATGTTGTAGAGAATTGTAGATAAACCTAATTTAGGTAGCTGTAAACCGCCACCACCACCAGAACGTCGTAATTCTACAATCACTGCGGCAACACCAACAGCTCCATCAGTCGCCGAGATACGAGCCGCCGGCGGTACCACAGGTTCATCTGATTATGCATCATCAATTGCTTCATCTAGTGAATTTGGTCGTGATCAATTCTCGATGCGATATGTTTAATGGTGCGTTATTGTTGTAATAATTGTATTGACAACTTTGGTTAAAAGTATCTTAATTGTCAAGAATCTATTTGGGAAACATGGAATTTAAAATCATTTCAAAAGGGAGAAGAAAGAGAAGTTTTTCACGACCAAAATGGAAAATTTTTTTAGATGGGAATATATTCTTGAAAATTCTAAGATCTGTCCTGAAAAGCGTATTACCGCATTCTGTTGTGAAGAGTAGATGAACTGTCATTTTTCAAACGTGTCAAAATTTGCTTTCTTTTTTTCATATATTCATCATCCTTATTGCCATGTGAATAGAAGCAAGCTGCTTCTTGTTTCAAATTTTTTATGGCCCTTTTGTCATGTTTTCAGGGGGCATGACATTGTTGAGCAGTAAACGTGGAAAACGCGCAGTGAAATGAAAATTTTAATTGGGTAAAATTCCATGTTTATTGCGAAAAAAGAAATACAGTTAAATCATAATCGTAATGTCACTGCTACTAGATGATTATTTTTATAGAAAAATGAAATATAGAGTTTTGCGCAGTTTGAAGATAAAATTATGCCTTTAGCTAAAAGTTGATTTTGTGGGATTTTTGATACTCGTCACAAGCATCTGGAATTTTTCATAACAGAGAATACTTATCGTTGTTTGTCGCCACTTGACTTTCCAAATTATCCATTTTTTGTTTGTATTATATTTTTATTATTTCACGGGAAAAGATGTGTCTCATGCTTGTCTATCCCAAAGTTTGCTTATTTGTAGGCCATGGGTTTTCTTTCTTGTGATGTATTTGTAACATTCACAGGATTATTCCATTCTTCTTACCTCTTTGTCTTATTCGATTTTTTGTACATACATGTTATAGGATACGATTTCCTTTGCTTCTAACTATCTTTATTTTATTATTGGCGATAAATAGGAAACTGTGCTATGCTGTCTCATGTAGATTGCAATAACTGTTATCATCATTTAGGACTGTTTAAGGTAACTGCACTACTCCGTTGTACTGCATGACTAAAAGTTCTCGTAATCTTTATTTGGAACGCAATAATATAGGAAAGACGGTACGTAACTATCGATGTTAAACAACCAATAACATAGTCATTACAATTAATATAGGCCAAATACTTGGACACCTGGACAAAGGAACAAAAAAAACATGACCGATTAAAAATGGAAAGTCGTAGAAATTGAGGCTGTTGTAATTAACATCTTTATCATTACTCTTAAAAAAAAAAACTGAAGATATCCCAAATGCCAATGAAATGAATACTAATCCACAAATACAAATACTTACAAGTTTCGATTAAGAGTTAACGTCTGCATGAATAAATTAAATATTCGAAAAAGCGACTCTTTCCTGGACATATTTTTCTTTTCATACAATTCATTTCAAAAATATCGACAAAATTTCAGATTTTTGTGGTAGGATTGGTTTAAATTTTGCGGAAACCGTTTTTTACATCTTCATTTACTTTATTTCGTTGGGGAATCTCGAAAATAACCAAAATTCAAACGAAGCTGTTCCAAGAAAATGAATGTAAGAATAGTTTGTGGAGCCAATCGAACCCATGCCGGTATAAAGCCCTGCAAAACAATCTCATATTGAATTATTCCATCTTTATAAACTTATGTATTAGAAAATAAATTAGATCCCTAAATGATCACCATCTCAAAAGAATACAACAGAAAAAACGAATGATTCACCTTAAAAAAGCCAGCTGGTCCAAGTTTCGCAGTATATAAGAAACAAGACAAGATACCCTGCAAATATCCACCATTTCATTTTCACTTTAAATTTAAAGTACTTGTTTTAGAAAAATTATTAAAGCACTTTATTTAATAATTCAAAAAAGAATTATTGAAGCACTCGATTATTATTATCCCTAAACTCGAGAGAGTTTCAATACTATGTATTATTACGTGTTACTGGTTTAAAGCCATGTAACAAGTCAGGCCTCTTTGCTTATTTCGTATATAGTGGAGGAACCTGATTAAAAAGGAATACCAAATAATCAAAAAAAAAAAAAAATTTACGCTGAACTGGCCCGGTTTTGCGTTCATCATACGTGTCTTCATAACATCTAGTGGCTGAGTTAAAACTGTTGCAATCGACGCCTAAAATAAAATTTCTTTATTCATTTTGTGCGAGTTTTTGTTAAATATAAGTGAAATAGCATTAAAGAAAGAAAATAATTTTTTCCCATGATTTAGCATTCTTCTTCATAATTTAAAATAATTTGATTATGAAGAAATAATATATGGTACCGCAGCAAATGAAGATCCGAAATGAGTCGTTGGAGAATCTTTGAAGTAACCCGTTGCTATAGCGATTTGCTTGATTTGATCATAAAACGACAATTGACCAATGGTCATGAAAACAGCTCTGGATGTTGCCATTGCGGCTCCATTGAAAAGTTTAGGGATGCCTTCTTCACGCATCACTCGAAATAACCCATCAAATGCGTGTTTATAATTTCGGCGTTCTGCTGGCGATAACTAGAAACAGATAATATAAATAAACTTTCAAACCAATGTCTAACTAATTAGTCAATATTATCTTTTGTTCTTACAACTGCGAAAGATTTCAATATGCTACGTTCAAAGTTAGATCTATAAATCGATAATGCTCAAACATATTGATGCTTAATTTTCTTGATAATTTTATTTTAGAATAAAGTCATATGTATATTAAAATGATATTTGTACGAGTCCATCAAGAAATAGGAGTAAAATTCGGCGGAAAAAAATTCAATTTCATAGGATGAGCTAAAAATGCTTTAGTCCTGTTGAAAACAATTTTATCGGCATTTGCAGTTTTTTTTCAATCAATAACCTAACAACTGCAGAGTAATGCTTTAGCATTTCAACTAAAGCTTTTTTATTTCTGCCATTCTTTAAAAAAAAAAAGTCTTCTTTGTACTCGTAAATTCCTGTAGAATCAGAATTTGTGATGAAATATTGAAATCAAAAGATCTTATAGCATTCTAATGTACCAAAAAGAAAAAAAAGTGAACAATGGATACCTTCATATCATTTTGCATGCGCACATTAATCATATCTCCAGGAGTACCAACGAAACCTCCACACGCTCCGCTTATCCCCGCCATTGCAGCCTTCTGATAGAAAGGAATAGTACTTGAATCTACAATGCGTTTGAATCGAGCATTTTAAAACAATGACATTTATTGTACTTTACAAATAAGTATGAATAAATAACTGAAAATAGGAAGCGTAATTTCAGCAACAAAAAGTTATAAATCATCCAGCCATCTTACGTAGTATAAAATAGTATGATTTAGTTAGTTCGATTATTCAAGTCATACATTTCCTAAGTCTAGAAAAATTCTGAAATTCCAAACTATTTCCAAGAATTGTATTCGATAACTATATGGAATATCTATTATGTTATTATATACTAATATTTCTTTACACATATCACCAGACAATTTTTAACATTCAAAAAAGCACATCTTCCACAACGATCATATTTAGCAGCATAAAAACGGCTGTTAAATTATTCTCTTCAGATTTATTCTTTAAATAAGCTAGTATATTTCTGTCTATTATTAAAGTATCCTTATCGAAAACCGACAAACCTCCGGGAAACTGCTTCTTCAACTCCTCGTACATACCAAAACGTGTCAAAGAATATGTCATCTGGAAACATGAAATATGATAGCGATCTGTCAGATTACGCATTCCGTTGTTATAATCATTGGATACATTCAATTTTATCTCTAAGGTAAGACTGCTTTTTCACCTACCAATCTCACTTTAGGGATAAAACTAAAAATCTCTTATCCTAACGAGTATACAAAATCGTTTCCTTTAAATGATCTTTGAAAAATTTCTCATGACCATACATTTTCTGCGCAAATTCTTAAAAGCCACATAATTATGATAACTACTGCTACATTTTCCATGACTATTTGGTACTGAAGCAGAATTATCAGAACGGCTAATTAATTAATACAAATAAAAGATGTTTATATCATGCCTGTCTTAATAGAGAAGCTGAAATGCCGTTATAGAGACCTCGAATGCCATCGCTTCGAATGATTTTCATAGTCATTTCAAGAATACCAACCTTGCCATGCTGTTGAGTTTGCAAATGTACCTAAAAAATGTTATAAATGAATGATGGCAGCCTTCATAAATGCTATAATATTTGACTAACCTTAAGTAAATCAAGCGGATGCGTGCACATTGCTGCACCTGCAGATGCGGTACCACCGAAGTACCATCGACTGACACGTTGTTCTTTGGGTTGAGCTGACATTATCCCGAGTATCTGTAATATTCGCTGAAGATATGAACGATGCTAAATAGAATGATTAATCCGATCAAGCAATAGTGCTCATTTCAACCAACCACATATCTCCTGGGAAACGATTGAGGAGTTGCCTGACCTCTCAGAAACTTTCATCCGAACTGATCTTTGCCTTCAAATCAATACTTCATCGATCAGGAACGATGAACTCCCCTTACAATGGCTATTTCTATTTCTGTTAAGACAATCTACTTGTCTTCCTCCGAACATATGTGCATGCTACTGAGATAGGAGAATGGCACGATGCTCGCTTTGTCGATTGATCGCTATAGCCGAATGACCTTTCTCGAGAGAAAACTGCTGCGCACTCTGCTTGCTTTACCCTTCTCTTTGCACACATACGTATATGCGTGCACATAGCGTGCAGTCGTGCATTTAACATGCACTTTGCTATCTGTCACACCTCTCAATACTCTCCAGCTCCCCACTAACATGCAGTGCCAATATTGACCATCATCATGGGGATAATTAATATTCTCGTATATTATTTATAGTCTATTAGCCTTATTAATTAATTCAAATTTAAGCTTTCGAGTTAAATTAAAAATTCTCAAAATACTAAACTTTACGCTCTAAGCGCAAGTCAAGCGTCAAACGCAAGCGCAGAACAAATACTCATAAACTAAGCTTGTCTGCCACTATTATATACATTTCTTCTTTCTCATCCCATTTCCCAACCGTTATAGGCTAGAGCGTACCCGAAAGATTCGATAATTTGCATATGAAAATACTATTTATTTATTTTCAGAAGAGAGAAGAGAAGACGAGAGGGACCATTGATTTGACTGTTATAATTTCAATAATTCTCAATAATGTACTTTCAGCGTTATTCTCGAATATCTTCGAGGCATTGATAGATTGTTCTGTACTAAATTCAACAGATCGATAATGGCGTCATCATCTCTTCCATTTTAACCGACGGAGATGAAAATTTATTTAAAATGTTTCTTTGCCTTTCATATTTCTATGTTTCGGTTATTTCTTATAATACTGTTACAATTAACTGCTATAATTAATTATTGATGATTAATAAATAATTTAGGAGATGATTAATAAATAATTTGGAAATTCATCTCGATTATGGCTACGGATTGGAAGTCTTCAAATCGTATTTATGATCTTCTTCTACGCAATAGTATGGTAAGATTTTATACCACACATTCATCCAGAAGGTCATCTGCAAAAATTAGTTCAAATTTTAAAATATAACACCTGCCGTCATTTCATTCATTCTCCTCGATTTGTGAATTTTGAGAATGTGTTGCGCGTTTTTATTTTCAAATACTTTGAACCAGTCGTATCGCGCGGTTATTTCAAACTTCTGTTGATAGGTATGCCATTCGGTAGTGTTTATCTGTGCTGTCTTGGCAGTTAAATGCGCTCTTTTGTTAACGTCTTTTTATGAGAACTTGCGAATATTCAAAATGGTTGATGTATGCTTTGCAATAAGATTCTCAGTATGAACCAACATTGAGATGTGAATGTGTCTGTTCACACATACCTGTGCAGTGCATGCAGTGTGTGCAACTCGTTTGTGGTCCTTGACGATGACAGCGCTCCACCAGTTGACAACCAGTCTCAAGCACTGAGTCATTTCTGAGCTGCGCTCATCACTCTATTATAATTTGCATAGAAATTCAATTATTATATAAATTTTGACTTTGAATAAGCTAACAAAGAGCCTTTGTCATGAAATCGTCTAATCCTTTTACAGTAGTATTTATAAATAATTGTCAGTAATGTTTACTATTGTACGATGATACCGATGGTTACGGAACTGTAGTTTAAAAAATTTAAGTCGATGTTATTTCAGATATTTCGTGATCTGAAATAAAGATGTCTCATTGAATGCCAGGAAAGTGTATAACATTCTGTCCCAAATGACAATTCGAGGTTGATCAAGAACGAGTCTTCAAAGAAACAATAGTCGAATTTAGGTTTTTCTTTAAGCGATTTATTTCCCCACCAATATTTTTTAATCAGATGGCCTCGACTATTTTAGATGGAAGTCATATTTTATAATTATTATGCTGCAGGGAACAGTTCTTTATCTTCTAGAAATTTCTTAAGCTTCCTTAAATTGACTAATATTATTTATTTTCAAATTATTCCACTTAAGTTCTTGTTGGATTGTCGATAATATCTGAAATGATGCATATTAGTTTTAATGAGACTTTTTCAAAAATATGTACGTATGCCTTCAAACACCGTAACTATATGATGAAGAAAGAACGATCCATAATTCTTAATCTTTGTTTGAAAATACTCATTTCGGGAGTTTCCATTAGGATTAAAAGTTACTAACTTGTATTTTTATTTATTTTAGAAATATGGGTAATGCAGAACATAGGACAAAGAAGGCAGTATTAATTGGTTCTTTGGTCTTACTTCTTATTGCTTTGGGTATATCTGTCGTTTCCGTTCTATCGCCCTCATGGCAAGTGGTCGACATACGCGAATTCCGTGCACAACATCATGTAAAAATTTTTTATTATTTTGCTTATTTTCGTTTGTTTCTTCTCTCTCTTTTTTTCAATCTCTTTTATTATCTTTTCGTTCATAATAATAGGGTTGTGTTTGCAGCATGGTTTATGGCAAGACTGTACTCGCCCACACTATCATTCATATGGAATAAGCAGTAAAGAGTACAAGGAAATGCAACATACTCCTCTCTCCTGCACATATAAATTTGATCACAGTGCTCGGGAAATTATTGATGAAAATCTACTAGATGTGAGTCAAAATAGTGCTGCTGGTGAAGCCGAATATCATCAGTTCTTTGGTAGTTTCATTTTTTACATTTTTTCAATGTGAGTAAAGATTAGTGTAGAAATCATTGAACACATTAATATTGTCATTAACTCTATATTCGTTATATTGTAGGATGGCAAAAAGCTGTGTTAATTTGTTTCGCTGTGGTTTTTGCAGTCAACGGACTGGCGCTGTTGTGTGGCATTTGTGCACCGTGCAGTAATCCCATTGCTGTTTTTTTTACTGTTCTCATTTTTATCGCATGTTCGTTATTTTTCAGTTTTTCATCTTATTTAGTTTCAAATCATCGAGTACGGAGGATATTTTGAAAATTATCGTCATGAACATGATACTGTATAGAAGATCTGTATAAGGCCACATCCAATATTAAAATTATATCAAATCAAAGGATAATCTGAACTGAATGTTCGGATTATTCTGGATGTTTTGTAATCCATAGAATCATAAAAAACTTTAGATTACTTACTACTTTAGTATTGTTCTCGACCATTGGAAATGCAACATTCTTCTTTGCTGCTCATCGAGTCGATAGTCGATTTGTACATGGACTTGTTGGCACCTATGAGGTCAGTATCAACATTGCTTCAATTTCAAAAATTGATAAAAAGAACACTCAGTTGTGTTATTTTGATTCGAAACTCGCTGTACTGTATTTTATGCTTTGCAATTTGTTTTTTCTATTTAATAATAAAAGTACAGTTGAAATTTTTATTCTCTCGAATTTGAATTCCGCAAAACTAAACGAATTTTGGAATGACTTTAATTTTTAGCAAGAAATTGGTTCTGCTTTCTACTTATCGTTAGCGTCGACATCTTTGCTATTGTTTTCATTTCTTCTGGCACTGGTATCAACATATTACTTAATTCAAGATGCAAACAAACCAAATAATGAATTAATTTCACCAGTGATGCGCGAATTGGTACCATTATACAACTCTACCAGACACACTGCCATTTAATTTTGTTATTTCGTTATTTGGATCTCATTGTAATTAGAGATATTGTTTATTGAGTTTATTTTGAGTTCTTGAATTGAAACAAATAAATCAAAAAAAATCAACACTGTTTTGTCCTTATATCTACTTTTCGCCAAATAGAAGGATGAGATGTGTTTAGATAAACTCCCGGTGATTCTACATAATGAATTCTGATGATAATCAATTATAAATATTGCTACATTGCTCAGATTTTCAATAAAGTGGTCTTACTAAATGAATATCATGCAAAAAAAGATGAAACACGACAAGTAATTATCATAGTCAATAATTGCCAAGACGATATTGTGATTTAAATGCTTCCATTGTTTCCGAGGACATCCTAAATTTTTGCGTTTCTCATCATACTTTTTCTTTCTCTCATTCTCTTCCTTTCCCTCTGGGAGATTGGTTCCATGGCTTTGACTTCGCTTGGTTATTAGATAGCTAGTTGGAAGTCATCCATATACATTTCTAAGGTAATTTTTGCTTCTTTCCTCCCTATTTATAGCTTTAGAATATCAGTTTCATCCTCGATCATTTTGGCGCATTTCGCTTCTTCTTCTTTTCGTTGAATTGGGAGTGTTATTTTTTGTATAAATTCCAACCAACAATAGGCGTTGAATTTGGAACACGTATCATCGAAGTGAGTGAACAGAAAATCAAATTGCAGATTTGGGATACAGCTGGCCAAGAGAAGTATGAATCTCTCATTAATACTTTTGGTATACCACTCTATTCCTGAATTTTCCAGTTTTACAATCCGTTTTGTAAATCCTAAATAACCAAGGATTTTTCCACAAATAGTGTTCAGCTATTGTGAGAATGACAGACCGTAAGATATTTCAAAATATCAGCACCTAAAAATCAATTGTTTACATATTATTAAATTACGCTGAAAGAACAATCTTGTGAATTTGGGAAAAGAAGAAAGACAAACTTGGCCGATAAAAGCACCAGTGTTGGACAGATAAGGCTGTGGGAATAATGCGAAATTTATTCCGGTCGCATTTGGCCCACTTATTGCACAAATACTTCCATCAAAGGCATTTTTTGCTTCTAAAAAATGGCAATAATTCCGGAAACTGTATAAACATGGTAATAATTCCGGAAACATTGAATTGCAGGAAGAAGTCATTTATTGTTTGATTTATTTGAATATTTATAATGGTCATTTACATGACTCATTATAAATATTAGAGTATTTCTGAGCATCGGTCTGTAATGTCCACTGATCATAAATCCTCCGTCAATCAAAAAATTTATTCAAACTATTTAACACACGGCAAAAGAGGACTCTATTTCAAGTAAACAAAAAAATTCTTTCACAACACAATATGATATGCACAAATTAAGTTTCAGATAATAATTAACTCAGTAAATTTATTCAATTTCACTCAAAAAATCGACAATGAATTTTAAGATTATTTTAGTTTTCGAATTTCAGAGTAATATGAATTAGCACTTTCTAATTGCATAAAAAAGCTACGTGAGTTTTTCATTGTAAGCAGTGTTCTCGTTAAAGCAAAGAAATTATGACAAAGCCATGATTTAATGGTTTTTGCTTATGTGAAGTTTTTCCTGGTAATATTTCCGCTTCCCTTGCATCCGGATACACCATAGTGGCTGACATGTTCGCCAAAATAGTATAAATGATCTTCAATGGTGTAGTGGCGGTAATAACCATCGCTGTAAAAATAGAATCTCCAACAAAATTCTTCACGAAAAATTGGAAGATGAAATTTTTTTTTTTTCGAAATAAAAAGCAAGTAGGCAAAAGATGAAGACCTGCAAGTTTGGTCCTCATTTTGTGGTTGACCCAGACAAATTCTGAATGGCGAAGTTTCGGTCATATTTTCGGGATACCAGATCTCAAGTCCGTGATGATATGGTCCGAAGCTGAACCGTGAGCTGCATGCAAATGTTCGTATATTGATTAAACAACTTGGGAGATGCGGTACCTTAAATTGTTGCTTAATTTTCTTGAGAATTTTCCTACTTTCAAAACTTGAAAAAAATACAACAAATGTTATTTGAATCGTTTTTGATAATTTTGTTGATTCAATTTGCCTATGACATCGTCCCGCTTGTTGTTTTATTCTTTATATATACATAAATATTGATAAATACATGTAAAAATAAAACTTTAATGTCCTGAAATATAAAGCGTAGATCATTGAATGCAACGTAAAGCTGAGCATGACAGAATTATTCATTATCATTGAAAAGATAAAATTTGAGATGATAATTTACCAGATCTCCTCGATGTACGACGCGGAAGCTGACAGGTACCAATATATCATGAGCATAGGCATAGTCTCGATTGCCTGTCCGGGGTTCACCAAATGTTATAAGACGAATATCTACGCTATCTATGCCTCTCGAAGCATAGAAATATGCAAAATGACTGCTGGCCAAGGATGCAAGCGAACCGCCAAGCGAATGTCCCGTAAATATTATCGGGCGAGTATTGTTTGTCTAGAAAATATTACCGCCCAAATGAACTATTATCCATATTGTCTTCACTTATTTGCATGCTAAAACTCAAAAATAGATTTCAGATTCTCAAGTTAAAAAAGACGAACAAATTCACCTCCAATGTTCTTCTCAGCAAATGCCACATATCCTTCCAAACAGATTTGAATGCTGCATTGAAATAACGTTGTACCGAACCACCTGCAATGAATTCCGCTTTTGGCTCTGCCATACCAGCCAAAATTTCAGCAATAAGTTGAAGTCTGGAATGTGTGCCACCAAATGCAATGACGATATACATGGGAGATACCGATATATAGTACAAACACTGAAATTAAATGAAAAAAAATCGTAAATTTGATACAAATTCTGCAAAAATTTCATCGGCTTACCTTTTCAAACGGTATAATCTTAACCAGTTTGTCTACTATTAACTTTATTCACGCAAAACAAAGGCAAGAGGACAATTTGCTTAAGTGATCTGATTGTTGGGCATATATTACATTTGAATTGTAAAATGAAATTAGCGCTGAAAAAAATCAAAAAAAAGTTGGGACAAAAAGATTTAAAATGTTGAAAATGGCAGAAAAGTATTCTAACTGAAAGAAATATTCAAAAAGTTTTCACCTCATCATGAAAATGATCACACGATACGTTGCCTTGTCGTAGAATATAAGTTCCGTAATATTTTGCCAGACACTTCGATGGATCTCTAGAATACGCTGCAGCTGCATGCTCAAATGCAAAACGAGCAAATTCTGGATCATATTCTTGAGCAGCAATGGCAAACTGCAGTTGCAAGAGTGATAAGAACAAAGTTGTCAACAAACTAGAACACATCACATTCCTCAACTATTTTTTTCAATCATTTCTGCTATAATTGAAATATCCCTGAAAAATATTTCAATTTGAATTACTGCTATTGAAAGTTTTTTAAATGTGATTAACAAAAAACTGTATCCAATCTCTGAATACTGTAGGCCAAATGATGTAACTGTACACTGAATACCTATGAATCTTCTGGCAAAATATCGCTTATCATATATATTTTTTAACAAAGTTACTTAAATTTCCAATCATTCAAGTCCCATTGATGTATTCAATGGCTAGCTAACAGGTGACCTGATTTATGAGTTGTCCAAATTTAATTCTCCACCAAGACAACTGTGATGATTAACAGAGATAGCAAGAAATAGCAGACATCTTCGCCATCGATCATTTCGATCATTGATCTATCCAACGAAGAGGCGTAAAATGTTCAAGTAAGCATCTTATCATTGTTTTGTTGTGCCTGGAACGATGTAATTTCGGCACATATTGTGTTTACTGTCTCGCCAAATGCTGCTGTGAATTGCGATGTATCTTATCTTGTCCCAGCAGTATCATTTGCGAAGTAACGATAGCGATAATCGCAATAATTCATTCGGAACCGTCTCGTTCCATCCATTTATCAAACATTAGAACGCTCATAAATATTCTTATCAATAACTCATCTTTATCACTCCTTTCGTTAGCAATTTAAAAGTTCAAAGTTCAGGAAGTAATCTTTTATCAAATTTATCATATTTATCATTTAATTCGCTTATGCTTTCTTTTTTTATGTGCTTCATTACATTATTCATCACAATTTCGCACACTCTCATATCATCTGTCTTGCACCACTACAGAAGACATCAAAGTTCATTATAGCGTAAAGAAAAATCGAAGATATTAACTATAAGACAAACTCAATCAATAATAAAAGCAAAGTATGAAAAGTAGCACAATTGTGACTGCCACTTGCAAATTTATGAAATTGGATGTTAAATTTATGAATTTATTTTTTTTATGAATTTCTGAATTTAGGAAAAGCCTTAAATTTGTAAGAAAAAAAAAAAACTTAAATTTATGAAACTGAACAAAAAAAAATTTGAACTGGATCTTTTCACGTATATGGAAGAAAAAAAATTAAGCAAATGATAATTATTGAAGGAGACAAGAGAAAGAAATGAGAAATGAAATTATTGCAATTAAGTAAAAATTAGTTTTTAAATAAAAGTAATGAAACAATTTCAGATATTCAGTTAATAAGTGAATAATTCCTTTTCGGAAACAGACATTCATAAATATGACGAATATTTAATTGTGCAGCAAATTAATGAAAATATGAACAAAAATAGGCTTTCGCATAAAAATATTCGATATTCAGAAAAACTTGCTCATTTAGCAAGGAATTAAAATCTTTCATTCTAGAAAAAAAAAAAAAAAAAAAAAAGAAAGTGACAAATTCATTCTGATTTTCGATCCTTACGTATAGATTCGAATTCTAGCATTCTTCTTCCTATTGCTTGTCCAATAAATACAATATGGTAGAAGTAAAATGAATGCTCCTTATGTATTCAAAGCATTTACATACACAAAGATTAAAGTAAAAAAGAAGGGCCTAAATTAGACAAAATCAAGCATTAAATTATTGGTTGAAACAAAGAATCCATGAATTCAGAATGCTAAACTCACAGAGGACGTATTAATTCTGCCACTAAGTTCACACTAAGATTTTCCATCTTTTTCTTCACAAATTTCGACTATACAATGGGGTGATAGCGACTAAAAAATTTAAAATCACATTAGTAAGGTGTGAATTGCTAATTAGTTCTTCTTGGTTAAACAAGTATCCGTCAATTTAATCAGGGAAAAAGAAGAGATCGAAATAATTTTATTCGACAAATTATCACTTTGAATGCTAAAATTAAATCAAACAATCACGGATTTTCGAAAATAAGATTATTTCAATTTTCAGAACATCACATCATAATGATGACTATTATACTCTCATTTCCGCTAATTTTATATCAAAAGATTAAATTAAAAGGTTACTGTAATCAATTTTATTGATGATGTCTATCATTTTCATTTTTTCCCCTTTTTTCGCCGTCCTAGAAAATTTCTCTTCTTATCATCACTTTCGTTTGCAAAAGAGAGCGTGGACCATTGTTTCGTGAAAAACACACAAAAGCTTTTCTATTTGCTAGCAACCTTCTGAAGCAGCCGAGAAACAAAAGAATAATAATGGCCTTGGGAACATAAGATATTTCATATTCTTCAATTCCAGCACGGAATCATCTAATTGGTTATTATCCTTATGTTGCTAGTAACTTCGTTTTTCCTTTCATCTGGCTAATTTATTGACATTGGGTCTTTCACATCATGGAGCAGACGTAGAGCTTCCAATAATTTATGCTTCAGATGCACATCTGCATGGAATCGCGAAAACAAAAAAAATAATCCAAATATTCTTCAAAATTTAAACTTTCCGAAGAAAAAGTACCAAGCAATAACTAAATATTTCCTTTTCATGTAAGTAGTATTGAGCTTTCTGAAAAAGGCATCCAATGAATCCAAATACTCTGGCATTTTTTCTCTATCAGAAAGTCATCCAAATTTCGCTTCAATGTGAACTTACGTGATGAAATGACAAGCGTTTTCACTGGAAATATGATGCCATGCATATTTTAAATTGAAATTATCGACAATGAGAATTTCAATTATGATAGCTGCAAAACTGTCTTTGGATAAAAATATTGAACGTATTACTAATATGAGAATTTAGCAGTGCCGAATTTAGCAGAACAAATAATTTTACAGCCAGGAGAATAATAAACTTCACTTCATCTTAAATATGCACCGTTGAAGATAATGTCAAAAGATCTTTGTTACACACATAGCTTTCGTAATTCTTCTATTCTAGCCAGAAAAATAATTTCGGACGTCCAGTTGCGACCAGTTAAAATTCTCTGAATTATCAGTGTTCGACTCGTCACGGATATATCATCAGTTGTCAGCATGATGGTATTTTAGAAGTAAAAGATTAGATTCCGGCCAAAAATGAATTCTAAATAGGAAAACGAATTATTTAGAAAATTTTTTACGAAAATGAAGATGTGAATCTTGCATTAATTGGAGACTAAGTCTGCTTGCAGCTGCATAGTCAAATTTCGAAGGAGAAGCGATGAACATGGCAGCTGCCCTAGAAATATGCTTAACTTAGTAATCAACTTTCAATTCAGTACTCTAATTTCTGAATTCAGAGTATATCAAACCTGAAGAATCAGTACTATACTAGGCCAGGCAGTTGAAAATCGCGATGAAACAGAAAGAGAGCGAATATCTCTAGGATTTCGTCCTATCATGCGGAAAGCATGAGTAAAAGGATGTTGAATTTTGGAACAACTAATGGGCTCATTGACGCATAAAAGCAGGTCTTCTGCAAATGCCCCCATGGTGTTTCTTCAAGATTCCGTAAATAGTCAGTAGTTGTCTATTGCAGTGAACAAACGGTTTTTTTAGGAGTATCTCCCCATATTATTCAAATTTTGGCGACAAAAATGTCTAAAAAACACAATGAAAGTGCCAAACTTGCCGCATTATTCTCATATATCTTCACTGAAATAATTGAACCTATTTTATATCAATGCGAACTCTTTTTATCAAAAAAAAAAAAGTCTGAAAGACAAGAGAAATCACCCAAAACAACATTTGTTTGACTAAAACTTTTGCAACATTCAAGTAAATCTACAAACTCTGTACTGTAACTACTATGCCACAACTAATTTTTCAATTAAAAGATCTTCGACCAATAAAAACTCAAAGTTTTCGGATTTCCGGTTGAGATTTCTACACTATTCGTAGATTTGGTTGTAATCAAATCATAGATGTGCGATGGATCTATTCTGGAAATCAAAAATTTTTAAATCAAGAAAATATGTATACTCTCCATATCTTTTTTTTTTTTTTTTTTAAACCTTACCTGACATATTGTATAAAGGATTTTTCATTCTTCCACCATTAAATTATCAATTTCTTTATTTTCAATGAACTCAATCGTCGCATATTCAAGGTTTCATGTACTCATTAAATAAAGCTAATACATATTTTCAAAAATCTCAACAAACTTTGCCTAATCCTCTCTTAATCCTCGTTGGGCACCAGAAAACAGATAATAATGAGATATTAGTATGCTAATCAGGCTTACGTTTGCTTTTCAGGTCACTTCTTTTCCTAAAAAGAAACAACTGAAGTCCATTCCAATGCTATGCACGAAGATATTTTAAGTTCTTTAGCTAATAGCAGAATATTGGCTTGAGCTTGGTAATATTATCTTTACACACAATCTTAAAATTTAATAAAAGTATCAGTTCTGTTTTTCCTTGCAAGAATCTCAGTTTTCTGCATTGGCATTGGAGATTTGGTTAATCATATCCAAAGTATATCAAATAGTTATTTTTTCTATTACGGTGATATTCCCAATTTATTTTTCTTTGGTATATCACCAATTAAGACGACTTGTTTGTAGAATACTTTAATTATAGGATGCTTAAATAACTAAATTAGCATAGCAAGTAATAGAGAAGGGAATTCGAATCAATTGAACACTTTAAACAATTTTGCTGAAGTTAGATAATCGCATTCAATAGTGAGTTTTAATCAAACTCCATGAATATTATAAATCTTATACTTTGCCAAAATTTGCGAAAACTATACTGAGGTTTCACTATTAAGATTTAATGATAAAAGCCACTTGTAGCCTGCTGAATTGATGCACCACAATATGACTATGCATTATTTTCAACATTGAAAATTTAATGTTATTCGGAAACGTCACTCTGTGACAACTCGCCTGATTTGATAAGAAAGATTCAAAGAATTTATAAGGATTGTTCCTTTCCATTCTTTTGAATTTTTTCTGGAAGTAAATGAAAAAGTTTCTATTGTTTCGGTGAAAGTTTTTTCTGAAAAAAGTTCGCACGCCATTTTGACACAACTTTTAGATTTGGATTAAAGCGTAAATTCATTCTGCAACTTTCAAAGAGATAAATGAGAAGAATAAAATGATTTTATTATTGCACATGAAATTCTGGGATTCACATTAATCTACTGCCTGTTTTACTGAAAAATACATCTCCAAATTCCTCCCGCATTTGAGATCAAATAGTCGCACTCATCTACTAATTTATTAGGCCTTTTTCACAGATGTAATTCTGATAACCTACTGCTGAAAATACAAGTAACTTCATGACAGGAGCCTTTACTTTGAATCTTTCTATAGCCTTTATTTATTAGGCCCTTTCCCACAAATCTCATTCTGATGAAGTGAATTGTTGTCGAAAGTTTTTTAGACAAGTGATGTGACGAATGGATACCATCATACTACTATGTCTTCTATTCTACTAGATTTTCAATTTAAAATTTATGCGTCATACTATTAATGCAAAATTTCCTGAGTGAATTATAGACTTGAAGCTTAAATTATTGTATTATTTGAATAAGATGATATCAACTTCTTTGATTCAACAATTATTAATTTCAGTTCCACATTCCTATCGAATGAGTGTAATTTCCAGTGTTATCGGAAGGATTCTATGCTTAAGTAACCCATAACACAAAATACAAAGTGTGAATCGGCCAAAAATTTTCAGTCTCCATGATTCGTTTAAAATTACCATTCTTCGAAAAGAAAGAAAAAATGAAATACGCATAATATTTATCATGTACCAGTGTACTCAATATTCATAAACGTAAAAACAAATGATCTCATTATTTCGTTGACAAATTTAGATTTATCGACAGGAAAAAGTTTCATTCTGTTCTTTAGGCATGAATTTGAATTGCTATCCCTGTCTAGCTCCGTGATATCAAAGAGATATTGTGCTTTCGTCGACGGAGAAAACAGTTCAAGAATCACTTGTTAATGCATTTATATATATATATTTTTTTGAATATATTCTCATCAATCGAAGTTAGCACTGCCTGAGATTTAATGTCGAAATTTACTGAAGACGTAAGAGAACTTCGTGATGGGCGAGTTTCAGAAGTGTTTCATGACATGAAGTATCTATAATATCAAAACCCACGACTGCATTATCAAAGGAAGTGGAGGTCATAACACATGCTCTCTGACCTTCTCAAACTCTTCGCATTAACTGTCGGAAAATCCGAAAAATCTCATCAGATTATACAGGAATATCTAAAGGTTAAATAGTGAGATGATGACGAAATCAAAGGATGCAGTCACAATAAACAAGAAATGTTAAAAGTAAACAGCATATGACATTATTGTAAACAAGGAGTATTATAGGCCCGGTAGTGCGAAATGATTTCAAAGGGACCAATAAGTCGTAAGAATAAACATGTTTCCCGCCAAAACGTTCCGATCCACCGATAAACAAAGTAGAATCAACCAGTCATGAGGCGACAAGTCGGAGATCAGGAAAAGGGGAAAAGCTCGAAGAATTTAGAAGGTCAAGATATCGGAACTGAAGTCAGTTCTTACGCCGACATAGCAAAATCAATAATTGGAATTCAAAACGATACAGCAGTTGGAGCAATCCAACAGTTCAGTTCTATTCAGTCTCTACAAGCGATAAAGGTAAGAATAACCCAGTGATCAATTTATTGGGATATTTTTTACAATTGTGATGCAAACGAAGAACCACTCTTCTGTCAACCAATAAAATTTCCCTCTTTGGGACTCCTTTCCTCACACAACTTAATAGAAACTTCTCGACACTAGTTACTTCACTCTTTACAGTCTCGAATACCTCAGCCTGACATTTATAACAACAGGGATGAAGTTTACATCTTGAAATTCAATCATATATATTTTGAAGCTTATATTATGAAATTCATTCACACGTAGTATGAAGTTTACATCTTGGAATTGATTTATACTTAGATGTATATTTTACTGGTCAGAGTAAAGGTTATTGTTGTTTCAGCAATATACTTGACAATAATGTCTTTTAAAATTTCTGAAAGTATAAGCGCTCTTTTTAATTGAATCCATTAAGAAATTTCAGACTTATAACCACTAACTCAACATGGGGGAAAGCTTTATTCATTACCATATGTCTAAGAATGCAGCGGCGGGCGATATTAATGGAAGGGAAGACGACAACTTTCTGAAAAATGTTTATTTATTGGAACGTACCGATCAAATCATCGAATTGCAAACCATCATAATGGACAGGTTAATCGTGCTGGACCAATAAATGATCATTATTCCATTCCATTGATTTTTAAGATATTATGGAATAAGTAGCTTACTTAAAAGTTAAATCTAATTGTATGCATAATTCTTTTTTCACATAAGATTTTCGTACATGCGATCTGAATGCTTAGCGTTTACGTGAAGAAAACTTATGTAAAAGTTTTTAGGGAGACAAGTCATTCTGATTTCGTATTCTATGTTGATCGTTTGATTAGACTGGTAGTTGAAGAGGGTCTGAACCGACTGCCGTACACAAATGTTGAAATAGAAACTCCTGCACGAATGAAGTATAAAGGAATCGCTTTCTGTCGAGGAAATTGCGGTGTTTCAATATGTCGGGGTGGTGAGGCAATGGAGCAAGCTTTGCGACAATGTTGCAGGTCACTTTATGAATGACCCATACTTATTCAAATTACTGCTATATTCTTGTCGGAAAAATTCGAACCCAGTTGAGTTTTTTAAATGAAACTAATTTAGTAATGAGGAAAAGCTCATATAAAATCATTGTTGTTTCAAATTTAAAGTCTTACTCATTGTGCGTGTATCAGTATGACGAATTAAATGAGAACGCTTCAAGCAAACCTACCGAAAACATGGCAACTTACCCACGAGTCTGAGGGCTGAGAAAATGATTCAGGTTCAGAAGGATTCTGAACGGCCATATTAAACAATGTATTAGTGCACGACAAAAACCAGTTGCAATAATATTTAAAAATCTGATGAAATGAACCAACTTTTGCTATGTGATTTTTTTTTTTTTTATATGTGAGTTCAACAAAATAATTGGATTTTATACTTTCTAATAATCTTTTATGCATTTTTTATATTTTTCTTGACAATTTTCAAAGTGCAATGAAAAAATATTCATAGCACGAGAACGAAAATGTGCCAAGTCTATCTGTTCAAGTACAGTTTGGGTGTACCGATGATTTTCATTAATATTTTTCCGTTATTATAGTAATTCGATGCAAGTTTTGCTACAGGTCAGTTCGGATTGGTAAAATGTTGGTAGGTGACGATACAAGATTATTATATGCCCGATTGATGCCAGATATCAAGCATCGAAGAGTGCTACTTCTATATCCATTGCTTAGTAAGTTTTATAAGTATATTTTAATAATTTCAAATATAGAAATAGCCGAACACTACCTTATTTATTCAAGACTGCATCGAAATATCTTCCGCACTTTGTGATTTTCTTAAAAACTTACATTCTAGATTGAGAAATCAGTGAAAATTTTTTTACAGAGTGAAATCTTATACATTTAAAATTAAGACTTTAGAATACTTTTTATGATTTAAATTCAAGTAAAAGTCTCCATTTTTATGCATACACTTGATTTATTTGTTCCTAAAGTTTGAAACTTTTTATTAATTGTTTTCTCTTGTTTGCATGTTCTTCAACCGCTGGATTTCCAGGTACAGGTGCTACAGTGATTAAGGCAGTATCAGTATTAGTGGAAAATGGTGTAACTGAGGAAAATATTTTGCTTTTAACTTTATTTGCAGCACCTGCCGGTAAGTTTGCCAAATTTTGAAGACACCGTTCATAATCATAAAATTCTTAAAACATTCAACTTCAGTTTCATTGGAAAAACTTTCAACTTTAATTTTATTTTTTTATGCAGTTGCCTCTCACATATGAAGGATTAAATTATTGAAAAAAAGTTGCTCTGAATAAGGAGTTATAAACAGCAAAACTTGAATTTGCAGGCATCAAGCAAGTTATGAGTCAATTTCCAAAGATATCTATACTTACAAGCGACATTAACCCACTGATACCGTTCTGGTTTACAACCAAATATTTTGGCACTGATTAAACTCATTTTCAAAACTTCATCAACTTTAAGTTGTTCAAAATATTGTATAATCGCATGTCTTCTGTGTCTCTTCAAATTTAAAAGTTTTTATGCAGTCTTGTTTTGCACCCTTTTCAAAGTTCTTCATTGATCAAGAATAAAATTTAACTGGAGATCATAAATATTATTTCTGAGTCGTTTTCTTTTTTTTTTTTTTCTTATTTACAGTAGATTCACGCTTAATCCATATTAGGAGTTGAACAAAAGCCGAACAGTGCAGCGAACTTTTGACAGTTCCTCACTTCGCATACATTGCCATAGTTTTGTTGGTAGTCTTGTTAGACATTTAAAACACGATAAATCTTTTGTTCAAAATAAATAAAACAATGAAAGGACTACATAAATATTATAATGAAGACAAAAAGATAAGTGTTATATATTAGTTTTGCAAAATCTTTTAATCTATTCTTTTTTAGAAATATTCCTTTAGACAAAGCATATTTTTTAATGGAAGTGTTGAGGAAAGATGGAGGGAGGAAGAGGAGAGAGTTTTCCGGATTTAGTTACAAACAGTGTATGATATCTTTGAAAAAATGAGGAGGTAAATTGAAAGATCATGTCACTTAAGTTGACCATTTCGAAAAGGGGATATTTGATCTTTTGTCAAAAGAACAGCAGCGCTGGAAAGTACTAAAATTTGTTACTTGAGATTTCCAATGTGTTTACTTTTGGTTAGGATCAAAAGATCAAAGAGATGAAGAGATCAAAACAATCGTAGCATGCTGTCTCCTAACTGAAAGGCTTGTAAAAGTCAAAATCCATAATCTGACATGGATAAACTACTTCCTTACCATCATCCTACTATTCGGTAAATTTAAGTGTAATCTTGGAATTCTAGTTCAGGAAACAATGCAAAATAACAAATATACAAGAGGAATTTCAGAAAGACATCTAAGTTTATCATATAATGAACATTATCATTCAATCTCATCTTCATCCTCGAAATCCTCATCTTCTAATTCGATTTCTTCATCTTCCAATTCTACTTCACTTCCATCCTCATGCTCTTCCTCATTCCTTTCTCTTCCTTCTTCACTTTTCACTCTATCTTCTTTTTCCTCTTTCTCCTCCTTATCTTCAATATCACTGTTTATTATCTCATTATCTTCTGAACCTTTTTCATAATCATTTTCTTTATTTGAACTACCTAAACCACTTGATACATCCCTATTATCATCCTCTATTTGTTCATCAACCAGTTCCTCCTCATCTCCTTCCTGTTCATCCTCTCCCTCTTCATCATAATCCTCGGATATTTCACCTTCACTTGTACCTTCTTCTTCATCTTCCTCATCTTCCTCTTCATCATCGTCCTCATCTTCCTGAAATTATTTATTTATTTTTTTTTTCTTTTCTTTTTTTTTTTTGCGAAAAATATAAATTAGAAACATTGAAGCGAACTGATAGCACCAGAAGCACAAATAGATCCCTTTATTGAATGATAAAGTGTTGTGCAATAGAAAAATAGCGGTGTCTCATTTAAACAGCGAAAAAATAAAATTTATTTTGTTTAAATGAAGAAAAATTTTTATCCTTATCTGAATTGAAATATACTAAAAAACTGTACTTAATTCAACTTATTGCAGTCATAAAATACTTCTCTATTTGATTGGAAATTTCGGGCAACCTATTCCTTGATATTTTCAGTTCGATGATTTTTGCTACCACTAATCTATCACTCAGTCTAATAATCACAGTTCAACTTCTTTAGTAATAACACTTATTGTCTGGCAATTTCATGTCATCGGCCAATAATTCAATGTCAGTACTTACTGAAATGAATGCACTGAATATTTGCAACAACTATTCATAGGACCAAAAAGCTCAAATTTCAAAGAATTACTCAAAAATTTGAATAATAAACAATACTGCCATGAAGCATTTAGCATAGAAGATCTACTAATTGATATAAGCGAAAGTTCTGGCAGCCATACTTTGAATTTTAGGATATTTTGACACAATAAAAGATCACTTCTACAGGATTTCATGCTTAAAATAAAAAAGTTCTAATTTGCTTCAAAGTTTCTTATATATTCCTGTATGCTGCGGAATACTCATGGAAAACAAATATTGCTGGCGTGAGGTGCAGAGGACAAGCACAAGATGAAAGCGTTCATACTTACCTCACAAATGATTCATTTTTTTTGCTAAAAAGAATATTTCACAATTTTTAACTTTGTGACTATTTGATAATATACAGGTAATTTCATCAACATTCATGTATGCATACTTACTTTACGGTTAATTTATTAATATATATTATTTTTAAAGTGAAAGTAACTGTTGAAATTGGAGTCTTTTTGTCTTTTTTACCTTTTTTCTACTCTTCATCTTACTGTTTCTGCAAAATATAAAAATAATCAATTGATGGAACGTATTAAACACAATAAATACGTTGCAGATTTTTTTAGAATTTCTTTCCTTTTTTTTTTTTTTTGGTTTTTTACTGTTACCTTCTTCATTTTAGCTTGATAAAATTATAACAAGAGAAGTATAAAGATAAGAATGATACCTTTCTACCTCACTAGCGTTTTTTACATCAAAATTTCGAAAATTAATAAAACAAAATTCTGGGTATTCATAGGTGAACTTACCGCTGACGAAGGTATTAAACGAAGAAATTCTGGTAATTGATTCTCTTCTACTGCTTCCTCAAAATCCATATAATTCTGCAAGTCTTAATAATTGAATAAGAAAAAATGAATTCTTTTAACAAAAAATATCGTTTGCCGAGTTGTTTCTTTGACAGAGTTCATGATTTTTAATAGGGTCATATTGTGCTGATCATTAAGGTATTGTTCATATAACGTCTTACTTATCTTATCCTTATAACTGTTTTCTCAATAAGTCTGTTTTTTGCTTTTAATAAAAATAATATTACTTCATAATTCTTAATTTATATTTACAGATTTGCTAGTTTTTTAATCTAAATTCTTTAAATTAATACTTACTCCCAAATATTCGTCATCAATAAAAAACTGAGGCGGTAATGGAACTCCTTCACATCGTTCATTCAGAGCTTTTTCCCGCATGAAGTCTCGATGTTGTTCGTTACCTCGTAATGTTATATCAATCGCTTTAAATGGAACACCTAATCCATCAAGTACCATTAAAACTTTCTGCACCTGTTTACGCACCTGAAATTTTGTTGTAACATAGAATTTAAGGATATTGATCTGAATAGAGTAGTCATCACTTTAAATCTCATTGCAACCTATGATTTATCATTGCTAGTAATGAATTTAGTTATTATTTTCATCATTTAAGCTATAAAAACAAATCCATTGATTAAATCCATTAAAATTATTCTTACTAATGAATTATTGGATTCAAAAAAGTGGAAGGATCCATCAAACATTTGAATCTAAGCAGCTTGTAATACGAAACAAATTAGTCTACTTCCCAATATGATTCGTCTCATCCACTTTGTATTTACAAACTTTTAAAGAATGGAAATAATTCTTTCATATGAATTCATTTCTTTTATCTAATCTCCATTTCAAAATTTGATTAAGAATCGCTTAATTAAGCTATCAATTATTATTGTAGTAATTTTTCGCACAAATAGGAATTTTATCCTCTTTAATTTCTTCTTTTATTTGGGTGTATTCGTGTCTTTTGCAAAATCATATTTAAATTTACTACTGCAATCTTCATCATCTACTGTTTCACCACTTCAACCCACGTTAGCATGGTCACAGTCTTCTGTAATGTAATCCAATGTTTCATAAAGGTTCTTTGATTGGAACATACTCTTACATCGGAGGCATCTACTTATGTCTAGAAACTTTTATATTTCTCATCATTCTATCGCTACTTTTTGCGAAAATTCGGGAATGGACGAAATTTCTTCATATTTGTAATTATGACAATATTTAAGAACACGAACTTATGACACATAATGTTCATATTGATACTGACTTTGTTTTAGAAGGATGAAAGAATTAAATTTAGGACAGCAATGATATGCCCTGTGGTATGGTTATGTGATATGTTTCTTTACTGAGAGAGCTATTTCAATGATTTCATATCGTTATCGTTCTTTCAATTAACATTTTCCAGAAATATTTAAAAAATTTGTCAATTTATGGTAAGCTTTCCACTCAAAGATTGAAAGGAACTGTGTTCTCCTTGCTATACAAAAAATAGAATGGAAGAATAAATCCTACAAAGTTTAGATAATTGCTAAGCACCTTAATAAACAAAAGTGCAGATGGAAAAGACGAAGTAGAAATTTTAACCGTAAAGATTTTGTCATGATTCATCTAAAGTAAATAAATGAAAAAAAAATTTATTTTAAATCTGAAATAATAATATAAAAAACAGTCTTTTAGTGGGAGTACTAAAGATATGCGCAATATTCTCTTTTCAATTTTATTAATAATAAAATGCATTTTGAACAGATTTGTAAAACTGCAAAAGATGGACAAATTTTAAATGAAAATACATTATACAATGTAGTATCAATAAATTTATATTTTCCTTCTCATATATTAGGGCAGCGAATCAAATTTAATGATAATAAAATTTCATGCTAAATTTGATTCGAAAGTTCGATCACTCAAGTGCTCTAATGGCATTCGTATCGTTAGTATTCCCACCAACATATGGAAACTCATAAATTAATCATACTCAGTAAGATTTATCATCATTTTCAGATAGCCATATTATCCATAACTTGTTTGAATCCTAAAATTTTGAGTTTTTGAAGAAATTCTTTTCAAAATCAAAACTGAACTTCTAATTAGTAAATAATTAAAAATTACTACCCAAGTCACGAACTTTCCACCAGTTTTTAACTATGATCAAGTTCATTTTAAATTCTTTCATTCCCAAATTCAAAAAATTTCCCAAAAATTTCATTCTTTCAGCTGATCACTTTATATTTTACCATAAAATATGCATCGTTGATGCATAATACAGTAATTTCACTGTGAAATAGAACAAAAATTAGAACATCTTCCTCTAATTAAAACATCAACCTCTTTTAGTAAATCTACTTCAACAACGCTCAATCTAATTTGATTGAAACATTTGGAACGATTCAAGTTAAAAGAAGCAAATTTTAATAATAAATTCCAGTTCAAGTCCAAATCTGCAGGACCCATTCTCATTCGCATCGATCATTTCGCACCAACAGTTTTCATTGTGCATAAATTTTTCCTTATTTGATAATTTTATCTTTTCCAAAAAATAACTATCATGATTTCAAGTTTTTAGCATATGTGATTCTGTGTTCTATATCTTTTGCCGACCAGCAAATTCAATTTTTCATGAGGAACATTTGAATCAAAATACACTGTAATATCAGAAGAAAGCAGATGAAAACTTGAAATATTCCAATTTTTTATTTTCAGAACTAATTGTAGAAGTTTTCGTTACCAAAAATATTTTGAATGGTTCTTTTATATGAAATGCCCAAAATGGTCCTTTAAATTTCATTTCATTATTTAAAAATAATGATTTTTTTTTGTTTTGCTAATTGAAATAGAGTTACAGATAGAATTAAGGTTTTAATAAATAGCATGGAATCAAAATTCTCTTTCAAATTTTAACTTCTTTAAAGGTATATATGACAAAAAGAATATCTGGAGGTTGATCTTCAATATTTTAGGATGGTTCTATCGATTATGATGATTCATACGATGAAATCTTTGCTAATTTTCAATGAATCAAATATTCTTGTACTTAATTTTTTGATTGAAAAGAAAATATTGATTAATTTCACGATCCTATTTTGATCAAAAAATTTTCATAAAAAAAAGTTTTAATCATAATGATGTTTGGATAAAATTTATAGTACTTGGAAAAGAAAATGCGAAAGCTTAGCAATGATCAATTGAAATGAAAGCAGAGGGAAGGCGAAAAAAAGAATCGGAATTATGAGAGATTAAGAGAGAAATGCAATTCCCTGAAGGAAATGCTTGCTTGTTTATTCGATCAGTGTTACTTTTCATTTGGCAACATTAAATGAGTTTGTAAAAAATGAAAAATTACAAATCGATAAAATGTGATGATAGTGTGCAGAGGAGAAGGCAGATGAGGAGGACATGGCGACAGAAAAATGGAAACTTTGGCACTCTCTACCAGAAACATAAATATTAAAGGCAATGCTACTTAAATTTTTTACATAAAAATTTCAATAATTAACAAAGTTAGTATGAGACTTAAACAGGTCATATTATGTGATTTAATATGCAACATTTACAAATTAATTTTCTGTCCAAGCTTGAAAAATTCATCGGAAGTTCACACATGAAACGTGAAATAAAAAGATTGTCTTAAAAAATTTGACAAATTTGAATAAAAAAATGATGTGATTTAAATTCTGGAGAAATGAAGAGATGGATGAAGAAAGATATTTTAATTATTAAATAATGAAACGACCAATACTTAAATTGAATATCAGTATCTCGAGAATTCATTCACTAACTTAAGATTCAGTTTTAACTTTCTCAATTGTAAATTTAAGCTCTTAAGAGATTCTTCATAGTGATTTGCTTTATTCATATATGATTTTTTTTTTTATTGATAAGATTCTCAATATTGTGTCTTCTCCAAATTGTTCTTATCTTTTCCTTTTTTTTTAAAAATTCTCAGTTAAAAATATATCAGTAGGAAATACGGTATTAGTTATCTATTACAAAAGATGCCCCGCCGTTTAACAGACTGCTTTTAAATAGGTCATTTTGAGAAAATAGAAAATTCCATTCTGTTAAATTAATCTCTGAAGATTTAGAACTACCAAATCTTATCAAAATCTTAGCTATGATTAACTACTTATGATTAACTATTAACTATGATTAACTAGAGTTGAGTTGATTGGAATACGAGAAATGAACCATTGCCTTGAAATCTTGTTTGTTGAAGATTTGTCTGCATGAGCAGCATTAAATTGTAGGGAAAACATTCATAATTTTGTTATGTCAAATTAATTATAACAACAATTTAATTTTAAAATTATGATTATTTTTGTTCTAAATTTTGTTTTTGTTCAGTACTAGCTTTTAGCCTTATTTATAGCTGATAGCAATATTTTAAAACTGGCCAGAACAAGTTAAAAAAAAATATATATATTGCCAAGTATTACATTAAACACAATCTTCGGTAATGATGTGCAATTCAAAGTACGCTATAGTGAGACTATTTAATAGTATTATCAAACAAAGTTAAAAGTATAGTTAATGAATTTCAGGTTATTAGACGTATTTGAGGAAGGTTTATCAGTTGTGATAAGCAAAAAATAACCTATCAATTGTGATAGGGAAAAAAGAAGCATACCTCGGTATTGGCTGTGATCGAAGCAATGTAAACGTTAAGCGTCATACTGAAATCATCGACAATATTGAGGTTCTTGTCCAGCTGGATACGATGATAGATGGATGGATGGATCGCTGCAAAAACTTCTTCTTCCAACCAACCAATCCTGTCTTCTTTTCTCCCTGGAAATAACAGTTTTGCTTGTCCAGAAGCTGAATGAGAGTGTATAGCTGTTATCATTTCTTCCGAAGTTCTCCTTCTCTTCAAAGCTCATCGAGACAAACAGACGAACTTACTCATTATCACAGATGAGCATTCACGAACAAACACAGACAGACACACACAAATCCACGAATGTCGGAACAGACAAATTATCGATAAAATGCGAAGAAATGCGACACAGACTGAATGAATCGCTATAAGGAAGTTGAAAAAGTAGAAAGTTTGAGTGGCTGTTTCATTTGTGCGACAAAACGCAAAACAAGCAACACTGCCATTATCCCATCGCACACACATTCAGTTCAACTGCAATTACAAACTTCTTCTGTTCTCCTGCCCACAATGTATGTATGTATGTGGATGTACATGTGTATGTGTATGTACACATCTATCTGCATGTATGTATTTCAAATGTCATATCATGTTTCATTCGTTATGCAATATCGTAGCCCCAGCACGTCAGCAGATTCGAAGTTTTTGAAGATCCAAATTGCTAGAAGAATGATGTGTATGCACCATGTTGAATAACTCTGTGCAAATTTGATATCACTGAATTGGTATTGGACAAGTCTTCCTTGGCCATCTTTTCTACTAAGCCAACATTCGCTCTACGATAGGCTCATAATTTGCTTTGTCTTTCTCACATCGATTTCGTTTTTTCTTTTTTACCAACCGCGTCTTTTTCTATCCATTCTCTTTTCTCTCAAATTTTCCTTCACTAGTTTAACATCAACATTCTGATGAATCTCTTTATTTTGTTTAGAAAAAATTGGCTCATATAATTCAAAACGTCCAAAAGAGATCATCAAGCTTTAAATAGTGGCCACCAAATTTTGCACCATCATATACTGTTCCACCGTGTCATACTCGCAGCGTTATCTTTATGACGAATATCACTACCATTAAAACATTTGTTGTAACAGAATTTCTCGCCACTGAATTTCTGCTCAGATCATTTTGCTTGAGTACAACTCATCCAACAAAAATCACTTTATGTCTGAGCCAAGGAATATGATTTCCAATTAACTCAGAAGACAAGTTTAAAAATATTCTCTTGTAAATAGAATCTGGATTTGCCTCATCATACAAATTATGTTTCCCTATTACGGAAATTATATTTTAAAATTAACTAATCTCAATTTGGATCAATTTTTTGCAATTTTTACTTTGAAATTTTTAATTCAATTACGTACATTCATAAGATAATCATTTTTGAAATATATGACGAAAAACGTTGCGCGAACTTTTTTTTTATCAATAATTTCGAAATATTTCTAGTAATATTCGCCAAGAGATAACCAATTCTTGAATCTCTCATTTTCTTATTTTCATGAGTAATAACCATTATCAATGATCATATTAAAAATCACCAATTATCAGTGAATAGGATAACAATAATATCTATAAATAAACATTTGCAAAACTAATCGTACAAAATATAGTTTTAAAAATGAGAAGCCCAATAACTGTTGCTGATTTTAGTAAATCGTACAAACTAAAAATATGTAATAATAATATATAATAATAATCACAGTAAAACATCTTGTATATTTTTTATTTTCGATTCTTATATAAAGAGAATGCAGAAGTTGCCTTGCTTTTAATTATTTATATACGACATATAAGTAAATCCATCAAATGGGATATATATTAATCATCCTATTAATAAGCTTACTCTCCTAACTGATATGGATACTGAAATGAAAATAAAGGCTGTACATTGCATCAACTATCATTCATTTTCTTTTTCAACTGCTGTTTAACTACACTTGTTATTTCCCTGTATTCATAATTACTCCGACATCTGGAAATTCAAAATGAAAAACAACGTAAATGTCATGAATGTACGATGTCCCGAATCAGTTGATTGGATTGCTCCATAAAGCTTTGTATCGACCGGATCCGGAATTCTCCTTCAGTAAATTATCATGCTGCCAAAACGGCATGTTTTTCTTATTTTCAACATAGTCGATGTCAGGATATTTAGGTTGTTCTGGACTTTTGTCTATTTTTCGCATTTGCAAACGCCTCTTCAATAAATCCTCATGTATCTTCTTTGGATTTCGGAACTGATCCAAATATCTGTAAGCCAAAAAAAAAAAATCAAAATATTCACACATATTATCAAATGGAAATTCCCAAGTTAGAGAAGCGGAAGTGAATCTATGAAAAACATACAAATTAAACGGCTGTGGTTTTAGTGGGAATTCCTTTTGATCCATTTTCACTGGCGGATTATACTGATATTCATAAATTGGAGCCTTCATTCCTAAAAGATACTAACAGAATTACGTTCATCTTCCTGTAACATATTAGCATGATTTGGATAGGGTTGATTCTATGTGTAGAATTATTTTTTTTAAGTTTTTTTTTATAACCTCGTATTCGTTGAATGCTGTATTCATCGCTAAGCATACATATAAAATTCGAAAATTTTGGAGCTTACTTCATCCATTACTGAGCAATATTCAGAGGGAGATGTAAAAAATTGGAAAGCAGGCTAGAAGAAATTCATCTTATTATTTTCAAACAATATTTGATAAAGAATTTTGAAATATTAATAACTGAAACTCCAAATTATAAAAATACTCGCATATATTCCAAAAAAAGATTTCATAATTTAACGAACCGATTCTATGAAGCGCTTCATTAACAGAAACATCCCATGAAGCTTGAGCAAATGACAAAGCAGAAGGAGTCCACTGTTTTTCAAATTCTTTGTATAGCTGGCCAACACTGAAGATTCGATCCATCAGTGTTATACTGAAGATCAAAAGAGAAAATTAAATGTCGCAATAATATTCAAAAAGGACAATATTATTAAACTAAAACTTTGTTGTCTTACCATTGTTTAATATATTCTATCTCATCCTATTGCTACAAGCTTATTTTATTTTACTTGCTGCAACTTGCTGGATTGCATTAAATTTCTTATAACATTTTACCATAGTTATAATTACAGCAGGAAGCCTGCCTTCTTTTATTAGTAAAAAAATACACTGTTATTGGAAAAATTAAGATTTAGAACCTTTTTGGTTTTCTTGGCGATAAATTAATAGCTTCCTTATGCCGCAAACACAAACAAGCAATTCTATGATACCCAGTTCCTTTGAACGGCACTACTTGCAGATATGGAATTATTTCCACTCCATTAATTACAGATTTGCCATCGGGAATATTAGTTACCAACCAATGGACAACTTCACCATCACAGTTGTATGGATTTCCGTCAAGATTCAACAATATGAATGAATTAAATCCGTCACCTATTGATTCAATCGATATATCTGGCTTATTGCCTAAACAGTGACAATGAAACACAATCTTCAACACAGAAATAAATTAACTATAAGAACTTATTGGACCTTAATTAACTTTGAAAACCTGTTTTAGATATCTTTGGATTGTCAAAAATTTATATCGATTAACTTATCTAAAATGCAATCTACGAATTTTCTTTCCTTTTCGAAACAATAATACATACTTGTATTAGCGGCATCAATCAGATTTCCTTGATAGAGACCAATATTGTCCCACTTAAGCTGCATATTTTGCGTATTGTGGAAAAAGACATTTGCATGAAAAAGATCATCAAATATGCGATAATGATGAAAAATTCTCAACTGCCAATGTTCCACCTTCTTCAAATCTATTGTTACTGCAATAATAGGAAGTAATTATTGCTCATGAATGAATCTTGCTTAATTGTTATTTGTAGGTAGTAACTTCAATAATAATGAGAAATATATTTATCATTCTCAATGCAAAAAAAAAAAGAAAAAAAAAAGTGTCACACAGCATAACACAACGTATAAGTACGTTAACTCAAACTTTACATTCATCATGAAATGATATTCAAATCACCCGAAAAGAAATTATTGAAAATATATCTCGTTAAAATTGTCCAAGGGGAGAGAAAAATGTGAAAAATCAAATATTTCCTAATAAGGAAGTTCAGAAGTCAAACTTACACTGCATTTTCTTAGACAAGTTCAAAGCATTTTTCGACTCTGATGGTAGCGATGGTATCGGAAGCAAAATTTTTTTCTTAAAACCAATATCGTATCTTTGTATTTCCGGTACTGTAATAATTAAGAATTATTAAAATCTTGATTCAAGTGATTCTAAGTTCACTCAAAAAAACTAAATTTTCTGAGAGAAACTCCTCAATTGAATTCCAAATGTTGGGAGAATGATAAAAAAGAAATAACCTGCCAAGCGTTCCTTCAAAGACAATAAATGATTATCTGGATCAATGACATGCATCTTCGGATAAAGTATTGGTTTTGTTATTCGTGCTTTATACCAAGCATTCGGCTCATAAAATCTGTAAAGAAAATTCGGAGAATTATCAAACAATTATCTCATAGACAGATAATCGCAACCATAGATTTACATATTAAATAATCAATTTAGCCTCTTAATTTTCGATAGAGTTCAATATACTGATACACTCAGATGAAGTTTAGCAGAGAAAAACGGATCATCGGATACTTTTTCATGAAGGAAGATCTTCACACTGTTAGGAAAGATCCTAGTCAAGAAAGATCACTGTTATGAAAGATCCCAGTCCGATTTATGATAGAAACTTCGTGATAAAAAAACGCTACTTCTATTCCATAAAATACATTTCTACCAATTAACTAACTGACAAACCAGATTTTCCACAGAACAATCCGCTTTAAAAGACAAACCTGTTACGATAGAAGGCAGCTGGACCAGCCCAAGCGATAACTTTAGGTCTCCACGGTCGAGCAACACGTGGTGTACCCTTGATACGATGAGCATCTTTCACGAATATGTCGGCATAAATTGAACGTGGAGCTCGTTTCATTGATCCGATATACGCCAAAAATTTTGATGAAATTGACGCAACTAAACTGGAAGGATTATTTATTCGAGATAGCTTTCTTTTTCAGGATAAGTGAGTCTAGCCTTCCGCCTAATAGTCTCTCCCAACGATTAATAAACATTTGATAATTCTTCAGTAAACACTGCTCATATTTAACTGATGGCCGTATTAAATTCATGCGCCTTGCGGCATTGGTTTCGAAAGTGTCGCGGGGTTCGAAAAATTCGTGCAGGATTACTTCAAGTTTGGAGAGAAGTCTGGGAATTCAGGTTTTGGGTTTGTAGTTGATTTTAGTGTGATGTTGTATAATACGGAGCGTCTGAAAAACTTTACTTCAAAGTCTGACGCATTTCGAAAGTTTTTCTGCAATGAAATGTGCATGCTTACTTGCAGATATTTGCATGTTTTGGATGGCTTTCTGTTCGTTTTGTTCGTTGAATGTTCAAGTGCTGTTCCGATCGCCTCGATATTAGAGGATTCAGATTGACACGCAATATTCGGTAATATTTGTTCGACTTGTTTTACGCTTCACTTACAGTGGTTGGATTCCCGGTAATAGCCAAATAATATCTACAATAAGATGTTTCAGGTTGCTAGTCATCATACTTTCATGTATATAATGTTGGAGTACACTGTTATGGATAGACTAAGCGATTTATGATAATTTAATGGGCGTCAAAGGCGATGAAGAATTGGCAAGAAATACTGGATGATAGGGAAGATCTGAAATGTCTCGTTGATGGATCTGCAAGCGGTGATACGAGTCAGGATGAAAAGTGTAATATACGATCGTTATGCATGCACGATATGGATATTGTCAAGGCAATTTGTCTCGAATCTTTTCCCATACAATATCCTGACTGTTGGTTTGAGGAAGTACTGAATGGCAAATTGATTAGTTTCGGAATCACTTGTGAAGGTGCGCTTGCTGCTATTCTCGTCGCTGAGCTCAAAATTTTATCTCAGTGCAATGCTGAGGTTTGTCTTTTTCTGTTTTTTCTTACAGATTTGATAAAGCGTAGAAATCAAATTCATGGGGATACAATACGAAATATTCTAGAAACCTGAAGCCAGTGTCGCAAGGGAATATGAGAAAAAGGAAGATATAAGATTTTAAATGATAGCTTAATTATAAATTAAATTAAGTGGAATAATTTTGCAGACATTTATGAGATATGTTTGGGGCGTGTCACCATAAAATCCGCTACTGTATGATTGGGAAGATAATTAGATTGGTATTTTTAAATTTTATTTTTAGGATCGCAATCTTTTATCGGGTAACAATTCACCTCTGGTATATATATTAAGCGTTGCTGTACGTCCACCTTATCGACGACGTGGTTTCGCTTCACGTCTGCTTGATCATCTTATGTTCATGGTAGTTCAACGTCCACCATATCCAAAAGCTGTTTATTTGCATGTACTAGCTACAAATTATGGTGCTATAAATTTCTACAAAAAACGTGGTTTTTGCCATCATACTACACTCTTGTAAGTTTCTTTTTCTCTCGATTATCCCAGTTTATTAGTGAGATCCAACTTGATTATCCCAGTTTATTAGTAACTAAAGAGTATTAGTTGGCAAGTTTTTCTTTTTCTCATTTATTAATTGTTGAAGATATTATTTAAAAAAAATTGTGTTATCGCTTACTATTCTATAAACATGGAGATGTGCACTACAAAATATTTCTGTTTTCTAAGACTATCAGTGCTTCACAATGTCCGGTTACTCATTAATTGCGTTTTATAATATTTGGTATAATATATATTTTAAGCATATTTTAACTGATTTAGAGAAGGAAATAGTGATTTAGCAACATATTAGTCCATTTTATTCGTAAGTCAGTTTTTTGAAAATAATATCACTGATACTGAAATTGGCCGACTTAGCTACTTTGCGTTTTTCAAACTATGATGCAGGATTTTCTGATTACTCAGTACAGCGTTTACACATGCTATGACCGATGTAAAATTCTGTCACCATTAACCTTGTGAAAAAGGCTGATGATGTCATCCGTCGAACATTTCATTTATCCTTCACTGGCTAAGCGCCGATCATTTTCAGAGTTGTTCATTTGCCGACAAAAATTTGGTTATTTTGCTTATAATATCGAAAATGAATAATAGCTGGGACTTCATTACAGGAACTACTATCGCATTAATGATACATTCGGTGATGGCTTAACATTTGTGCTCTATACCAATGGCGCATGTGCACCATGGTCCGTATATGAACTCTTTTCACTCTTTTCTGCTGTTCTTTGCTTCCCACTGAGGATTATCCTCAAAATGAAACACATCTTGGGTCTATAAGAACAAATTATTATATAACAGATCTTCATTTACGTGTTCTCAGTGTGTGGAGATATTACAGTTATTTTCTTCGAATATTCGCTCTTCGTTTTTAAAACTCACAGTTTGAAAAGAATTGATCAGTTGCTTGGAAATTCTTCTCAAACATGTATTAAACTTCCAATTAAGTTTCCATTTCTTGTAATTCTTAAAAAACAATATCGTTAAAAAAATTTTTTCTATAATTTCGCCTGCTAAAATGCTGTGAATATTCCACTTATTTTTTTACGTACTGCAAAAATTATTTGGAATGATAATTTATAATAAGTCAACATCTTCAGTTGATTTGAATATGCGTTTATTGATTCTAGTCTTTTGTATGATTCTTTTTTTTTTTTTTTAAGTCAAAATTGCTTTATACAAAATGAAAGTTTCATCATATAGATTTTGGAAGTGCGCATTGACAACTGTTTTTATATTCGAATCTGCTTGTATTGCAGCAATTCATTCTGACGTCATATGTGCATGTTCATATAATTTTAAACTTATCGCTAAAAAGATTCAAATTTCAAATTCCAAATGAATAAAATTTCATTTCATCAGCGTTCCAGGTTGAATTTTCGTTTTTACATCTATAATGTTGTATATTTTCTAATGATCATGTGAAATGATAATTGATGCATTTGTGCACTCTCCTCTTAAGAATAACTAGGGAAACTAAACTTTACATCTTTCCGTTTGATGTATTCATCGATTGAAGTTCCAGCGGCATGTTATATATTCATGAGAGTTTCAAATTGTTAATTCAAACAATGTATAGAATATGAGGGATTTATGTCCGAATTTTTTTCTTGGAAATACATATTTTTAATATTTATTAGAAATTTATTCGTGAAACTTGCATTATCTTCGGCATTGTAATATATTTTTGATGGTTTATGTTGAAGAACTGTAGATGCATATGCTTTTTTATTCAAGAAAAAGGTGTTTTGAGTTCTTGTTTGTTTAATATTAACAAACATGGAAAAAAGCTTAGTGATCTTAAATTTAAGGAATTTAAACATGTAAATTCATTCAGATTCATGAAAATATTCAAATTTTTGGATTCAAAGACTTGTTCCAAACTCTGTTTTAAAAAAAGTGTGGTGATATTATTATACTAATCGCATTGAAATAGTAACATTGTTAACTAGTCATACTGTTTAGTTCTGATTGTTTAGCTTTAAGGTTTCATTGATATTGCTATTACAGTTTTGCTTTCTCAATACACCTCATTTCCGGCGTTTGTATATTTATGTATAAATGAATTAGTGTGATGTGAATGATCATAAAGGGAAATTCCTCGTCTTGAAGTTAATTTAACAATGTGAGTTACTTTCCAGTGAAATATTTGATGGATTTTAAATCAAAAATCTTCTCTTTCTTTGGTTCTCTATCAACAGTGAACACAGTGGGACGAACAGTCGTTTTCATTTTTTCATTATAGGCGGACACGTGTTTGAGTGTTTCAATTGCAAATTTAAAATGAATAAAAATGAGACAAATGGGTGTGCTTTGAAGCATTACCATGTGAGATGATGTTAAGAGGAAGGAAATAAGGTAGGAAATGATAGAGATAAATGACAGTAAGATAGGATAAAATATCGAAGATTGGAGAAATGAAAGATGAAATTGTCTATATGCGAGATGTCCATTCTAAAAAATCAAAATTTGGTATCCCAAAGAAACCATTAAAAACAACTGATCGATATGCATTAGGTCTGGATCGTATTCCAGAGTTCGTTCCCTCCACGTATTAAGAAATTCACTTTCATCATCCGGTTCAGTTTCGTCCTCTTTAGCTATCATAATGAGTGACATTCGAGTTAAATTAGCATTGCGGTATTTTTGATAGATGCCATTTTACGTGATGTCACGATGAATTTATTGATCATTTCCAGTTGGAAATTAGATATCAGTTTGATTTAAACTAAAAGATATGCAATGTGACATGATTGTTCTTCATCACAGAGAACGATGAGTATTTTGGATCACCTTTACAGGCTTACTTCCACCAATCCGTAATTGTTAGGATTGCTTTCCTAAGAAAAACAGTTCAATCCTAGGGATTCAACAAATACTATTCAGTTGATCATGATGCGGTAAGATGTTTAGCTCATCGGACGTGTTAATGAAACGCTTGCTGGACAGGCGTGAATTTAGTGATGATGATGATGAGACAGTTATTGATAAGATTAGACTGTAGTTTTGATCATTTCACATAGAGTTTTCGTTATTTGTGTTTGTAGCAGGACATGTCATTGAAATTTTCCATTCCTGATGGGATTCCGGTGTTTTATTGCGATTGTCATTGTGGTTTCTTTGATATTCTTTTGAAATAGTTTAATTAATGACAGATATACTATGCATCTTGAATTCATCACCAACGACTTCAGCATCTTTGTGGCCGTCGTTATCGTTAATTCGTTGTTGTTCTGACCTTCTGAAGAGTTATATTTGCGAAATACGATTCATTTCTAATATTTCCATAATCAGTTATTGTCCATCAAAAAAACTAAAGATTTAGGAGATAGATATGATATTGAACAATAGATAATGATGATGATAGTGATAATGGTAATGATATTGATGGCGATAAAATATCGAATGCGGGATCAGTCATATTGAACGCTTAGTTATCATCTAACTTTTTAATGAATTTACTGTCTTTTCAGATCCATCCATTTCCATCTAACTTGCAGTTTCTCTTTCTGTACTTGCATTCTGATGTTTCCTACCTCGAAAAGTGTTATATGTGTGTATTTATATTTTTTGTCTGAGTACGACTAGCTTTACTTAATCTTGTTGACTATTAAAAATGTATTTTCTAACTTATAAAAAGAAAGACTTTTAATCATTTGAAAGAAAAATCTCACCAATTTTCATGTGTTTTAAAAAAAAAAAAAAAGGATAATTGATCCGGAATGCTTATATTTCATCAGTGCATCACGCTGAAATATCAATATTTTTATTGAATTCTAAAAATTTCTGAAATTTAAATTGCAGATATGGATGGAGACATATTCGAACAGCCATTGACAGCCGAATCATTGCAACAAATTTTAGCTTTTTTCAAGAAAAATGGTTTGACGGTAAGTTTTTTTTTTTTATAAGAATTGAGAGAATTGCTAATAAATCTACCATACATTTGTGCATGACTATAATAAATTATTTTAAGGAATCTGAAGAAACCCTATCAAGGGAAGCTGCAGCCGTTTTACGTCTTTCGAAAGATGGTGTTGATAGCGATATTAGCAAGTATGTTTTTTGTTTTCTAATTTTTTTTTTTATTTTTTAGGCATTCTCCTATTGTTTTGCTTTCAAATTTTTTTTTTAGGTTCGATTTTTAATAACTATTAGTAATATACGTCGTTATTCTGCAACCATCGTTACTTTTCTGCGAGACCTAACAAATATCTGTGGATATTGTCAAAGCATTGCTGCTTATTGAATATATCTCGAAAACATCAAGACTAGATTACTGTATTATTTATCAGCAAACATTGTCGTGATGTTATATTACATCACGAACAGTTCTAAAGTTAATGAGCAATTTCAGTGACGCTGTCATGCGCGAATTCTCTACCCTTCTGACTCATATTGATTCTTCTTTCGATAATTTTCGGGCAGAACTGTCCGCTTTAATATTTCCAGTGTTTGCTCACTTATATATACAGCTTATTGCTGAAGGACATAGTTTACAAGGTTTGTGTTAGTTTATTATTATTTTGTAGCTATAACTTTTTTTTTGGATTTTGTTTTCAGATATTTTTCATCACTTTTTCTTAACTGAAAATTTTCAACAATTTTATTATTTTAGCGGCTTTATTCAGCGAAAAATTTTCTCGCCATATACCTTCGATGTATGAAGAACAAACAAAATTACTTACTCGCATTTCTACTCATAGTCAAGCTGCTAATCATGCACTGGTTCAGGCTCTGACGTAATTACATTTCTTTTTCGAATGTCGTTAATCAGTTGCATTTTATTGGCAGATTTCGAAATTTTTTTTCAATCAAAATTTTTTATTCGTGTTATTGGAACTTTAATGGGTTTTGAAAGTTATGATCGAAAACTGCCATTTATATCGTTATGGCTTTCCAGAAGACAAAGTTTTTCTTACTTAACCTGCTCGATTAGTAATTATATGTGAAAGATTGATAAAAGGACCATATATTAATTCTTGTTATTAAACCATGTATTTTGAAGGAAAAACCAGTTCGTTGTTCGCATATCAAAATCAGCAATAAAACAATTGGAACCTTTCTTAACTCGGAATAGCATTGTTCGAGACGTGATGCGAGACCACTTGCATATTGAAGGTGGTTTTTCACTATTATTCGGGAATCTGCGGTTTCATCATTTTACTGATATTTCTTATTTTATTTTAGCATGCTTAAAACATGAGAATCCTGATGACCATAATCTATTTAGACAAGGAAGAAGAAAGGATATTTTTGCATTGTTCATAAAATTAGTTTGCTGTTCATGTTGAAATCAAGGTAGTTCTCAAATAAAATAAAATTGAAAAATATCTGTTAGCATTCATTAGAGAGAAAAAAAATTTCGAAGGATCTCAAAATTTAAAATTATGTTTGAATATATTTAGCAATTGATGGCTCGCGGACAAAATCAGCTACGGAAGCAAGCTTGGGAGGCATTCTTGGTCAAGTTAGTAAGCAAGGTATTATAATTCATTTTTCAAATTACCATAAAAGTTTCCTGCTATTTGTGAAAAAATGTAGGTATTTGAGAACGCTTATTTTGTTTTTCTATTTCTACGAATTGAATTTCATATGTTATCTTATCTGTTGTCTCTTAATTATTTTTTTACTAAAATTCATTCACTTTTAAAATATATTAAATATCTTATCTGATTTAATTTTCAAAAATATCTTTTAGCATTCATTAGAGATGAAAAAAGAAAAATTTGAAGAATCATCAATCCAATTGGTTTTCAGAAAGACGGCATAAAATGTTTTATGGAACAATTAAAGAAGATTTTTCGACGCAGCTGGGTCTCGAAAAGAAGCGACCAAAAATTAAGGAAAGAAGTGATAACAAAAAAAAAGACGCAAATGGTCCTTCATCTGATCGAATACCTCTGCCAGCAGCGTTAGTCATCTTTTCTTTCCTTTTAAAATGTTCTTTTATTAAAAAAGTTTATTCTTGTCGAAATATTTTTTTACTTATTACATATATTTTGAAAATCGATTCAAATCAATTACAGCATTGAAAAGAGATATATGAAAGAATCGGGTAAAAAAATGCGTATTTCTGTTGACACACCGCCATCCGTATGCCTTTACACAGTGCTCAATTCTCCTGGTGGTCTTACAGCATCTGATATTGCTGAAGATAGTGGAGCTTTAGCATTGGGTTTTGGAAATTCCAGAATACAGGTATACTTAAGTTAAGTCTTCAGTAAATTTAAACGACAATTTCTATTTAATAGAAAACTTTTTTCGATCGATGTGATTTTTTTACGAAATAAAAATATATTCTCGTCTCTCTTCTATGTGTTGATTTTATCATCTCTAGACTTATTTTATAGTAAATCTCTTCTTGTTCTTCTAACTTAGTTGTTGGAAATGAAATAAGGTATAGGTGAGTTAACCAAATTAAACTGGGAATGAATAGATTTCAAGCACAAAGATGTCAAGATATTGCAGAGGAACCATGTTTTTTTCTGTGGTTACTCCTTATAAATTCCGTCTTGAAATTTACAGCCTTACAGCATTGAATTACATTTTTTTTTCCTCAATTTTTAGGTCCATTGAATTATGTTTTCGTTTTCAAATCCATTGAATTATATTTTTCTTCAATTTATGGGGATGCTTGACTTATTTCTTATATGTGAAGATTGGATCAGGTTTACGATGAGCTATTTTGTTTTGGGCAACATTATTATTATTGATATTTAAGGTCCATGCATTAAATGAAGAAAATTTTCGACCGTACAAAAAGATCGATCAGCTGGAGCTAATAGAGCAGGAAGCTGAAGATGCATTGGATCAGGTTTATGATGACTCGGAAGCATCGACATCGCTTACCTTTCAGGTTTGTTATTTTTGTTTTTAGATCCAGTGAATTACACTTTTCTTTAACTTATAGAGATGCTTGACTTGTTTCTTATGTATCAAATCTTTAAAAGTTTATAAAAAATTCAGACATTTTATGAAACATTCTTTTTTCATACCAGGATCTTTTTTTGCTTCTTTTCGTATTTGCACTTTAGCTAGAATTTACTTTGGTTTCGGACAACAGATGCACAAATATTTCTTTTACTCACTTAAAATTCACTTTTTCAGGGTCATAATGGACCAGTTTATTCGTTATCATTTTCTCCAGATAAACGCCTCTTACTTTCATCGTCACGCGATGGAACAGTTCGTTTATGGAGTCTTGCCATTCGTAGTAATGTTGTAGTGTATAGGCATGCTGCACCAATTTGGGAGGTTGGTCTGTTTTTTCATTATAAAGTCGCATTTTGAAAGCCAATAAATTCTGGTGAAATCTCACAAGCTATGAAATTTTAGGTGCAGTTCTGCCCACGTTCTTATTATTTCGCGACGGGTAGTGCCGATGGTGCTGCAATGCTGTGGACAACCGATCGTTTGCAACCATTGCGCATTTTTTCGGATGCGTTGTCAGATGTTACCTGCATCGATTTCCACCCAAACTGCAATTATTTCGCAGGTGGTAGTGATGATCGTTACGTACGCGTTTGGGATGTATTATCTGGGACATGTGTGCGATGCTTTGCGGGTCATAAAGGGTCTATTCGCGGATTGAAGGTGAGCTAAAAAAAATACTGTATTTTAAATTTTTTCTCTTCATTAACTTTTTGAAATTGAGAAGTTAGAAGTCCCTTCGATATGTCATATCGAATATGATAATTGTCATCCCTTCCAACCAGACTCAGATTATTCATATCGTTCCACTGCACTAATTTAGATTGCTTGTTTTTTAGTTGTACCTTAGATTTTACAGTAGTTTGTAGTTTGGAATAATTTAGATATTCAGTAAATCTTGACTGTAGTTGCTTTAACTTCAGATTGTTTTATTTGACTTTGTCCGGTGATAATCTGAAAATTTCAGTTGTCATTATCCTAGTTATATTCTGGTAAGTAGGCATCTTCTTTCAGAAAGCTCACATACTGTTTGCAGTCTCATCACTTCTGTGAATGACCAAACATTTCTGTTAATATCACAATATTTTCGTCACTCTGTTGCAGATTTCACCCTGTGGTCGATATCTGGCATCGGTGGGAAGTGAAGGATCGCTGGTTCTCTGGGATATGGCATTGCAAAAAATGGTTTGCATGCAGGATGTCGCTGCTGTCCCATACAAAATACCAGTAGAGTTCTCACGTGATGGAGGAGCTCTAGTCGTTGCTCGAACCGATTCAGCTCTATCATTTTATTCTGTGGATACAGTTACAGCCCATCCCAGTTCACAGGATCATTTAAATAATGATCCAAAGTAAGTTACTTTGAGTAATTCCTTGCAGTTTTTGAAACTAGTGCTTTGCTTTTGAAAGCATGAATTCTCTGCATAAAACGTACTGAATTTAAAAAATTGTTAGTAATCAATGATGAAACTATAATTTTGTTGTAGAGCAGTGTCAGTGAAATATACAGCCTGATTTATTTCATTTCAGATTCAAGATTTTAAAATTTATGTTCCTCTCTTTGCAGCTTTTACTGTTCTTGCATTGCAGGATAAATCCCAGCGGTTTTCATCTTTATTCGTATGCTACCAAAAACACATCAATCATTAACTTACATTTCACGCGGCGCAATTTGGTTCTGGCTGTGGGCGCTTTTAGACAGTGAACTATAGCAATACTGTTGAAATCTATAGGCACCAATAAATTAATTTAAGAAAGATTTTCGTTTGTTTATTTTAACATGCTTTTTAAAATGATACTGCCCATAATTTAGCAGAAAAAAGACTTTTACATTTCCAAATGATCCATAATCTATATTTATCAAATATTTGAGTAGTGTTATTTTCGTAACCTCAGGTTATTGCAAAAAAGCATCATATTTGAACCAAATTTCTAGTCAACATGGAGATCAAAACAACAAATGTTTAGATTATGAGACAACTGCAGGACAATTAAAAAGACTACGTGAAGAATTTAAATAAACATGTTATTTATAAGTAAATGTATCTGGTGACAACAATTTATTAGGTCAAGCAGTAATAATTATACTAAAAAATTTGTATTACAGAATACCATTTACGATGTAAATGTTTTTTTTTCTTATACAAAAATTTGTATGGTTATCCGAAACTGCATAGCTGTTTCAGATTTTGTACAGAAATTCATATTGCGATATGAAATTTCGTCATTACAAGTTTGTGTCACACAGTATCGGACATTGCCAGCATATAATGGTAATGATTGATAGTCATCTATTCTTTCTATTCACGTGGTATATAGGACTTGGATTAATTGAAATATTTCGTAAAAAAATTATTCCTGAAAGCGCCAACGCAAAAACTTAAAAGTAAATTTCCTATCAAATTCTGTGTTACACGATGCATTAAATAGGTGACCAGATTTCCATGATCGGAATGTCATTCCGACTTTCTCAGATTGGATGATCATAATACTTGCAATCGATATTACATTTCTACTGAGGTAGCAGAAAGATACTTTTATTCTTCTTCTGTTGGTAACCACAAATTCTGAAAAATGATAATAAATACAATTACAATCATTGATGGGATATTCATCTAGTTCAGCATAAACAAACATAAATTTAATACAGTATTTATATAATTATTAAAATTTCCCAACACAAAGGGCTTACTAATGTTGTGCAAGCCGTAGCCAACATGAAAAATCGCGGATTGAATAATATTTTATGAATAAGCGGAGAATGTCCAGAGGCAAGCTTTGCAATTCTTTGGCCACTTGTAACAGACCAAGCTACTATACTGCTATCTGTAGAACCACTGAATACATACTGCGCATCAGCACAGAATGTTGCATCCAATTCAATACCTTTACTATTCTCGTGACCTGAAATAATAACTTGCAGTTTCTAGAGAAATATGTAGCTACTTATATATGTTTGTATTAGAAATCATGCCCTGAACAGAAATTATAGTAAAAGATGTAATATTTTAGTAATATACACAATATTCGCTGTTCAATCAGATTCTAGATATTCGTTATTAAAATGATCAAAATAGATGTTATGATAGCGTGGACCAACATTATGTTTTAGAATAATGAATAGATTCTATCTTGTAGTGCGTTATAAGCTTGTGAAATGTCGTTACCATCGAATAAACATGAATAAATACTATCATCTAAGCCACACAGAATAATTTGAATTATTTTGAACTTTGCATTGTCAAAATAATTGAATAGACCTCTTAAAACGTGGACCAGTGTCCCTTTAAAAGAGTCAATAAGAGTAACAGAAGAGCCATTCGTTGTAATCATAATCATTTTACCATCAGGAGAAAACTTTAGACCTGTCCAGTCTTCTTTTGCCTCATTTTCTACCTTAAATGTTGTAAATGGTCCCTGAAAAAAATTCAGCCAAACATCTTGAATGAACATTACTTTTCAAAAACTTTTTTGGAAGTGCCATTTTTCAACCAACAAAATTAATGGAATAACTTTGCACTAACATAGAACATTAATGATGCTTTGCAACAAGGTCCAATACTAAGCATAAATAAAGTCTACGAAGTTTCAAAAAAAAGGTAACAATATGCGTTCGCGCGAAATATACGGTGACGATAGCTTTAAACCAATACAAATTAAAGCTCAATTCACAATAGCAGAAACAAAATACTTTTGCGGCAACTATGTCAGAAATTACATACAAATTACTAATAATAAATTATTACAGCTTTTTCTTCAGAAAAGAACCTAGATGAGCAAATAACTTTACCTTATCAAATGAACGCAAGTCATACAATTTGATTGTATCAGAATTGATTCCAGCTGCAAATATTAAACCTTCTGGGTCAAAAGCGGCAACAGGTCTCGAAGGTACATGCATCAAGCCCTAAAAATAAAAGGAAAAAAAAGATATGAGATAAAAGAAACCATCAAGCTTATTCAGTAATGCAATGCAACTCAGTGCAGCACCTTACTTGCGGGTATTATGTAAATTTTTGGAAGAAGTTGAATGAGAATTAAGAAATGAAAAAGTAGTAATATTCTCTATTGCAGCATTAAAGAAATCAAAACAAATATGAAGCATACCTGGCAACTTTGTATTCGTAGATCCCATAAACGGATTGTTTTATCCAAAGAACCAGAGAGAAACATATCGTCTAATGGAGACATACATAATGTCACTACCCTAACAGAATCAAAAAATAACGGAAAAGTAACGAAAAAATAACGAAAAAGTGACAAAAAAGAAATAAAACCAAGTTCGAAATGATTTCAAAAACATATAAAATGAATGAAAAAGAAAATTTACTTTTTCTGATGTCCAGGAAAATATCTGATATACTTATTATCATGCAATGACAAGTATCGGATAACATCTAAACGAATGTAGCAAGTAAATACAATTAGAAATCGGATAGTTGTCTAAGATTCATTTCTACTACTTATTTATATAAAGATATTCATTATCGCTCGGCAAATAAAGGAATTTATAATTCCTATGTTTTAAAATCTTGGGTAAGGATAAGTTGCTGGTGAATGAGTTTCCTACACGGGAAATTTTCTTCGACTCCCATACGATAGTTATAATAATTATCAGTTGCTTTAGAACTGTTTAACTATTTTTCTTCAAATGTCCTTTCAAACAATTCAGAAATTACAAAGAAACAAGTTATTATTCTGCTTGCTTCTTTAAATCATTAATTAATTCAAACTGACCATCAACTTTCGTGGAACAATGTATAGCATTTGATGTATTGTGTGCAAATTGTATCAAATCCACACCATATTTTTTACTGTTTACCTAAAATTTTCTATTTTACTCCAAATTGAAAACTTGAAAAGTTAGCTACATAAAAAATAATAATTGTTCATTCAATTTCATAACTTATTATATTTTATTTGAAAATCAGCGAACTAGTGCCCCAAATTTATGGTACAGATCAAAGGATTAAAGGAGTAAGACAACCTTCTATGTACTACTTTTATAATCTTACTATCAAAGATGATATTACCGATCGACTTTTTTGTCCACTAATGCAGTCATACATAATAATAGAATCGTCATCAGAAGATGAAATCATTTGTAAACCATCCGCACTGAAATCCAAACTGTTAATTGGAGCCTGAAATTGTAATATTAAATTAAAATTACAAGACAGATATATGTCTTCAAACTTATCGGATCCAAGAAAACACACAGGATTATTTCTTAAAATCGATATCATTATTTGTGTTAATTTTATTTGAGTAAATGAAAACAGAATTTTGCATGTTTTAAATATGCGATGAATAATATGCAACTGTCGTCTTCACGCCATATTCCAAACCTGGTTATCGTTGAAACTTTTCGCAGGCCTCATACTCGCAATTGTTCTGTCATTAGCCTTCATTTTGTACAACTTTTCAATTATGTAATCTGAAACATCACTGGTCTCAGTTAAACGGTGAAAACAACTCCTTCATATTGTTGCATTCACATCTCAAAGAAATAAGTATGTAAGTATTCTGTAATCTCCCTTAAGTCTAAAACGACCCGTCTAATATCATTCATGTTATGTCTTCTTTTATCACACTTTATTTGTTATCAACAGACTTATCTGAAGAGGATAAGATCATTTCTCCTACCTAACACTCGAATTCTCCCATACTCTGTTCTAATTGCAATTTCTATTCTATCATTCCATTTTTAACTCAATCTTTCTTCCTAATCTAACAGGATCTCAATGAAAATATTGATTGCACAGCTTTCAGAAGCAGTGGAAGAAAATGGTGTCCGCGGTGTCGAATAATTAATTGTAGTTATGGAAATACTGGGATTATTTGAGCAGGTTGTATATCAAATTTCTCGAAATGCCATAAAGACCATTAATTAGCGAGCGGGGTGGATTAATGTATATCATAGAATCGATCAATCCACAAATCATTTATTGTTTCTACCACTGAAAGAGAGAAAATTATCGGTCATTTTGAGGAGGTTGCAATTTCTCTCAATGTTTTTTTCCGTCTTATTCAAAATATTCCGGCGTTTTTTGGGGATTTGAAATTGTCAATTGAAGTTCTTTGATTCTTCTTTGCACATCTCTTCTGTTCCGCGGAATGTATGTTATTGTAACCTGCTCAAACTAATCAAAGAAAACGTATGTTTGGGATAGAATAAAATAGTTGCCGATATAAAAACGAGGATCTGAGATATGCATAAATCTCGTAGTAAATAAGGTCGTACAAACAAGGTTTTTCATCCGTAATATACAGTTGTCTTATCTAAGTTTTATTCCGAAGAATCAATTTCTTTTTCACTCGCAGCACTTGAATTCTTTATTATTTTCAGGTATGGTAACACGAAGCATATATACTTTCAGTTACTGAAAGATAACATCATTTAGAGTATAAAAATATAGTGAATCAAAGAGAATGGGAAGTTTTGGTGAGGGATTAACAAGTCCCGAAGTGGAAATTGCAGAAGGAGGAGTTATCGTGGATAGTAAAACGTTGGTTCTTTAATTATTTTATTCATAATTTAGAAGAATTCAAATCAAGGAGACAAATGATTGATTCATTACGAGGTATTGATTTATAATTTCAGGCGTTTTGCCGATCTAAAAGCAATGTTAGACAGCTCGAAGGATAACTTAAAAATGGATGCTATGAAACGAATCATAAATGTAAGTTTATGTAATTGGAGTTAATAGTTTGAAAGAAATAATTATGGATGTTTGCTAGATTGATCCTTATTGATTATAATCAAAGAAATTCTTAATGTATTGTTTTCCTTCAATAGTTGCAGTTCAGAAAAGAGAAGTTTTTTTTCAATATAAAATTCAAAATTCAGCTAAGAGATTTTGAGTATGGTGATTAAAAAAAAACTTCACTGAATGATATATTTATTGTTAGTTGGTCGCGAAAGGGCGTGATGTATCGGAGCTGTTTCCTGCAGTTGTTAAGAATGTTGCTGCTAAAAATCTTGAGGTTTGCTGCATGAAATTTAAATTTGATAACAGATTTGATTGTGAATATATTTCATTAAACTTATCCAATTTACATATTGTTTTGGGATATCGAAGTTCTTGCAGTTAAAAAAATTGGTTTTCGTTTATCTGGTGAGATACGCCGAAGAGCAGCAAGATTTGGCGCTTCTTTCAATCAGCACTTTTCAACGTGCTTTAAAAGTAAGTTTTAACTTTAAAAAACAGGCAGAAGGAACGTTTGTTTTGAAACTATTCTGATATCATCAGAATACACCAGAACTAATTAAAGGGACAAGTGAAAACAAACAGAATCATGGACATTGTATTGTTAATTTTTTGTTTCATTTCAGGATCCTAATCAACTTATTCGGGCAAGCGCTCTACGTGTTCTCTCAAGCATTCGAGTACCTATGATTGCTCCAGTAATGTTATTGGCTATACGGGAATCAGTCCGTGACATGTCTGCTTATGTTCGAAAGGTTGAAATTTCAATATTGTTCCTTTTCAAAGCATTTCTCGTTCTTTCAAGTTTTTTTCATTTTAATTTTGTTCAGTTTTTTTTTTTTTTTTCATTTCTGAACAGTCTTTTTAGGTAGCTGCGCATGCAATACCGAAGTTGTATTCACTTGAGGAAAATTTACAACCGGAACTGATCGAATGTATTGATTATCTTCTTGGTGATAAGCGTACCCTAGTACTCGGCAGTGCAGTATACGCTTTTGAGGAAACTTGTCCTGATCGATTTGACTTGCTTCACAGACATTATCGTACTTTGTGTAAGGTGCTCCTTTCATGATTCAAATTAAATACAGGAATTCCATGCAATGGAAATTTTATTTCATTACATACACATAAAAAGTCAACTTTTGATATGGGAATTAAAAGAACAGCAGACCTGAAGTACCTAAACTGAGAATGTTTCGGCATGTCAGTACATCGTGAACATTTTGAATTTATTAGCTAGAAAAGATTATTCACATATATTCTTTCTATATGTGAATTTTATCCTATGAATAAGATTCAGGCTATAGTGGATGTGGATGAATGGGGACAGGTAGTGATGATCGGATTGTTGACTCGTTATGCACGCAGTCAGTTTGTTGCGCCAACAGAAACAGTTGATCCAGATCTCACGCTTCTCCTTTCATCATGTCGTCCATTGCTACAGAGTCGGAACTACGCGGTAGTTATGGCTGTCGCCCAGTTGTTTTACTACTGCGCACCATCCTCACAACTATCGATCATTTCACGCGCGCTTGTCCGGTTATTACGTGGTCCACGTGAAGTACAGAGTGTTGTACTTATCAACATTGCAACAATTTGCGCAACCAATCCGGTATTTAGATTACCTAATTTTGCCATAAGCAATGTACGATCAATAAAAAAATTTTTATAGAAGCATACATATGAGGCAGGTTATATATATTAAATAGCATGTAAATCTTTGTTTTTTCTTTTCAAATTCAGTCATTTGGATTTCAAAATTATTTCGTCATTTTTGAAAGTCCTATTTGCCTTGAGAATTTTAGCTTGTTAATATCAAATCGTCCCCTGCAATGAAAATTTCATAAAATTGACTTATAATGCCAACTTTTAATTATTTATTAATCTGTGGTTTTATCTTTTTTTGTATTTTTGAAAACCACATATTATATGTGTTATTTTTATCTCGCTATACATATATTTTTTTTAAATTATTGAGGTAACTATTTATTTTGCTTGTATTTGGGATACTCGCAGATCCAATTGATACTTCACATTCTAATAGGAATACCTTCAATATGAAATAGTTTCTGTTGCAGAAAGTTGAGATGCACATATATCTCATTCATGACTAAGAATTATGAATAATTCAGTGCAATGGTTGTCGAAATTATTTTTTAAATTTATTGCTTAAACTAAGATGTAAGAATTTTGTTTAGTCAATTTTAAGTTTTTTGAAAATTCTGAGTGCGTTTTTCTTGTATAAGGTTAGCTATTTGTTTTACTTTCTTGCAGAATATATTCGAATCATTTCTGAAAAGTTTTTTCGTACGACCCGCGGATCCGAAGCATATAAAATTGCTGAAGCTGCAAGTGTTAACCTCATTGGTTTCAGAAACAAATGTGCAATTGATTTTTCGTGAATTACAAGTAGAAAATGATTTACATTTTTCGTTTTTCTTTTTCTTTTTTTTTGATTTCTGATCATATCACCTGTTTGTGTTAAGTAGAATAAAGAGTAATGTTCAGAGTCATTTAGGAATTGATATTTAAATTTATTAAATTTTATTCTTCAGTAGTTTCAGACTTACGTTGGCATGGCAGAAATGGCAGATGCTGCAGTAGAAGCAATTGGACAGTGTGCTGTTCGTGTCAGTTCTGTTGCTGATTCATGTCTCTCCGGATTAGTATCCTTAATTGCTTCATCGGACGAAAATGTTGTTTCTGCTGCTGTTGTCGTTTTAAAAAGGTCATTTCATATGCATTACTGAAAATAAATTAATCTAAATGATAACTTCTGTTCTATCAAAAGAAAACCCGTTTTTCTTCTGTATATTGACCGATAGTAAGCATTTTCGGTCTCTAAAATTCTTACAGCGACATGTAGAACAATCAGTAGAGAAGTCATTATTAATTTCGAAATTCTTGGAATTTTTTTCTTCAGTAGTTTTCCTTATTAAAATAAAAATGCAGTTTTTACTATGATCTTTACATTTTCAAACAGTAATAATTTCAGTTAGAAATTTTCAGATTACTGCATACGAATCCACCTTTACAGTTGCTTACACGTGTACTTCGTCTTATTGATTCTGTCAAAGCATCACAAGCTCGGGCATGTGTAATTTGGCTTGTTGCTACACATGTTGATAAAGTAAATGCATTTAATAAAATTATAAAATATGATGTGGCGATTTCTTAGTATTATGGTTTTGAGTAGATTAGAATTAGATTTTTACTAGAATTGAGTGCGACTATACTTTATAATTCTTAGTAAATTTTGGGAAATATGCAAAAGAAATGAAGCTTCCACTTCACTAGTGTGTGAGATTGAATTTTCTCATAATAGTTGGAGTAGCTTGTTGATCAAAATCACCAAGAATATTCAAGAGTATTTGGCCAATCCATTTAAAGTTTGGCAGGAAAATACATCAAGTACATACTGAAAATTCACATTTCGGGAAATTTCATGCCATCTATTGCTTTTCTAGGTTCCAGCTCTAGCGCCAGATGTCTTACGCAAAATGACTAAAAATTTCACCCATGAGGATGAAATGGTAAAGCTACAAACAATGAACTTGGCAGCAAAGCTATGGTTTACAAATCGTCAAGAATGTGAACTGTTGGTGCGGTATGTACTGCAGTTAGCTCGATTCGATCAAAGTTACGATATTCGGGACAGATGTCGATTTTTGCGAAATCTACTTTTCAGCAATAACAAATTATCTATATTTGCTAATGAAATATTTATTACCGAGAAACCATCACCAACCACACAGAGTACTTTTAAAGGTGAGATTGAGTTTTTTTATAAATGTAAAATTTAAAGATAAGATTTTCTTTGTAGGCATAGAAAGGACGTTGAAAATTTACCAATAATTTAGATAGTGATCCAAAAATTTTATTGTATTTACAAATTCATGCTTGTACAAAAAATCTAAGTTGCTTATAATCATAATTAGTTATAGCATGTAAATTTTTTTGAACCAGAAAACTCTCATCAGACAATACTAATTGTTTGTGCGCTGAGCCTCGTTTGGTTGTATGGTTAAAAATAAGGGCTGGAAATGGGTACATTCATTTGATAAAGAAGATTTTTAGGACGGAAGATTTTGAAGAAGTTAAAATGATAAAAGGACAGGAAGGGAATGGAAATGAAGGAAAAGATTTGATGTTCTTTCTTTTTTTATAAATTTTTGATTGTAATTCCAGATCGCGAACAATTCCAACTGGGAAGTCTATCACACTTCCTCAACCAGCGTTGTAGGCGATATCGCGATTTACCACAATTTCCGGAAATTGCACCTGATCCGTCTATGCGAAATATGTGTCAGATGGAAGAAATAAGTGATGATATGCGAGATATTCATGAAACTGAAGACGATGAAAGTGAAGAAGAAGATTTTTATTCGGACGATGAAGAACTGAGTCAGAAAGAAGAAGAAAGTGATGAGGAGGTATGTATCGCATAGAAAAGAGCTGAAATGTAGGGGATGGCTTTGTTTGTTTGACTCGATGCAAACTTCAGTTGAATTACATCTTAGATATCAGTGAATAATAAAATTAACTGTTGCTGCTTATAACTACGAACTTCAATAATTCACTTATCAGTTTGTGATCATTATGAGAATGAGTTGAGGACGACTGGTTTAAATAAAAACTTTTCAGGACGAAGATGAAAGTAATGAGGAAGAGAATGAAACTGAAGATGATGAAGACAGGGAGGAATGTAAAGGTGATGAGAGCGAAGAAAATGGAGTTCTCGCAATATCTGAGCCTAAAGCGTAAATTGTTATAACTATAGAATTAATATACTCAGCAAAAAATATGAAGTGATTAAACCTATCACAAAGGTAAATTTTTATTCAGGTTAATTTCGCCTTGTTCAGTGAAATTGACAAATTTTGCATTTTTCAGGTTTGGAAATCTTGACCTTTTATTGGATTTAAATTTTGAGCTAACACCGATTCTTGCGAATAATCATGCCGTGGGACCGAAATTAGTGAAAGCGCCGTTCATACCACTCATGAATCATGCAGTCTGGTCCACTGGGATCGGTATCGATATATGTTTTCCGCGTGAGACATCATTAATGTCGTCGTCGATGTGTGCTGTTTTATTCAGATTCACAAACAGTTTAGAAACTAAATCTACAGAAATCACAGCATCACCCAAAGTTAGCTTAATACTTAATTTCCGAATAGGTTTCAGTCAATAAAGTTCGAATTTTAGATTTTAACTTCCTGGTAATTTCAGCCATTATCTAACTTACCTCCTAATACTTATGACACACGCATACAGTGTTTTTACGAGATAAGCTCTACATTATACAGATTTAATCTTTTCACGATCATGTTATTAGTGTCCTATGATTTCCTAAAAAAAAAACTTCGTTAACTCTTTCTTTTCCTCTTCAACAAGTATTTTTTGCATTAATTGTAATCTTAAACTTTCTTTTTTTTTTTCAGCGTATAATATATGAAATAAAAATACTTCTTTTTTTTAAAAATTTTTCAGGTCAAAGACCAAGTGTCAATTAGTGACCAAATTAAAGTGGGCAAATTATCACCCGGTGAAAGTATCATTAAGAAAATTTACATCGATTTTGGTGATAGCAAACGGGCATCTGAATGGATTATCAGCGCGGAAGATGCTAGCGAAGTTGCAGTCACCATTGAAGCTCCAATGGGCGAGCAGATTGAACCAATAACGATGACAGAAGAACAGTTTATCAACGGAGTTTTGCGTCTGAGTGGGATGAACGAACATTGTGGAAATCTAAAGGAGCCTTTGAGACCGGAAGAGTTGTATGCTGTTGCGAATTGCACCAATGTCACTGGTTCCGAAGTTTGTTTTCCAGATTTTAAATATTGAATTACTTGATATAACGAATACCAAAATTCGGTCAACTGGCAGCATAGTGTATTGTCTCATTTTTTTGATCTATATTTATTTGAGTACTGGTTATATTCGATCACAAAGAAAAATAATTAGTCATTTCAAAACAGAAATTCATTGCAAGTTTTTTGTTTTAGGTCCATTTTTGTGCGCAAACACTATCTAAGAAGCAACAAGTATTGATTGCTTTGGAATCAAAACAAGTTCATGTGCACTGCGAAAATATCGTGCTTGGCTCACTCCTTTGCAATGATATTGTCAATAAATCTTTGGAAAAGACATTAGAAACGAATCCTGAGAAATGAATACTGCTGTTTTTTTTTTTTTTTTTTTTTACTTTTTCATACTCAAATGATGACTATCTTGCTTCAGAAATTTTGCAAGAAGTAGATGGAAGAACAGTATTGCTATTACTTCCCTTACGCCTGACAGCTAAGCAGTTACTTCGGAGAAAGACCGTTCTCACAGAGAAAAAATATTTCGCACTCAGCTTGAAAAAATTATGATCGAATTATATTACTATACCTTTCTAAAGGTTCCGTTAGTGAGAACTGTAAATATCTGCATAGATGGCCTGTAGTAGAGTTATTATTTTATTATTTGTTATGTTGTTATCAGTTTAAAATATGTCCACTTCATGCTTCGTACTTTATTCGCAATTTCTATCTGTGATAAAAAATAAGCTGTAAGCTAAGCTCTGAACAAATGAAAACTCAACTTCACAGTGATGCACCTCATCCACTAGACAGAAATGAATTGTCACTTCAAAATTGGTTTACCGAAGTAAAAGCAAACAATGACTATTTATAATCTGATCTATCTGAATGCTCGAAGATTATTGAGTGTATTTTGATCAGTTCGTGTATCCGTTTAAAATGGAAACTTCTCGCAGGCTAAAAAATGTTGTTTAGTTTTCCATCATTCTGTTACGACACTGTGAGGACACTTTATAGGAGCACTGTATTTTCAATTTCATTCGATAGAAAATTTTTCAGAACCTTTATTATGAAAAATTCAAAAACACTTACCTCATCTATCAAATTACTTTCAAAGCGATCTCAGCAATGTTACAACGAGATTTTTGAAAGTTTGAAAAAAAAAAAAAGGAAGGAATTTACCAAATCAACTAAAAGTCATTATACTCAAAATAATCCATAAACAAGCTTGCGATAATTTTTATAACGTAATAAATAGGCACTATCTAAACTTACAGTTAACAAATAACAAATTTAATGCACATATATAAACAACCAGAGATTTTTAGAAATCACGATAAACGTCAACAATGGGAATGCAATTTCTTTTTATGTATAGGATGCCTTGGCTGTGCATGAATCCTTTTCAATGTATTAATGACAACGTAACGACTAAACAGCATATAAAGATATCGAAACCATACCAGCTGAGAACGATGCGCCCACATAGCTCGCCAAGCTGTGATGTATAATAGCGGTGAAGAGATGTAAAGAAATGTCGAATGGAAGGAACTGATCACAGCATCCAAAAATACCACATATTTCCTCCAAAGCGGCACACTTTCCAAGACAAAAATCTAGAAAAATACTGTTATATCTCAAATCAATCTTTTTATGTTATCATCATTTGGAATGGATTATCATCCAATGAATTATATTCTCCTACAAAAATAAAGGTACAAGTCATCTCGTTTAATTCAAATAATTTTCTTTCTGAATAAGAATGATAAATGAAAGATAAATACAACTTTTTCATAATTTCAAATATTTTCCACCATCTTTTCTAGAAATTTTGATTTCTAATTGGTTTTATATTTGAAACTTTTATTTGAATTTCAGCCGCTCCAATGAATTTCTATACATTCCGGAGATAAAAATCTGGAAATTAAATGGTTACCTGAACTCCAGCCGGAATCAAACCATTTGTGTAAAGATACTGCAATGCTCGAAAGCATCCAATATGATTGGGATGAGCGCTAACACCACCTTCATCAAAGGTGATTACCAAGTCGACATCCAGCATTTGCATATGTCTCAAAATCACTTTGGCTAACTCTTCCTTGGACCACTGAATAAATCCATCTTGAAAATTATCATAGTCCAGAATGGTCAGGTTATCGAGTGATAATCCATGTATAATGAAAGCACTAGCCAACTCATATTTACGTGTTACACCCAGACCACTTGAATTACCCGTAGAAATACAAAGCAAATAAATATTTGATCCAGAAAGTCGCAAGCCATGAAGAGTTGGAGTAAAAAACATTGTTTCATCGTCAGGATGAGCGACAACCAATAATGCCCGCCGACATTTTGGCAAACTTCGTCGTTTTGCGCGATCACATAACAGCGAAAGCAATAATAAAAATGTAACAATGAAGAAACCAAAAAGTGGAAGAATCATTCAGGAGATAGAATTTGATGATTTTTACTTTTCTTCTTTGGAACTATTCGCCGTTTCAAGAATCTGAAATGAAAAAAAACTCAATTTGTAAATCGAAGATTTCCAAAGTCTAACCCTAACACTTCATCGTAATGACAACAGCTGTTTGGCATCGAAAAAAACCAATAAATTTCAAGATCATAATTAAGGAGTTTTTATCTGTCAGCCAGTTAAAATTAGCACTCCTCGCCAATAACTTAGATATAGTGTAATTCGGAGATTCCTACAAGATGTTTTCATACAGTCATACCGGATGTGTAACAGTGTCCATTACAGAAAAACTTGACACAAAATTCAATTATCTATGTAATGAATATACAGACAAATGGACGCGAAAAGTATAAGTGATTATTATGCCAAAATTCAGCCAACATAAATGAATAAATACAACATCTCGGATTTCAAAATAATTTACTATTTTTACCGTAACCAGATAGTGAAAAGAACTCGTAATAGACAAAATTTCAAAAAATTATGAGAATTGTGAGAATCAAGTTGTGAGAATTCAGATTAGAATTTGAACTGCAAAACCGAAACTGTAGCTAAAGCGTTCAGATCGGTTTCCATGAAAGGAATGCCATAAAAAATCTAGATGTTTCTAAAACTGATATTCAATACTGCTGTACTTCTCGGAAATATTGGAAGTATTACTATAAAATAATTCAGCATCATCAACGTCATTTATTCATCCACATCTAAATTTCCATTATCATGATCAGATGTAATTAGTACGAGATGATAACACCAAAACAGAGATGGATGAGATGATTTGCTTTAATCACAGAAAGATTAATTTGACAAGCAAAACATGATTCAACTACAGCACATGTTTTGCAATTAAAACTGCTGGTAATGCTTTTTTTTTTCCTTTTATATCCTCCCTGCGTCTCTTTACTCCTTTTCTTTTCTTCTCTGATTACCGAATTGATTTTTCTTCATTTATTTCAACAGGAAAAGTTTCGCATTGGATTTTCGGTATGGATCTTGGGATTTCAAAATCTTTGCCCAGTACATCTGGTAGGCAGTGCAAATGGTGTGTTCTAGCATTAATAAGTTAGTGATAATGACAAAGATGTTTTGATGAAACATTATTTTAAAAAACTGAAATACCTCAGCAAACGTTGTAACACTTTCTCCTCTGTTAATCCGAAAACGATCGCCGCATAAATTGACCATTTTCTGGCCAAACTGTTGCAGAGAATCAACTTGGAATGCTGCAGATATGGATAGAATGAGTAAACCAACACCAGATACCGATAAAACAGTAGCAATACCAAGTGCGCGTATTCCAAGCGCAAATCCACTCCGAATGTTTTTCAGTTGTTGATCTTTGGTGTGCCGATATGAGGATCGTAAAGCACAACCAAAAAATGACCCAAGTGCAAATGCGCTCACTAAAATAAGAATCAATTTTCTCGTACGTGGAAATAAGCAAATCCTTCCAAGTAAACTAGACAAGTGATTTCCGATATATTTGACATTGTCTCTAGTCCAATATCTTGACAGTACAACAATTGAGAAATCTCAATTAGTCATAGCAGTTATATTTGACGAATGTATCGTGATAGTTGAATGAAGAGTAAGCGGCTACTTATTACACGAGGGATGACAAAAATGGAATAATCTTTCTTCCCTCTTTTTTTTTTCTTCCATATTTTTTTCCTCAGTGACAAATTTGCAATAGGATTGTGGACAAGCAATAAGATATCTAATCAAAACATTTGAAAAGAGAGAAAGTAAAAAGTCTTTTCTGATACATTGATTGTTAAAAGTTAGAAACGTAGGAGAGACAGAAAAAAAGGCATGTCACAAATCTTGGAGTCATTTTCTGCTTACCGTTTATAAGAACGAATACCTAGCAAAACTGATGGAAAAATGAATATTACTTTCTGAACTAGATCATATCAGTTAGCATATTTAGCTAGAACAGATATACGACTATGATTAGATAACGGAGAATAAAAATTGCCCCTTAACTATTAAAAATTCCCATTCAAGAATCACGGTTCCCCATAAGAAAATTGATTCACAAGCAAAACTGCTGGAACAATACGAAAAGAAATTCAAAAATATTAAATAAACTGTCCCTAACTGATCGGGAGATAGAATTCATAGTCAAGAGAAGAAATGAAAAGATATCTTTTACTACGAAGGTATTCCACTGTAAAATATAAGATATTCTTGCGAATAAAAAAAGAGTTGTCAGTAGTGCTCCAACTCAATTACTGCACATTGTACATTCTACTACTGACTGTTTATAATTCAGCGCAGAAAAAATACTACACAATATTCCAAATTACTGTAGTAATGTTTAATGAGAAAAAGACATAAGCATAAATTAACATTCATTGAATCGATAACAGTATGTAATTTTTCATTCTGGAATAATAAAATATGCTTAAATGTAAATTATTTCTGACGCTATCGACATCAATTTATTCTACAAATCACTTGAGATCCGATTGCAAAAATCCATGCATCTAAGTAATGTTTCCTGCATGAGCAAGTGCTTTGAATTTGGTGCTGAAAGTGCGCTCTACAAAACGACTATAGTCAGAGTGTGTGTTCAGTACAATATACAGAACATTTTGAGAAAATATAACGATGAACAGTTTCAGATATAAAAAATTAATCTGTAGTCACAAAGAAAAAATAAAATAAATAGTGGAATTAAATTGAAACCAAGATAACAAATACTTATATGCTACTTACCATAAAATACGGCAGCAGAATTGAAAGGCAAATCAGGAAGAGCCAAACATTTTGAGCATGCAACAGAAGCAAAAAAATGTAGGGTACTATTTTATCATAAGACCTTTATGCTAGCAAAAACTTCATCATACTGTAAGAAACAGCATTATTTTCGATGCAGTGTGCTTGACAATATGAAAAAGATGAAGGAAATGTGAATATGAGTGGTGACATAATCATTCTGAAGAAAGATGAACTACGCTAATAATAAGATGAAGGAAATAACAACTGGAGGCAATTAGGATCAAGATAACTGAGAACATTTTTCTGATAAAACATTAGTTTACGGTGAATGACACAATATTATTGCACATGTATTCAAAAACTGACTACACAAGAATGGGCCAATAAACCATTCCAATAAATTACCTTAAGCCAAACTATGAACAGTTAATCATAGCATTTTTGAGCAGATATCTTTCTTAATTATCAATAAAATAATGAAACAACTTACAAAATTTAATTTTTGCCGATGTAAGAGTGAAATTCGAGAAATATGTTTCAATATTCCTTACAGGTTTGCTCTCCGACACGCCACTAACAACATTCACTTCTGTAACTGCATTCTCCATGCAAAGTGATGCCTTTCAAACCAGTTTGACGAAAGTGTTCAACAGTGATATTTTTCAATCTACAATTTCAAACAAATAAAAGATAAAATGCTTCCATTGATTCCATAGGCTACAGGTTGCGCGGATTTTTAGAAGAAAGTAACTGTAATATACAAAGCACAAATGATGGAGTACAATATCTGGAAACTTTGAAGAGATCTGAAGTTGGATATATGACAAAACTAAGCATTTCTAATCAGTTCCATTGCAATATCACAGAAAAACAAAGTTAAGTTTCAGTTTTTGAATATATCTCGTACTTGAAAGGATGTCAGAAAATAAGATGATTTGCATGTTCCAATAGTGATAACAATCAATACATAATACTTTTGGTTTCTGATGTCTTTTAAATGATGTGCTACTCGGCAGCGAATGAAAATGAAGAAATTAATCGTAGACCAAAGTAATTAATCAATCCCTCCATATAGAAGCATGTATCATTACATCCAGTGCCACGAGTATCTTCTCATCTATATTGCCACCATAAATTTGCCAAAAATTAATATCTCAAAGTCTATCAATTTTCGAACAAATTGATAGCTCCAGATTCGATTATAACTCAAGAACTTTCAAAATCGAATCGTAGATCGAGAACCTCCAAACTCGAATCATAGTTCGAGAACTTACAAAATCAGATCGTATCTCGGGGATCCCCAAACACCAGTCGTGGTTCGAGAATCTCCAAACCCGAGATACGGCCTAAGAATTCTTAACACCCGATTCAGCATATAATCGAGCGCAAAAGGAAGCTCCTCTCTCTTCCCCATCACATATAATTCGGGCGCACGTCGTCCGAATTGGCGGTTTCATTAGTTGGAGTGAATACTGAAGACGGGTGATTCAGAAAGGGTGGAAGTGAGTGTTCGTCTACGGGAAATGACTATGATAAGGTGGAAGGTCAGCTTGCGTTTTATCGCTGTTAAACCTCAAATGGATGAGTTGAAAGAGGTATGAATGATTAGTTGAAGATGCTTCTGAAGACGACGAGGAAAAAGAATAATTCATCGAGTGAGGATATCGAAATGGTGAGAAAGTACCAACTATGGATGTTGAAGGCTGAAGTTGGTGAAGCTGTTGCTGGTTCTCCAAATTCCAATGAACTCACTCATCAGGAGGATCTTTTCCAGGTTTTGTTGTCATTGTTTCTTTTGTCTCTTGAGAGGTAATTTCACTTCGTATTTCATTGACATATATTAACAGTGAATTATGGGATGGGTGAGTGCGACAAGAATTAAAATGTTTGCCATTGATCATAAAGATAAAAGGGATGGACAAAAATAAAAATTTGCTTCTAAGTGTGTTTATTGGAAATCCATGAAATTAACTGAATTTTTTATGATTAGAAGGAACATTTTTGAAGTAATGCACTGAAGGCGGACGAAATAGCTTATATCCATATTAAAAGAGCATAATCTCTCTATTAAATGAAAAGAAAAAAAAATAGCTAAATAAGGCACTGATATAGATTACTCAGTGGCACGATTACAAAAATAATAAAATCATGTGGAAATACCTCTTGGGTTTTTTCTTTCATTTAAAATTGGTTTCTTAAATAATTTTCAAAAAGAAATAGAAAGTTTTGCTAGTAATTATATTTCATAAATACTATAATTTGTTGATCTGTTCAGCGTTAAACTATCTGGAAAACACCATCACATTTTAACCGATGAAAATCAGGTTCGAGCTATTACTACTAAATGGATTGAAAGAAACGATGCAATAAAACTTCTTTGAGGGAGGGGGTAGGGGAAATCAATTTTCGCTTTTACTCGAAGTTTTCCTCACAGCAAATGATATTGTAATGATAGCTAATCCTCTTAATTCTAATGATTTTCATCAATGTTAGTATTAGTCCTATTTATTTGATTTGAATGTTTATTGATTCATTAGATTGTCATAAACTTGAAAATCCAATGATAATTTACATTATTAAAAGAAATCCTTTTTCTGTAAAGCTCTGATTTTTGTGGATTGCGTTATTTTGCGATAATCTTTGGCTTGCATAAGGTTTTTCTGCCATAATTGAGGCATTTTTAATTTCTTTTAACCTTTAAAATACTTTATAGGCCATAAATTTAATATCTTTAAAGATGCTGAGGGAAAAGTCATTGAATCCGAAATGGATCACAAGTAAAGATTGTCTAAATCGAAAGTTCCAGTGTGACGATTTCTATCTGCTGCCTGTTTTTAGAGGCAAAGTCTTCAGTCATTTGATTTCTTTAAAATGCAGGTATTTCTCTATGAATTAGTTGAATTTCTCAAAAAAATTTTTAAATTTTTTAGCATTAACAAAAATGTTTAAATTTCAATCACAAGACCTTGAATTCTATGAATCGATTGAAATGGATGAGAAAAATCTATGCAATTATCTCATTATGATAATAGAACAAGTCAGGGTGTATGGAGCGTTAGCACTTATAACATGTATCAAAAGAAAAGAACGTCTTCCAAAACGACACTTGCCTATTTGGTCCACAACTTTACAAGATTCCATTGTCTGCTTCAGTGGAATTGAAATGAAAACACGGGTTTGCTTTTTGTTTCTGTGGTTTTACTGTTTTTACCACATTCCAGTTTCATTTTCCTTTTCGTCATAATTTACACAATAATCAATTCGGAAAAAAGGGTTGGGACAATGGCTCAAACTAAATATGATAAATACTGCTAATAATTATTTGTAAAATGCTCCATTTTTTCATAATTTGTTTTTGTTTTAGAAACATCAAATTTTGCTTGTGAAAATGATGGGTGGAACAATTTCTAAGGCTTTTACGAAGAAGGTCACACATTTAGTTGCTGATTCTCAGGATACAAAATCCAAGAAATTTGTTGTTAGTTATTTTATTTTTTAGAAGATTTTATTTAGAATATCAGAAGAAAGGACTGACGAGTGTTTCTATCATTCAGCTTCTTTTCTGCAAGAGTTAGGTCAGACTGTAATGTTACCTCTCAGTTAAAAGGCAAGTCATTTTCAAAACATATATTGTTTTAATGATCTAAACTAAAAACTTCGTAATATATTAGTCAGAATATTTTTCAGACTGCTATAGACTATGCGATTCCAGTGCTGTCGGTTAGCTGGATATTTGCTGCATGGAAAAGTGCAAAAGTATTTAGTGAAAGAAAATACACCGATGAAAAGTTTATCAATGAACATAAGCTCCAAATTTTTGCCAAATGTGTAAGCTTATTGTTTTTTTTTTTTTTTTTTTTTAAATTATTATTGAAGGATTTTTCGTTAGAGATCTAAATACAATAATATTATTAGCAAAAAATATCAGTGTCAATATGAATAAGGATGCAGTGGAATTCTTGAATCTTTTTCAAGGTCAAATCTTTTTCAAGGTCAATATAAAACTAAGATACTGATGTACCCCAAATATTTAAACAAGTTTGTATATGAATAACAAGGAAAAATTGTTCCTATCTGACAAAATTAATTTTAGGTTATAAGTTGCTCAGGTATAGCCCCTCAAAATCGTTCAACACTTTCGCATCTTATTGAAGCAAATGGTGGTGTCTATACGGGAAACATGAAGAAAAATCACTGCACTCATTTAGTGACCGATTTAAATTCGGGTGAAAAATACAAAATTGCTCGAAAATGGGGCTGGAATCAAATCAGAATCGTTCGTTTGCGATGGGTTACAAAAAGTGTGGAGAAGGTATATTCGTGGAAAAATTGAGAAGTATAATTTTTTTCAAATTTTTATTACGATCTGTGAAAGTTGTTACTAATGACAGTAGTTATTACTCTCGTTATTTTTCATCAAAAATTCAGGGATATCGTCTTCCTGAAAGACTTTATGAAACCAAAATCAATTCTGCGATTGAGTGTAGTACACCACGAGCTTCGCAATTAACGCAGTTTCAACCGCTTACAAATCTAGAAATTAGCACCATTCGTCGCTCAACTGATCAGCAAACAATAGGTAAGCGCTTAATTTTTTTCAATGATTTTGCTTGAGAAAGTTGGAGCTTTTTTTTAAAATGATAGACATTGATATTAGAAGGGGAACTATAGCAGATAATTTCAATTTAATCTGTAAATTACTACCGATACTACAGAACTTATTATGTGAGGAAGGGAAGGTTCTCCAAGTTGATTTTAGTTTTATCTTATTCACTGAAACTTCTTTTATAAATAATGGGTACTAATCCTTTATCAGCAAAACAATTAGAAATAATTTGAAATGGTACAACCTTGTTCATTTAATAGGATGAAAAAAAAAAAGCTATGTTTCACAAAAATAATTATAGATGCGTCGGAAGGCAATGGACCGCTATCAAATGTTCCACAAATGCATTTAACGAAAAATGAAAGTACCATAACAGAAATAAATAAATCAATTTTCATCGAAAGGTTTTTCGTTATTTGCATTATCCGTAGCATGTAATTTTTTTCTTTATAAATTTATGAAGGTTTTAAGTGAAACTAATTCGCAACAGTGCAAATTGTTTAAAATAAAAACCGTCTACAAAAAATCGTTGAAGATTTGACATATGGCATTATAAAATCTTTTTCACAAAACCTCAGATCAGTGTATGTGTCTTATATTGCGGCTGCACTGAATACATAAGGTCTTTATAGTCCGATAATTTGTGCAGAGTTTTAAGTTTATTTGTTGATACAGTTTGGAAAGTCTTGTCTCAAGTTTATTGAAAATTCTACAATTTTTAAGTAATTCATTGAAAGTGAAACCATCGCAGCGAACGATGATGGGAGTGGATCCGATTGAATTCTTTGACCTGGATGCTCTTCAGTTTAATGATTTTATGAGTGTAGGTTTATCTTTGCTTTTTTTTCTCATTAATTTGAAATCCTTCTGTTTTTTCAAAATAAAATGTCTATTTTTACGCTGAAGAGTTTCAACTCGGCTGTTGGAAATATTTTTAATAGTTTTAAAACATAATCAGTTTTCATGAAATTTCCAGTCTATTACTTTTTTTTTATTTTTCAAATGATATAATCCATTTCATCTTTATTTAAGAATTGTATCATCTATTTGTGTGGAATAGAAGATGAAAATTACAAAAAATACAAGTGGCTCACCAATAGGGTTGGATCAGGTCGACGTGACAGGCTTGTGTATACTGATACAACTCATGTGGTGGTTGGTCCACAAAAGCTGGATTGGAAGTTGATTAAGCAGGTCTTTTTTAGCTTTTAAGCACTAATAAATGCAACTTAATCAAGTATTAGCAATAGACACATGATGAAATTTCGATTTGATAGATCAATTTACCATTTTTGAAGGTTTGGTAGGGTTATATGGTAATCCTTTTGGATGCATTTGATAAAATCAGGTGATTCGAATCAATGATGATTTTTTTCTATTACAATTTAAGTAGCGAAAAAAAAGAATGACTCACAACTAGTAACGTGAACTTTTCTCACAAAAAACTATTGTACACTTTATCTCTGGTAGCAGGCATAAATATGTTGCTATTTAATCGTATTCATAAATTCTATTTTGATTTGTAAAGACATATTTCATTAGCATTATTCATAAAATTTTTATTTGCAGCTAAAGGAAAAAGCACATAGTAATGTAAAAGTAGTTACATGTGATTGGTTATTGGATTGTGCCAAAGCACAAATAGTTTTGGATGAATCAAACTATTTGATTTTCAAACAAGAAAAAAGCAATTTTGAATTCTCTCAATACAAATCAAATATAACACCTATGAGAAAACTTGACTATAGCAATGAAGCGAGAACGAGAACCACATTGAAAATTACTGAGGTAAGTTTTTCTTTAGATCTTATTTAAAGATTTTAAAATTTATGTGATTGATTTTTGGATTTCACAGGAATAAAATAAAGTGAATTTTTTCCTCTTGGATTATCTTTTTCTGTTGGACATCAATTCTTCCGACTCTGAAGCAATCTAAATTGTAAATCTTCTCTCATTTATTGATTGAATCTATTTGTTCAAGGTCACCTCAGTTTCACTTCTTAAGACTCTTTGATACTGCTTTTGTTTCATTTGTTTAAAAAAGTGCGATTTTTTAAAATTTATTCGCTATCATATCCATTTTTCTTATTCATCCGTTTTAACTTGTTTTTACATCTTAGGTTTGAAAATATTGATTTTTGAAGCTAATTCATCTGTCTTTATTTCAGATAGGATCTAAACTGCTAGGTAAAGCAGTTGAAATATTAGCGAATGCTGAGTTGGATTCTGCAAAAGAAATTATTTGGGAAAGACCAGTAAGCAACGACGATGGTGATGATAGCGGTGATCGTCATTTATTCAATGGACTGTCATTTAGAATCGTTGTCAGTAAAGAAGAAATTCGAGATAAATTGTTTTCTGATATTGGAAGTCATGGAGGTAATAATGTTTTTGTACAAATTGCATGTAGTCAATTCAAACACAATTATAAAGGCTATCCTAGATAGTATGGCAACAGCATTTTAAACTTAGTTGCATAGACAGAAGGAATTATAAATAAATAATATAGGAAATAAATGTGGCAATCTAAAAGAAGTGAGACTAATCGCTCAAGAAAGTTTTGGTTCTTTTGGTTTCATTAAGATTTCACCGATTTAAAAAGACAGTTTTCAGGTAAGATAGAAAAAAAAACAAAAGTTTGGGTCAATTATGTGGTGTGTGAAGTGCTCGATTGTCTACTCAATGATAATGCAACAAATTTTAATTGCGGTAGTGTTGTTTCATCGTTTTGGTTGGTGCGTAATTTTCGCATTTTAATTTTTTTTTTTGTCAATTTCTCTTGGATTGATGCATGTGCATAAGCGCAAATAAAGTATGAAAAGAACTAGTATGAAAGTTGAAACGAGAAAATTCCTCAATTTTCTTGGATTGTAAACTAAGTTTTTTCTATTATTTGCGAATCTAATTGGCCATTTATTAGTTGTTCTTTTTTTCCAATCTAAATGACCATTATGCGTAATGTAAGAGTGATTATGATGTCGAGAATATTTTTCATTAATTTCAGTTTGATTTTATCCATAAATTCTTGTACTTCCAGCAAGAATGTGTTGAAAAAAATGCAATAATGAATGCCGAAAAGCATCCACTTTATCGACCTATTGAAGCATTTGAAATTTCACAGATTTTTGATGGGCACATTGTTGGTTTAAGCATATTGCCCGAAACTGAGAAGGATATTTACACTGATATTCTTTATAAGTTCGGAGCCGAGTAGGTTTCTTTTTCAATTTTCAAATTTCATGTTATATAAGATTTCCAAAACTTCAGGAACTAAAACTGATTCCAATTTGAATAACTTATTACTAAACGATGTTTCATCATTCAGTATAGCGCATCATTCAATAATGATTTTGTTGCGTTCTGAATATTCACATGCCAGCTCTTAAGCTGTCCCGTTTAATTTATTTATTGTTTGTTTTCGGACTATTTGCTCTATGAATAATGAACATCGAATCTGTAATTGGAAAATTTTTTTCCTAATTTAAAATGTTTCTCAGCGTGAAAAATCAGTTGGGACAAGATGAGGAGTTAAATATCTGTACAGAAATAATAACCGGTGCTGAAACGGATCGCACCGATTCTGCACGCCGTTGGCAAATACCTGTTTTGGATCCATCGTGGATTATCGAATCTGTCATTCAGGTAATAAATCGAACTTTTATGGCGATTTGTAAATGAAAGATTTTAGATATTCTTTTTTCTCATTCTCGAACAAGTTATCTATAACTTCAATTTTTTTCTTCTAGAATCAAGTGCAACCAGCGCAGCCGTATTTATTCTACGATCAGTCATTCGAGAATTATACGCGGAGTGATCGATTATGGGTACGTGCTATACAACGAAAACCAAGCAGTCATAGAGCAGATATACTAGATAAAATAAGTACGAAAAATGAACTGCCCATTCAAAAAAGTCTAAGCGAAAACGAAAAAAAGGCAAGTCCACAATTTTATGGAATGAATTTTGTAGTAAACAAATAAGTCCAAAATGATGGGAGTTAGGGAAGGATTGAGGACCGAATGTTTGAAATATTCGGTCAGAATGTGTTTGTTAAAAAGATGGTGATGATATTGATTTGTCTTTTATACAGAAATTTCATTAACCTTTCTTTAAGAATGTCGTAAGATAAGGTTGCAAAGTAGAGAAAAAAAAACTTTTTTTTTTTTTTTTGAGATGGAAATTAAACAGATCTAGTAATCGAAATTATGAGAAATTGTTTTTTTTTTTTTTTTTTTTTAAATGTATTTGATTTTTGGTAAAAAAATGCAATAACGTTTCTTTTCAACAGTGTGCCGAAAAAAATCCGAAAGAACAGACAAATAGCAATTTAGCAGCAGTTTTGGATCTTGCCGAGGCGTTTGCTTATGTCGATGGAATAAATACACAAAATACATTGAATACTTCACCAATCGGGGGAATTTGGGTGCATACCTCATTTTTCGTAAATTTGACCTCAATATAATTAATATAATTTATTTTATTTGATCCATTTGGTATAGGTAAATAATGTAAGAAAGCAAATATAATTGACCATGCTTCAACGAAAAATAAATAACCATTAAAAAGTTGTGATTTTTCACTATATGCTGACAATGGCAATGTTTTGGCTGCTTACTATTGTTTAATTACTGTGCAGTAACTTTTGCGAAGTATACTTTTAGCTTTTTATGTCTTTAAATTATATATCCTTAGCAATTACAGAATGATACAACTGTAGATCGTATACTTGGCGAAGCAGTGGTTAAAACCGCTCAAGCAAGTAAGGCTCCTTGGATATCATCGATAAGCGATTATAATCACATACAGGTTACTTTATGGATTAGTCTGTTCACTGTAATGAATGAGTCATTTCAAAGTACCCTTCGTTTTGATAATAATATTATTTTTTGCCGATTTTTTCCAAAGCCGGTTGAAATTGAGACAAGAGAATAGTAAGTCAAAATCAATGAGCCTGATGTGTACATAACTTACGATTTTATTTGAATAATATCACAGCCATTGTCCGGAAAATCTGAACTTTTTGAAAAATTTCATACTAATTCAATTTTCTGTATTAAGTTTTTGTAATTTATAATTTTGTAGACCAGACAGAATAAGAGAAATGCCGAATCAGTCTCACTGTCGGAACCTATGGAAAGTCCTAAAAAAGCTAGAACAGCCATTTTTGGAAATTATTACGAATCCATTGTCTCAAAAGACGAGAAGAAGTTCGTTAATATGTATTTAAGCATTACTTTTCAAAAAATTCCACATACATTTCAAATGCGAACAACGATGGAAGTTAAGTTTATTTTAAATATGTTTTAAAAATAAGTTTAAATTAAACAGTCATTTTCAGGAGAAAGATAGCTGAAAAACTAGCTAAACTTGCTACACAAAGAGAAGAATATGTGCGGTCTATAGAGGCTGAAAAGGAAAAACAACGTGTATGTTAATTTCATTTGTTTTGGTGAGAAATGAAATTAGATAGTAATTATCTCAAAGTTTTTTTAGTTTATTGAGAAATTATAATTTGAATTTTGCTCATTATAAATGGTTGAAAAACTGGTTAAATTTTTTAAACAAAAAGAAAATTGTACATGATCTATAGAGATTGAAAGGAAAAATAACATGTATGGTGATATCTTTTGTTTTCGTAAAAATGAGATTGTATAATAATAACTTAAGAGCCTTTCTAATTTATTAAACAATTATTATTTGAATCCTGCTTATTACATATGTAGGGAATTAATTTTCAACTTTTCGAAAGATCAGTGAATTTCGGCATCTTCAGGAGGAAGAGAGGAAAGCAAAGATACAGGTACATGTGAAGTCACCAAAACGAAGTGCTAAAAAAAGATATGTTGAACCGCCTGAACAGGAATACTATGGATGGAAAGAAAGTAGTCCACGCCCGTACGCGTTTTCCTATTGTTTTTTTTAATATTTTTGTTTAAATCTTGTTTATCAAAAATCTTTGCCGTCTTTTGAGTTGTATATTAAGGATATAATGTGGGGATTATTTCAAATCATTTCTTTCATATGGTAGTAGACATTGTTGATGGTAGATCGCCAATAAATCTTAATCTTATTGGAATCCTCATAATTATGATGTGCTTTTTAGCATTGCTACACAGATACTCAACCCTTTCGATACCGATCTAGTAAGTTTTTTGCGAATTAAAAATTATTTTTGTAAACTTAAATTTTTTTTCAAGTTTTTATTTGTTTTTGTTAAGCTTACTATGTGTGTTTGTATGTATGTTTTCTTTTTTTTTCAAAACATTTTGCTATAATTTCCCTGTCGATCAAGTGATGCTTAGATAATGATTTAACATTTTAACATTAGAAAACGGTAAAAGTTGAAAAAAGTGAAAGTAGCAAAATGAGTTTAATTCCTTATTAAACTTTCTCAGATTCTTTTTCATAGAATGGAAAAATTTGGATTTTTGTTTTTTATTTGTAGGAAGAGAACAATAAAACGATGCCTGTGTTCGGTGATATGGAAAAACAGAATCAAGGAAAGAAAATGAGGTGATTTAATTGTCGTGAATCATAATTATCTTTTATTGCTTGTTCACATTGATCAATTGCTACTGAGATCTTAATCAATCAATCAATATTTCAAAAAAAGTTGTAAAACTGAGATGACTTTCGGAATACTTAGAAATCGAACAAGGAATGAAAAGATTTTTGATCTATAAATTAGACTTAATTTTTATTTTTTATTTTTGAAGTTAGAACAGTGCATCAATTATTTTTGAGTATGCAAAGGAATCAGTTTGGCGTTCAACTTGTACTGTTTTTAAAAAAAGGAATCTGTCATCAAATTTCACTTCATTGTCTTTGGAATTTTATTTGAATTTGAATTTAAGCATTGCGAAAGAATGTGAAAACGCTGTTATAATGAAAACATCTGTCATACCTAACAAGACAATATGTTTCACTTCAACTGCGCGGCATGTGGGTCTCCATGTCATCTTTTTTTTTTTTTTTTTTATTTTTTTCAAAAATGGAGGTTTTATTCTGAATCTAGAATGGAATTTCGATTGAATTTAGGTATAAAAAATTCGCTTAACTGGATAACAAGATTTCTTAAAAGATTCCAATTCCATTATTTGTCTTTTGCAGGATAGGAATATTTTGGAGACTATGGTTCTGGAATTAGGTGGAGAAGTATGCAACGAATTCTGTGAAAAGATAACCCATTTAGTTTGTGGTCGTATAGTACGCAATGAAAAATTGCTTTGTTCAATTGCCAAAGGACTCATAATTGTTAACGAAGATTATGTCGTCGATTCCTATGCACAATCAAAATGGCTTGAGGTTAGTATTGATCAAATTAGCTCTCTCATTCAACATAAATAATAGTATCGATTTTATCTGATATAGAATAATATCAGTTGAATCACTATACTCATCAAAAATTTTAATACGATATATAATCGAAACAATGGAATGTTTATTTTATTCTGAATGACGAATAGGATAATTAGCATTACAATTACCACTAAGAAAATTGGAATTCCATTTAATCGTCATTGAGTGTGACGCTCTTAAATCATTTGACAATGAAATTTATTAAATCTGTTTTTATTGCGATGAATACAAATTAGCATCCGATCTACTATTTGGATTAGAGAATTGCGAAATCAACTGAACTTGATTACTGGTAGAATATGTAGATCTTGATTATTTAAAATAAAATTGCAATTAATAGAGTTTACGAGGAGGAAACATTTTCCTAACGTAATAGAGTGCCGACTAGTTATAAACTTAAAATATTTTAAGATGTCTTGGAAAAAGATGGGAATCCTTGCATATTTTTTATTTGTGTTTTCTAGGTCGATAATTATGAATGGGGAAGTAATCATTCATTGGCGAAGCACGGTCTCTCTTCACAACGTTTCATTTCTTTTGCATTGGCGTGCCGTCGATGGCGACTGAAAATCGAAAAGGTTCTTGAAATTTGTTTCACAAATGCAGGATTGTCCATCCCAACCATTCAATATAGCCATCTTGATAATTATGCACTTGACAAAGTTGTGCACTAGCACCCTAGGAAGGCAGGCAATGCCAATCATCTATTTTTATGGTCATATTTCAGGTTACAAGTTCTGCTTTCTATTTCAGTTATTTTTATATTTTACCGGAATAAAAATCTTGTAACCTTCAAAGCAATAAGGAAAAAAAAAATTGATGGAATTATTAAAATAAGTTGATGCAACATTATTTAATTGCAGAATTCGAATCAAAGAGCCTTTCACAATTGGAAAGTGTTGTTTTACTGTGGTCGTCATCGGTTTACCGATCTTAAACGTATCATTGATTTCGGTGGAGGAGAAGCTTATCTAAGGCAAATGTTATTTTCTTTATCAGTTGTCCGCAAAAGATTTATTGTGGCCCTTTTGCTCTGATTTCTTTTTTAATTTTTTTTAAAATCTTGGTATTAGAGCATTGATCAGGTAGTTTAGATTCGATTCAGATTGAACTTTCTCAAAGCTCAACTCCCAACCAGTTTTTCGAAAAATCATGCCTAAATTTCAGGGATGATGTTTGCTCACTGCAAGGATTTACAGTTGCGCTTGTTGAAAAATCGCGGTTCTGGAATTCTAAGGTCAGCTCCGATTCACTTTGAACTCTATAGGAAATTTCTTTGAAACAGAATAAGAGGAAGTTTTCAAAATATGAAGAATTTACTTTGCAAGTATTGACTATCTTAAAAGAACATACATCCGGAGGGATTTAAGATGAATGATTTCAAATCATTATCAAAACTTCAATATAATAGAAAGAATGTTATTTTTATTTTTTGCTAAATATTCCAAATATAATGGTGCAAAATATGGCATTTGAAGTTTCTGAAACAACGGTTCAAATTCTTATCAGTTTTTGAAAATGGCAAGTATGATTGCCTTTCAGGAAGTAGTCGAGCTTATCAAGAATAATATACAGTGCTTCGGTATAGATTATCTCGCTACATATTTAACCCTGGAAGAAACATGCGAAGTTAAAAGGCACTTTCATAAAGATTATGTGTTCGAATTAAATCGTTTATCACGATGTTAAGTTCGTTATAATTAGCTTGAATATTTTCGATACTAGAAATTTCTTGATTGAAGTGTTTTTCGATACTAGAAATTTCTTGATTGAAGTGATCCTTCCAAGATCTCGATTATTATTGATGTAAATGTGTCACTTAGGTTCCAAACCAAATGTCCATTTTTAATACCTCCAACTTTGAAGTCACTTGTCTTTCACTGTTTGATACCTGTGTATTTAGTAGAAAACTAATCAATATATCTTATGATGATATAATACTATCATATACTACTTATTTTAGCTGTAATATTTTTTCGTAAAAACAAGTTAATTGAGGGACTGATCAGGCAAATACTTTCAGCAATGAAAAATGTACTGCAAGTACAAACAGGAATTGCTATCCCTTTATCCTAGCTATTTTAGCGCTATTATCGTACTCTAATTTCTGCATTTGGTTAATGTAATTCATCATGTTCCCAGGCATGGAACGAAATAAATGCTTTTATGTATGTATGTATGTGTGTACATATATGACAAGAATCATCTCAGCCATTAGGATGTTTGAAATGGACTAATAAAGCATGCTTCTATATTTTATACATTTCCCACCACTCAAAAAGAAATGTAAGGTTTAAAATGACGCATGGAGTATGGAGTAATTGCATTCGAGAATATGATTTGAAACTTTTCGTGGATAAAAATTTTCATGTGAGAAAAATCTATTCGATTTAAAAGTGGACCAAGTTAACTCAAATCTAATTTGGAATTCCAGTTCCGCGACTTTTTCTCCGAAGAATACTGGTCTTTCAGACAATATTCTTCGGAAAAAAATGGATAATTTTTTGTTACCCAAAAATCAATCTAAAATCATTTATTTTCAAGATGTAATTTAGAAAGAGAAAGATAGGCTACAGCAGCGAAATCATTTACAGAATGCTTCACAATTTTTGTTTCGTCTACAACAATCCGTTTCTGAAAAAAAGGACAATCCACAACGAATGTTTCATATTCACCTCCTTCACCACATATGTGGACACCATATCGGCTACTAAGATCCAATAGAAGGTCCTTCATCTGAAAACGTACAAGCATAACAATACTATTTATTCAACACATATAAAGATACGTGAATTAAGATCATGGTGTTTGAAGTAAAGCTGTTATTGGTTATTTTAGAATTTAAACTAACAAATTTCTAAAGTTCGTTAGTTTAAATTTGTTTTAAAATCTAAATATGTAGCATAAAGAGACGGAAAACTTCCGAATGATATTATTTAAAACTTATGCCACATTCATTGCGCTACAATTGTTGCAAAATCATACATGATTCTAAAAAGTGTACCTCGACTAAGGTTTTCCCGAGATGCTTTGTTGATAAACCTAATGCAGCCACTTTAACAATAATTGCTTCAATTCCGGATGAAATGATTTCTTCGAATAGAAAAGCTTGATCAGCATTCCACAAATAAGTTAATGATTCCAAATTCAACCTCCGGCATACATTTTGAATGCGATTTTTCTGATAATTACTTAGAATAGCACCGCTAGAAACAGCTGCAAAATTTCGGTAAGTAAACAACAAAAAAAGAAAAAAAAATGCGAATCAAATGTGACAATCACAAATTTGAAGTCAGAATAATGATCTCCTAATGGATAAATGAATGAAAAATATTCCTAATGGCTGGAAGTCATCAATAAAGTAGAACTTAACAGCAGACTCACAATTTCTCAACACATAGCAGTAAGAAATATAATGAGACAATAATATATCATTTTAACAATGACAACATCTAGAAATTTTTGAACACATGAAATGATAATACAAAAAATGATGACTGCAAATAATCTTTTAAGACAATCTTCCAAAAAGCGAGATCTTGAGGGCACATTTGAGGGTAATTCTATACGATTACTGAACCAACGGATGTGTAACCATATTACTGAACAAACAAACAAACAAATACACACACAGTTTTGTAAGGAAACATTGTAAAATACGAGAAAGCTCAACGGATTCTCGGAAAATGTGATCTGCCGGTCTTTCTCTCAAGACAAAAGAAGATAATTCTGCAAAATGCGAACTTACCCTCAATATCAGGATGTTTCTGCTTAACGAATGCAAGCAACTCATACAGATCCTCCACTTCATCATCAACTGTCTCTTCATAAAGAGCTTCCGTTTTTATCGGTCTTCCTCGTATTTCGCGTCGATAAAGTGGGAGACCACAAGCTTCACTGTATAGCTGAAGTAGGTACCATGCAACTAAAATAAAAATCATCGCATTCAAACTTTGGCATAATCGGACAATAGTGGAAAGAACTGCGAATTTAATGACTGAAACCCGCTGAATTATTCCATCCTCGAATAAACTATGATTGATATTAGTTGTAGTTAGTTCGGGATCAGTTTAAATTAAAAGATCATTCCATATTGTCTATGTCGCGTTTCATATACACGTATTTTGGGTGGTCAGGTTACATTTCTTACAGTTTTACACGTCGTCACGTGTAAGACTACATGTGACAATTGGTTAAAGAGAATGGAAAAGAAGAAGTTACCTGAAGACCGGTGTGAGCGACACATTGATACATATAACTGTCGATCTCTTCGTCATTATTGATCGGTGGATGCAAATTAGCAAGACATACAACATCATGCCCATCCTGCATGCACTTCACCATACTATAGCAACTATCCTTGCCACCGGATGTCAACCCAACCACCTTCATCCTCTACTTCGACGACTGACCAAACCAATACAATTCCAACATTTCTCGTCAATCAATTTTAATGACGGTCCGTGAAAAAGTTCTTCTGTCCTATAAGTAGACATTTTGGGTTTTCCTGGCAATTATTAAAAGTAGACTGGAGGAGAGGCTATGGGTTTAATTTTTAGTTTGTAGCATTTGTGGAATGTGATACTGATTGCATGATTCAGCACGGCTTATATAGCACATTTGCTTTTCTGGTGTTTTTAAATCTTTCTCAAGTTTTCAATTTTACCGACCGCAAAAAATTATATCCCCGAGCATATTTTATTTGAATTACTTTTCATAGCCTTAAAAGATTAGTCCTTGAAAGATTTAATTTACATTATGGCTTTCTGCTTTGCGACAGCCTTACAGCTGAGGATTAAAGGGGATGATTAATATGGCGGTGTCATTCTCTTTTAGAAGCCCAAATTTAGCCATATCTAGATGCAATAGTTGTTTCCTTGAAGATGCTTGCCAGGAATTGGTTATTGATATATCGGGAGATATAGAAAGGTATTGTAATGACCTGAAACTATTCTGTTTGACTGCTGGGAGAGGGGTTATTTAATTTAGTTGCTTTTAAAGAATGATTCTGGGTTTCGTGCAAATCATATCATTGTGCAAAATCATATAATTGTTTTTGAGTATAAAATCATATTGTGATTTATCATTTCTTATTCACTTCACTTATGTCATTTCTATTTGCTATATGCAATTCTGTGGATTTTCAGCATTCTTGCAGATTTTACTTTCGTGTTTTTTCTCAGAATTCATTGACGTAATTATGGCTATTCGTTGCCAGTTCGAAGCTAGTAATGAAGTCGGTGTTTTTTGCAAGCTAACTAACAGTTATTGTTTGGTTGGGATTGCTGCATCTGAAAACTTTTACAGGTTAAATAGTTGTTTGTATTTTGTTAATCGACACTTATTTTCCTCACCTTGTTGCTTTTTGGCTTCATTTGTTTTTTTCACTGCGAGCAAATTATAGTGAGATAAAGTCATACTAATAAAACAGTCTGACTTCATCTTTTATATGGGTGCCGTCTTCAGAAAATTTTTTAAAATAATGGAACAAATAATATTTGCAATTTAAGATTTAAGATGATTTATTAAAGGCGGTGATGTTATGTAGGAATATCAAAAAGAATTCATTTTTTAATCGAAATTTTTCTGTGACTTTTCATGCTATAAAGAGAATAAACCAAATTCTACATATTTTCGAGCAAGAACGGAATACTTTTAGTGTGGTGGAAGGTGAGTTGGCTGATATAATCCCAGTGATTCATTGCTCCATTGCTGGAACTCGAATCGTTGGACGAATAACAGTTGGTAATCGAAAAGGATTATTGGTGCCGAATGATACTACTGATCAAGAATTGCAGCATCTCAGAAATAGGTTGGTACTTTCGGAGAATTTATAAAGTTTTATAAAAAATCAATATTTGTAGTTTACCGGACAACGTGAAAGTAAGGAGAGTAGATGAGAAACTGTCTGCGCTGGGAAATGTTATTGCATGTAATGATTATGTTGCATTGGTGCATCCTGAAATCAGTAAAGAAACGGAAAAGGTACTACAATCTTTTTAATTTCTTTTGAATTTCCTAACATTGTTTTTCTAATTTGTTTTCAGCCGATTATTTCTTTTGGTATTGTAATGGTTTTTGCTTTTTTAGAAATTTGATATTTTTTAATGTTACGTCTTTTCAATAATCTTTCTCATAATTCAGGCGCTCGAAGAAATTTTACAAGTGGAAGTTTTTAGAATGAGTTTGGGCAACCATGCTTTAGTAAGTTATTTATCAATTATGTAACAGATTTTTAAGCTCCATAATACACTTTTCAAAGGATTTCTCTTACATCAATTTCTTATTATTTTAAAATTCATTCACTTAATGTATATAATGTCTCTATTTTATGTATCACTTCCAGGTTGGTTCATATGCTGTTCTTAGTTCCCAAGGAGCTCTTGTTGAAGCAAAAACTTCTCCCCAAACACAACGCGAATTGGCTGCCTTAGTTCAAGTCCCCGTTGTTGCAGGCACCGTTAATAGGTAATAGTTTTTTGTTTAGGAAGTACTTTATTGTCAAGCGGTCGGCTTCATTTATTTTCCCTGAAAATTAATTCTTTACCTTTATGGAATAAATTATCGCTCCTCATTGGCATTCCCAGATCGCTTAGTTTTAATTTTCTTCTTGTCATGATTTCCAAATATTTCTTCCTTATCTTAAGCAGTTTTTACACTTCTCAGTATTTTGCTGTATGAAGTGATCAATTAAAAAACATATCAGCAGCAATACCACAGTATGGTAACACAAATTAATGGAATCGTAAAAAAACAGATTCTGGATCCGCAGTTAAGAAAGTCTAGAATTCCTGCATATTAAGTTGAAGATTCCTTTTGAAACTAATACTTTTTTTTGATGCATTGAAAAAAATTCATTTGATTTACTATCTCCCACTTATAAGACAAATAGCGTCTAAAAAGACACCGCGTATTCTTTACATAAATTATTTAATTTCCGAAAAAATAGTAGTGTTAATTGTTCCGCAATATGTAGGAAAATTAATTTATATACGGTTTCCTTTGAGCAAAAATCTGAAATCCAGACACAAACTGTTCGATTTTCCTAAAATGTGTTGAATATCAATGGCATGTTTTCGCCATTTTACATTAACGCAAAACGTGGCCAGGTCCAGATAGTCCAGAAATTCTTAAATACGCGCCTTATCTACATAATGACACGCGCCTATTTGAATGCAACGTTGTATCAAAATTTCAAATTAGCCGCTGAAGAACTTGAAATGTTGCGTAGCAAGTAATAACGAACATTTAAATTTTTATATTTTTAATTTTCATTTTCTTAATTTAATTTTATTTCCACAAGTTTAATTGTCAGATAGATATACTGCAATTTTTTATGTAGAGGTTCGGATCTGGTTGCCGCTGGCTTATGCGTTAATGATTGGATCGCTTTCACCGGTCTCGACACGACAAGTACAGAATTGTCAGTCATCGAATCTTTATTTAAACTTGGTGATCGTGAGGCATCAGCCATAACTGGTGACATGCGTGATGCTTTGATTGATAGTACTTTATGATAAAAGCTCTATTTCTACGGAAAATAAAAACGTGATTTCTCCCAGGATTATAATTTTCACCAATTCTTCAAATCCTTTTCACTGATGTATAATAAAACTACCTTCCTGTCTTGTTGATTTGTTTGTATGATTGTGTGTTTCCCCTCGCATTTTTTTTTTTTCGTTATTTCTCATAACTAACGTTCTTCTTTCCTTTAAATTTCGCTCATTTCTTAAAATGAATAACAAATAAAAAAAGTGATACACGACTTTTTTGTAATCAAAATTGTTAATATCGAAATGTGGGTTTATAAATTTTGCAGATTAATATGGATATTTGGACAAATCTAAGAAAACTTTTGTTCTTTTAAGTTCCACTTCTGTTTTTCAATCAGTAGTAGCTGTAAAATGGGATGCTATGTTTAGATCCGCATTTCAACACGCTAAAAAAATTCATTTAGCTCTTAGGTTTTATTAAAATAATGACGAGATCCCAAAAATTGAAACTTCTACAACTTATTTATGAGAAATACAAAGTTATGCAGTACAAATAATTTTTCTTAACAGAAATTTAGATTTTAAAGGAAGTCCGAATTTATCTTAAATACATAAATCAGTTGGCTGAGACTAATGCATAAGGTTTGAAAATTTTAAACCGAAAAGAACAATAAGTGTATGCTGCACGATTTACTATGGTCTCATAATAGAAAACAAATATGAAAGTGATACACGACCGTATTGGTTGTCAGCGATATACTGATCACATAATGAAAACAGTCCAGCAAGCAGAACATTAGTTTCCTTCCAATCACTTCTACATCGAAGTTTCACTGGAAAAGAAATGATAAAATTTATTTTTTCTGTTCGAGAATAGTTTATTTTAGTTCCAAAGAGGGAGCTATGGACTTTGTAATTACTAATCATTCAATTCCTCAATGAAGTTTTTACGCTCTATCCAGAAGTTTTAATGATTCTTTTATGTGAGGCATCACATAACTGCCTGCTTTCGCATTACATATCAAAATATTGTATATTATAGTGTCGCATGTGCTTTATGACATTTTTTTTTAAAATCATTATCAACCGTGAAATACATCACTATGTAAAATAGAACTTTAAAGTATTGAAATATAGGAGATAAGTCAACATAAGACAAACTTCTCTGTTCTTCAGTAAAGTTATCTATAGCCTTCGTCACATCGAATAATTTGCGATAGAAAACCAATTGTTCATAGAGCTCTTTTGATGAGTACTGATATGAAAAGATTAAGAAATATACTATATATCTGGATTCAAATTTGTACAAACTTCCAAATAAAACCAGAAATACTTAAAAATACGAAATCGAAAATCCATTTAGAGGATTTATGAAGATTGGAAACAAATGTGCGTGTGCACTTCAATTTTTATTATTTATTATCCATTAAGTTCTTACCTCTCTTCTCATGAATCCATTTTTGCATTTCGGACATGGTACACCCTCTCTTGTCCATGCTAAAACTAATGTGCGCGAACGATATGCGCAACCAATGTCATCACATATATATGAAATCTAGAAATAACAGTTACTAGAGTCATAATTTCTGAGGGATTTCATAGATTTGAAGCTGAAAACATCTTAAGTAATACTTTATAATTCGGTGAATGAAGCCTACCTTATAATAGTCGGAAATTATTCTGTCAAGGGTTAGCTGTAACTGGTTATGTAAATATGCACCAAAGCATAACAAAGAATTGTGACAAGCGGAACACTCGTTTAACCACAGCTTCTGTCCATCATTGTCCTGTAAAATTATTACGAATATTTAATAAGTGTAGTACTGCAATAAGTTATGGAGTACGCAGAACATGTCATCAATATCATCAGTCCAATTTCTAATATTATATAAATATAAATTGGATAAGATATTGTACTCGAAAGAAACTAGTGATAACTTATGCTTTACTTTTTTTTTTTTTTTGCAGTATATTACCAGTTATAAATTATATTTGCAAACTGGGACATCAATTCAATGAAAAACGCACATCTTGTACCATGCATTCACGAATAAAAAACTCATGTCCGCAACCATCCTTTGGACAGACGAACTTGAATGATTCACAACAATCAAGATTATAATGTGGAAAACATAGAGGTTGCTCTTTTTCATCCACATTTTCATCATGTATAGCATGTTTCTGATACGCCAAACTATCCAAACCTGCGATAAAAACATTATCAGAAAATAACGGAAAATATATTGCTGCTGAATTCTATATCATAAAGTTCTATTAAGCTGATAGAGAAACCATCCTTGGTGTCAAAAGATAAATGACTCAAAACGGACTAAATAATGTAAAATAAATAAGAAGATCCGATGAATATAAATAAGAAGATACGATGAATATGAAACTGCAGGTCTGCTTTACAGTTGAATAGTGCTCCATCATAATTTGATTTTAAAAAAATTGTAAAATTATCGTTTTCTTTGATAAACAAACCCAATGCTTGTGCCACCCAAGCCTCACTACATCCTTCGATTGGAACACACAATCTGCTTACAACTGGAAGAATCTGCTGCACCAGATAATAATGAAAATCTAAAACGCAAAATTTAAAAATATAAGAAAAAAAATATAAGAGAATTTACGTTTCCTAAAGACTATAAAATGTCTCGAACCTAATAAATCAAATAAATAGCAAATGAAAACTTTCTTACCAATCTTGAGACATTTATTTTCCTGAACCTCCGTTAAGTGATAGGCACGTTGAGTAGCCGATTTCCCACTACCATCCTAAAGTTTAAAATTGCAAAATAACTCTGTGATGTCATAATATAGTCAAAAAAATTTTCATGAAAATGTTGCCTTATTCTATAAAAAAAAAAAAAAAAAACGGGAAACAAGTATATTATGCAGCATTTAACGCATATTTCTCTCAAGAATGTAAAATTCAAAGCGGGAAATTTGGTTGCGATTTACAATAAGAAAAAAAAGTCAAAATATATCATAATGCTTCCTGAAGCTACAAATAAATAAGCCAGTAAGGTATTATTTGTTAATGAACTAAAGCAGGAAGCTACACAACTCAATCAATAAGATGAAATATTTTCGAGGAAAGCAAAAGAAACTTCGCACTGCATCTGAGATAATTTAGGTAATTATTCAACTCATAAATATATGTTTTAAATAAAGATCCAATTATCAGTTAATTCAATGAATACCTCACAAATTATATAGCCAACTATATCACTCCGATGAAATTTGAAGTTACCAGTCGCATTCAACCGTTGAGCAACAGCTGCATGAGGCTGAGCATTGATATTTGCATATTCCTCGGGATTCCGAGTTAATTGCTAAAAAAGAATTACATGAAAATTGAAGCTTATTTTTTTACATTTGAAATCAACAAACCTTAAAAATCTGAAACATCGAAATCTCCAGTAGTTCTTGGGTTATCTTCTCCCTCAGTTTTTGCAGATGGTTGTGAATTTGATCAATGATTTCATCGCGACTTCGTGATTGCACTGATAGGATTATATCCAATATCTCGCTATAAAAATGAGTATAATATATCAAAAACTTGGGAAATTCCAAAGAAAAAATTTCGAAAAAAACTGACAAGAACCTCTTAAATTTCATAAATTGTTTAAACGAAAACTTAAAAGTACGAAATTACTTTCCAATCTGCTTTACAATGAATGAATAATCGCGGCGAACAATATCCAAACCCTTAATTTCACGTTTTGTTTTTTCTTCATCATTCAAATCGACTGCTAAACCAGCATACTTTTTCTTTTTCAGTAACAGTAACTTCATAAATATACCATCGATATCAATTTCCAACTTTTTATAAGATTGATTTATTATTTTCTTGATCTGAAAATACCAGCGAAAGTTAATAAAAGAATAATCATAGGTGATTATGGTAATCCAACATAGGAAAAATCTTCTATGATCATCTTTATGCGACAACAAGAAGTTCCGTGCGATGATAAAGTCTTTTACTCATACATTCTCAAACATAATTTTAAGTAAAATCCTGTTGTTGAAATTCATACATGAAATCAAAGAAAACCAAGTCATAAAACCATGAAATTCTAGAAACCAAAAAATTAATTTGGTAGCAAATACTTACATCGTTTCCTAATTTTTTTACACGCTGTAGTTCTGACCTTTCCGAGAATCCGGTATTGATCATCACCGAATCAGTATCCCCATAAATAACAGAATAACCATTTTTTTCGATCAAATCCTTCGTGTGCATAAGAATCTGCAGAACAAGTACAGAATCATTATTAAATAAACTTATCGCAAGGGAAAACACTATCTCAAAGCTTACAAAATTGTAAATCAATTATGCAGTAAAATAAAGAATAATGGTAGTGTCATAAGGAGCAGTGTACATAATCGATGAAGGGTATATTACGGAAATAAATAAAAAAGTACTTCCCGTCCCTGAGCCGTTATCAGTGCAGCAAGTGGTTTTGCATAAAAACGCGACTGTTGGAATCCGAGGCACCCGTACATGCTATTCGCTGTTAGCTTTAATCCCATTTGACGAATATCATACTGAAAATATCGTTGCATAAAATCTTTAGAAGAAATCCTTCTTCAGAAGTTTCTGAGCCACATGAAAAAAAAAAATTGCTTGAAATATGAAAATGGAGGAATCAACCGGTGACATGTATAAAATAAGCGCATTTAGTATTACCAAAAAATTATAAAGCTGTTTCAGATATCATTTGTTTAATTGTTAAATAAAATAATTTGGATTAATCCAACAGGCAATGAATATAAAGAAGCAATTTGATGCTTGAATTGTAAAGAACATGCGTTTGATTAAATCAAAAAAAGATAAAAACTGTAAAATTCAATAACTGATATGTCCTTATATCTTCATAATTTCATGTTATCTATTGGGGAAACTAACAGAGAATGGCGCTTAAGCTTACCTGTTGCCTTTGTTGTTGTGTAAGCTTTTCAGATTTCATCATTCTTTTCACATCACGTCTCCTTTCCACCAAAGATCGAATTTCACGAGGCAATATACCTTCATTTGCATCACTTGGCAGTTCTGGCATTTCATTTTCACCCTATAATTTTATAAAACTACAAATATCAGTCTGCCTTCATCCAGAAAATTCCAGATTACGAAAGAATATCCTGAGCAAAATTAAAAGAATGATGCGAAAATATTCTTAAAATTCTCGAATAAATTTCACCTTTTTGGACATGTCAATAGTGGTGAAACAAATGTTATATTCCTGAATGATACTTGGATATAAACTATTGAAATCCAATAGTAATACAAATGTGTCATACAAGCCTAAAAAAGAGATTGATTTAATAAACTACACACCTACTCGAGAACAGATTATTGCAATTTTAAAATTCAACTTTTTAAAAAACTATGAAGCAGAATCCTTAATCTAAAAAGCTAACCTATTTTTGGATCCAATACTAAACCACCCGTATATTGTCCCTTACGATTGTGCAGCATTTTATTGTAACCTTCCGGATGATTGCTCATACTTTTAGTACCCTCCATTCCAGAGTGTTTCCTTTTTTTGAAATCTGATTGATATTTATCTGGTGCTACATAACCAGCTTTGTTGAATGCATGCAATAACAAATATTCGTTTCGTTCCGCTCTTCCACCCATCATTGTTCTCGACTAAAACAAGAGGATAACGTAAAAACTAATTATTATTAATTAAACCGAATTTTTGATGAAAAAAAGAGATACAAACCTCGAGTGATCAACGCTAAACACTTCTCTTTATAAAATCTTTCATCATCATAAACTATAATTCAAGAAAATTCTTACCAATACGCCACCCACAATTTTTGTAATTTGAATAAATAATGGCAAAGCATTGAGCTCAACAATTACAGCAAGGGATAACCAAGCATCCATCCAAGTATTATTGATAAATTTGATTAGCTGCGTTGAATTCCTTAAACCAACATTTACGATAAATTGCTATTGATATATCAAGCTATAACAAGATTATCAGGACCGCTCTGTCTACTGGCGCTACCGAACAATAAAATGGCAATTTGATACATGTTGGAGAAAATGTGAAGAATGTAATGAATAAAGTTTGCAGTGCCAGTGATGAAACTAATGTATCCATTGGTTAATAAGCTAAACAATCGACTCTTAAAGTAGCTATATTTCAGGAAAAAATTCCTCAAACAAAGTAACTTACATGATGTAATTGACAATAAAATTAAGAATTAAAAATAGATTCGAAACAACTGAAAGAATTACACAAAATGAGCAGAAATGTCTCGCTTCATTGCAAAGTTATGGTTTATTCCAAGCAAATCAAATGAGAGATCAGACAGATCGTAGCTGCGCATTCGTACTAGCTCCATAGCTGATAGTCTGAAAATACATAATTCATCTAAAGATACTGTGGTTAAAAGTTCCAAATAACTTCTAAGAGTCCAAAATAATTACTGCAAAAAATCAAAATTTATCGGTTTTCAATTTCCGCTGAATAAATATTAGCTATTGTAACAATGCAGAATACTACAGTGGTTGAGCTTGTGCTTTCCACTCAAACACTATAGCAAACATACCTGCTATCTAAAACTAAACGTCCAGCTGTCAGTTCCCACTGTGAAGTTTTCATATGAGCTAATTGTTTAACTGCAATTGATCGTTTCAAACGGCCCAAACGTGACCAATGAGCAATACCGAGCTTTTCTAGACGCGAAGACAATACAGCAAATTGAGCCGCTAAATCGTGTCCCTAAGTCAAATCGAATTTCATTAGTTCAAACAACAAATCAGTAAGTTCTTGATATTACCAATATTTAATAAAACTTTTCATTTGTTGCAAATTTGTGATGAACAGAGTACTTTCTCTTTATAATATCGAAGTTAGAATTTAAAATAAATGAAAACTCAGTTCAGAAAATTTGTCCAAACACATTGATACAATTGAAACCTAACTTCATCAATAAAATTTAAAAAATAAGAGAAAAAAAAATTACCACATATATATCGGGATCCAAATTTTGCAATTTACATAGGAAATGATTAAGCAAATGACGTTCATTCGCTGTTTCGTAAACAACAGTATCCATCATGATTTGCTTTAGACTTATTTTAAGATCAAATGGATAAGCAGAGAGAGTTGGTTTTGTAAGAACTAAAAAGTAAAATCAAATTTTCTAAACTAGTTTCTTGAAGAAATTGTTGATCAGAAAAAATGATGATCGCTTTATCACTTGTTTCATTCTAAAGGAACATAAACAGAACAGTAGGGTAGAGATATGAAAGATTTTCTTGCTATTTAATACTCACTAATAGAAATATTAAAAGACATACTGCAGAAACGTTCCAAAAAATTTCGATTCAGAGTAGGATTTGTAGTTGTGCATTTTCGGTCAAATATGCAAGAGATTAAAACAATCTAAAAAGTGGTGCTTAAGAGAAAAACAAAATTTTCAGAAACTTTCGATTGAAAATTTCAAGGAAAAATTTGCTATCAATCGAACCTCGCTTTCCTTCTTATCATTAATAGTTGTAACTATGTTCATTGTTAGCAAATTCAAGTCCGGCGGTGAATCTGAACAATCGACTACAGAAACCGATTTCATTCGTTCCATATCAACCGTAAACTCATGCTTTACATAACTTACTTGAAGAGAAGAAACATCTGAAAATTTTCATTTCTTTTTTTTTTTTTTTAACGATTTGCAAAATCTCATGCAAAGTTGGTGATTAAGATTGCAGAATTTAACAGTTTTTTTTTTTCAAAAAATTTTTTTTTATGAAATGGCAAATTTATGAAATCTTAAATGCTAATAATGGCAAATTTATTGAGAAAATTTTATCATACCGCAGCCAGAAATTTCTATCCATGAAGGTCCTTTCATACCAACTTCAATCAACAATCTTTCCATGGCATTAGCAGTTGTATTAAAGACATGACTGAATGTTTCACCATTAAGATCCACTGCTAATCGCGGATCATTAAACTGCAAAATCAACTAATTTTCCATTTTATACAGTGAAGCTAACATTTCATTCTTTAAAAAATTTTAAGTTTTCCATTTCTTTGTAGATATATCAATCGCATAAGTCTTTAAAAGTAAAGAGGGCATTATCTGAAGTCCAACATTTGACAATACTTGAAATTTAAAAACAGATAGTCAAAACAGTGAAGTTTTGTGAACTTACACTATATTGTACTTCAAGCACTACAGCACTTCGCGGCACGATTCCATCATTGTATGCAAATTTTTTCTCACATGGCTAAAAAAATTCTAGAAATCCGAATCTCATATCCTAACTTGTAGCACTAAGATGATCATATATTATGTGAACTTAAAATAAACAGTTATTCAACCGTTTACATAGCCCATTCCCACAGTTGATCATTTAAATCAATTTGAACTTTATAAGGAGAAATGGGATAGATTTTGGATCTACCTGAATATTTTAAAAGCATGAAAATGGCAATGTTATGTCGACAAACACAACAACTTTTGATCATGAGATGCTTAGAGTGCATTTTGTTAGTGAACCTGAATTATGAATTGCAAAATACAAATTAGAAATTTACTCTGCATTTGACAACTTTAACACCCATCGATCTGAGTATTTTCTGTACTTCCTCATTGACTTGCATTAAATCAGCCTTATCAGTTTGAACTTCGTTTACTAGATGCTGAAAACATAATATTCCAAAGAAATTTGCAACAAGAAAGAAAAGCTTGGCAATTAGCAAGTAACTAAAATAAGTGATTAAAAAGCAAGATGGCCAAACATGACATCATAAAACATTTAAAAAGTTAATAAGCAAAATGTGCAAATGAACATGAATCACTTTGAACCTTCTCACGAGGTAAGAAAAAAACTTGTCGCCATATATTTTTGACAACCACGCAGCAGCTTTCGGAGATACCATCGTTAATTAATCGACCAAAAAGGTAAACCGTTCCTAAAAAGAAAGAAATGTTCAAAGGAATTATTGTAAACATTATAGGAAATTTCATTGTTCGAAATATTAAACAGAAGCTACTTAAACTCACAATCAAATATCGAAGAGCAGAAAAAAAGAATAAAATAACATCAATAAGCTTCAAAATGGTAATTTACCGACTCTACATATTAATTATTCTATACCAAAATACATCATCGAAATCATCTGCTTAAGAGATCATCAATTCAATTAATGCATACATTTCTGATAACTGAATTAAAGAAGTTACTGGAAAATATTCATTTATTATGCAGTATGAAATATTCTGCAGAAGAGAAAACTCCTGAATGAACTTCGCCAATAATCTAATGAGTGCAAAACAGATTCAGCAAACCTGGCATCTTTACAGGATCTTCAAATGCATCAAGCCAGTAAAAACGCAATATTGATTCTCCTTCTGAATTTGTACGCATATAAGAATTAACTGTAGCAACAACACTATCTTTCATAGGCTCATCCAACAGTTCCTTTTTAGATTCACTAAATGGCAGAATAAATCTATTAAAATTATTTGAAAATGAAATTGACGTTTACATATTTATATCATTATTCCAAGCTTTTTCCATCACAAATGTAACTCAGCAAAGTTGGAAAAGTAATAATACCTATCAGCCCAGATAAAAGATGTTTCTGGTTGCATCATTCCTTCTACGATGTATTTATCGACGCATTTATTCATGGCAGAATGAACGTCCATAAAACTATTTGCATGTATAGACTCATGTCCAGATTTCTGCATTTCCAAAAAATGATTTTTCATCTCAATTTTATGTTTAAATCACATTTTTTCAGATATTTAATCCAAATAAACTGCGAAAATTTTTATTTTAACTTGACTACTTTCCGTTCATTTATTACAGAAAATTAAACAATGCTTGCAATCGATACAACACTGTTATAAAACTATTGACGTTCAGAAGAATTACCGTACAGCACTCAAGAATTCTGAGAATTCCCATTCGTCTGTTTCCTTTTACTCAAAATTAATACACTTATCACTTATTAATATTTTTCATCCTCTCCACAACTTAATTTTTTAAATTACTTCATTGGAGATCTTTTCAACGCTTTCTGGAGATATAGATTCCACATTCGATGAATTTCCTGCATCATTTATCGTCGGCGCAGACTTTGATGCATTCATATTCAAATATTCTCTGTATTCCTTTACTTCTTTCGACCCCACCGACTTTGATGCTATTTCTAGCTCCTTATGATATTCGTTTCTGCAAAATTAGTAATTTTATACCTCTGGAAAAATTCAAGATAAAAATAAGATAGTTACAAGAAGGATCAAATAGACAAATAATTAGAACTAGTATATAAAAGCATATGTCATATTTATTATTCTACTTTTCTTTCTTGAATCAGCGTTAAATTTCAGAAACTAAAAACAATTAAGATTACTAAGTGAGAGAATAACAATTATTCTTAACTTCAAAACCATTAAAAAATTTAAGTTCTCAAGATCGATAATGCTCAGTACAGAACAATGATCGATCAGGATGATTAGTTTTCTGATGCTTGCAAATACAAACCTCATCAAAGACTTATTGCTGGCTTTCGAACCATTCCCTTCTTTAATTGCATTTTCTTCTGAAAAACTAGGCAAATCGCATTCGTTAAGTAATGCTTCTACATCTGGATCATTAGTAACGGTCACTGCATTCTGAAATGTTAGAAAAATATACTTGGATCTGGATTCAAGTTGGTAAACTTCGTTACATTTATGTTAACATACTAATGAAAGTAGCAAGGCTACTACAATGCGGCAAGTTTGAAATCTACTAAGAAAAAGTAAATTTCTCTCTTTCTTTAAAATTATTTTTTCATTTTATTAGCAATAAAATAAGAAAAGAGCAAAAAACTAATCTCTTCTTTCATCTTTTTTGGGTTTAGGGCGTGGAAAAAATTATCGATTGCCTTCCTTTTTGCTTTATCTGAAACAGAAATCTATGAACAATAAACTTGACCCTTCATCATGATTTTATAGAAGTAATATCTTAAAAATGTCAACCTAAACAAAAACGTAGCATCTTGATAAAAAAAATTTAATTTGGACTGCGAAATACTTGCTTTCATGTTACATAATTATTTATTTGGCTCTTTTCTAGGAAATCAAAAGTACTTAACCGAGCTTATCATTTCTTTTCTCCTTTGGTTCTTTTGCTTTCCTTGTATTGTGTTGCTCATCGTCAAAGAAATCGTCACCATGATCAACATAGCCACTGCCATCTAAAAATAGAATTACCAAAGATTCTTAAACTTTTTAAATTGTATTTTACTAAGGAATCTTAAATTTCTTGCATCTTCATAAGATTATCATGCAAACGAAATAATTAAATACAAATTTAAATCACTAGAATCTTTTCTAGATTCTAGTTTTATAACATCGAAACTAAGATCAAATAAAACTTCAATAGACAAGGACCATCATCAACTACAAAATCATCCCTTTGTCGTTCTTGTACAATTTTTATATATTCTTCCTCATCCACTTCTTCATATACAGGTTTTATCAAATTGGTCACCTGAAGCAAGCAATGCGTGAAAAAACAATGAGCAATACTTCTCATCTCAAATAAAAGACATTAGAGATTATGGACTGATAGATGCTTAAAAGTAGAAACATACATCTACTCGATGTACGGTACCGGCACCGCGTGCACGCTTTATTTCTTCCAACGCTCGATTTTTCGACTCCCGTTCACGTGATACATGTGACCTACGACTGCTACGCCGTTCATTACTTTCAGGCGTAGTAAAAGGATTCCGTACGATTATTTCGTCATCGGAGGATGACGACATGCTGTCCCAATGATTACTTAAAAATAATCATAACTATTCAATAATTACATAAAAATAATCTTAACTATTCATTATTATGCGCTCGAATTTTTTATGTATGAAAGAAATAACAACTATTAATTTACACATAAAACATATGTATCTTCAGTTTCATATAGCACATACGAAATATATTCTATGTAAAAGGTACTTAAGGTATTCCAGAGCTGCGATCACACAACACATAATGTTTAGGATATTCTAGCGGTGAGGTCATACAACCCCCTTTCTCCCCCCTCCCTTTATAACCAAGATTACAAATGACACAAGCATCTACGGCGAAGAGTAAACATTCACAATCCTTTTCAAATTCGAATTATTCCCACGTTAATCACAAGATTGACGCTGTGAAAACTTTAATCCTGCTAACAAATTATTGAGGGAGATTTTCAGGGTTGGACGCTAATTGGATTGGAATTATTAATGTTTTATGCGATATTCAATGACAAATCGAACGTCAAATCCGGAAGAAATTATTGCCTTCTGTTAGAGTTAGCCTTATCCCAGAATGATTACCTACAAAGCCTTGTAACATCACGGTTTTTAACCAAAACTTTGAGAACTGAAATTTCATTAAAAATGAAATTTGTTATTGAATATCCAGCAGTTTAACAACTTTAATAAATTAAAAATGAAATCTGATACTCACCTGATTTAATTTGACCTCTCACTAGATCAGTGCAACATACATACACAAGTGAAAAAAGTTTCATAACTTGAAATGACCATAACCTATCTTAATTTTATAAGAAATACGCCCATTTCTTAACCAGTCTTGCCCAATTCCTGATAAAATGAAGTCCCATATCGCTCCAAACAATGAAACATACGATTTATTTCAAAAAATTTTAAAAAGTATAAATCCTTATAAGAAACAAACATAGCTTATCGGTTTATTTTAAAGCAATGATTATTATTCTCTCTTCATTTCCAGCCTGTTCTGCTGAATTTTACGATTCTTCTTTCACTTAAAAATTTCACCAAAGTTATTTTAGAGAATGACTTCCACATTCTGCTTAAAAATTTGAATATTAAATGGAAATAAAAAGGAGCTGAAAATTTTTGGAAAGCTTAGAAAATATTAAGTTCATCTAAAAAAAGAAATTAAATTCCATAATCATCGCCATTACCGCAAGGAAATTACAAAAACTGTTCAAAGTAAGAACATATTAAGATGTTTCAAATGAATCTTGAATACAATCTCCTTAAAACAAAAGAAATGACGATCATCATACGTAAGCAAAAATGAATCAAAGCCCGTATTCTCTCATTTGCACTTCAGTTATTCTTATTGAAACGTTAAATTCATAAAAAAATTTAAATTGGTACATTAGTATTGAATGTCTCAATAGAATAGAAAGAACAGCCCAATACCAACATCACCAAAAAATCTTTCTATTCAAAGATAACATTACCGATATCGATGTCTGAAAACAATAAATTTAGCTATTTAGTTTTAGTCGTCTGAAAAAAACCACAGCGTCATTCATTCCACTATCTCTTATGATTGCATTGTAGAAATCCTTGATTACAGACTTTACGAAAAAAGTTAATAACCATTAAAAAATTCCAGTCATCTAATCTAAATTTTTTTCTCATGCATTGGATTCCTTCGGCCTATTCGAAACTATGATTTTGTGGCACAATGTGGAAGCACTTAAAAATGATAACTGTTCACTTATATCTCATGAAAGATCAAATTAATCTAAAAATAAAATCCATGCTTACCAACTGATTTCATTAATTCGTCATAACTTTCGCACTGTGAAATTTCGGAATCGAAATAAGTAACAAACTTGGAACAGTTCTCCATGATTTTGATTATATTTTCACGCATATGTTCAGTGCGATCATCAATTCTGCACTACAACGTGGATGAGATGTTAATACTTTCAAAAATGTTTCACCTCTTTTTTACTACAAAATCTGAAGTCAGTCGGAATTTATCTCATCCCGGATTGAAATATTCCATCGCAGCACCTCCAAACAAAATTTCAGGATCAATTTTGCTAATAAGTCTCTCGGTTCTTCCAAATTTCGAGTCTTCAGAATTCGGTGCAAAAAATTACCTGAAGGATTTTATTTTGATAATAATTAATAGTTGCCCAGACAAGCAGTTCATGCCTTGCATCTTTCCACGATCGCTTGGATTCTTGCAAAATTTTCAACAAATCCAATCTTTTATCATTCCATTGCTCCGTAGTGTCCATTACCAAACTGATACTGATTTGATGGATAAATGAATGAGCTTCACCAGGTTCAGAGGACGGTGACACTTTTTTCAAATATTGTACTAGAAGAATTAAGACGGCCATATATTGCATATTTGATTCACGACCGCCACCATGAGAAAGAGCCGAAAATGAACGAAACTTGACAAAGCGATCCAATAATTCCGCTATATCCAGCGTGAGACTATCCAAATTTACCGTATCACAATCAACGGCCACTTCCAGATCTGTTGATAATCTGAAAATGAATTCATGAAGATTTCACTTTATCCAAACAAATATTTAGTGAACAAAGCAGAATGTCAAAATACGAGAAAGTTTTACAAGTACAAATAAGAAATCCAACAAATGACGTTCAATATTTGTAATGGCGAAGGAACTATATTTCAAAGACACTTTTTTCACAGAACTTTTGAAGTAAAGTCTAATTTATTCTGTTTAATCTACTAAACTGCGGAAAAAAAATCAACAGACTGCACTGTCTTCTTACCTTATAACAAGCTTATAATGTGCTCAATTTGGACATTGTTAACTTTACTATTCACTCAAAATGATATATAAAAAATAATAGATTTTATCTTAATACTGGTAAGTTTAAATTCAGTAAAATGATGTTAGTTCAAAAATACCTTTGGAAAGAGTGCTCCATATCTGAATCTTTCACTCGTTTTGACCAAATCGGTACGATAACATTACATTTCGTATTGGCATTATGTAGTGCTGCACTTGCCCATTCGCTTCGTGAACCAGCCATTCTATTGACAAAAAAAAAATTCAAAAAGAAAGCATCTATTAGAAAATGTAATTCTATTATTAGACAACAGAAAGTACTGGAATAGTTGAAAAAATACAAAAATACCTGACAGCTATGGAATGACAATCTAGATGAACCAAATTCATCTGTGAAACTGTTGTAAATGAATGATTCCGACCATTAATTAATTTGTTTTCTTTTAGATTCAGTCGGCTTGCAAACGCATATACCTGGAAAAGTAAACAAAGAAGTAAGCAGAATGGAGGAAAATAAAATGGTAGAAAAGGATAATAAGAAGTAAGTGATGAAATAAAAATGTTAAATTTAGAAAAATTCAAAATAATGAGTCGAGCTTAAAAAGTGACGGAAAAAAAGTTAAAAATCCCAAACTACTGATGTCATATCTGTATATGTCTGAATCGTCCCCATTCAAATAATGCTCACATCTCATAGGACAGAAAAATCCTGTTGAATATAGCGAATTCGATGTGAACAAGCTAACCAATAAAAGATTCGCAATATAATTTTAGTATCTCTTAGATAATGTTCTATCAACACTTTTCGAAGAAATCTAGACAAACAAATATTGAATAAAGGTGATGGAATTCTCTCATGTCTACTTTTACGCATAATTTAGTTCTCTCACTAAAATATGTTCATATAAATTCAAAAGTAAATAAAAATATCCTAAATAAAACCATTCATGGAAAATGAATAATGCTAGACGATAAAAACATTGTCTAAATCAAAAAAAAAACTAACCATCATGATCTTTGCACTAGCATCCATTGCTTCGCGGCATATGCAACAAATACTAATGTCTGATACACTCTCCAATGAATGCGGTTCAACGGCTAATTTACGAGCAGATACCTGAAAGAGATAGTATAATCAGAAGAGATGACAAATTCCGTCTAATGAAAAGAATGGGCTCCAAATCCCACTAAAAGTTAATTAAGATCTTTTAGTTTTATTCTGCAAGGATTACCACCCAATCTTATTTTCCATGAAGTACATTTCTAACTAAAGAATTCAATAAGTTTTTTTGTATTACTAATACAAAAAAAAATATATATATATATTTTAAAAAATATTAAAGAACTTTACTACTTATTTTGGGATTTATCGGCAGTACTAAAAAAAATAGAACTCATGAATGAAAAATAAAAAAAGAGTATCAAGCAATTACTCATCTTTGCCAAAAAACAAGCAAGAAAGAAAATTTACTTTTACTTGTCCTTTTTTGCCAATTTCCATACCCATTTTCGAAAGCTGTTTCTGCCTCATGGCCATTGCCAGCTGACGTTTCTTTATCTTCGTTTCTTGGCGAACTTTTTCAATCTTCAACCGTAATTTATTGTGAGAATAAAATAAAACTATATTCAATTCCAAGACTTAAAGAGGAATGAATAATGAATCCTTTTTATATTTCTAAAATTCAATTCCTAAGATTTCAAATCTGATAGATTTGATAGTACCTGTACAGCAACTTGATCATTCTTTTTCAACTCCTCCATTACATTTTCGGCCAATGTTCCAATATGATCGGCTGATGAAATTTGTTCCAAACGATGCAATATAGGCAAAGAATTTTCGGCAATTGCTTCCTAAAAATGATATAACAGCCATACAGATTCTGTATTAATTTCAAAATATTCATACTAAATAACAAAAACAGAAAAAAAAAGCCATCCAAACCAGCTTATGTTATTTGGCTCTTCATTTTAATATAGCTTTTTTATTTGTTTACATGGTTTACATGTTTTTTTTTTCATGTAGATGAAGCAAAATTCGATGTAGGAGCAATCAGACGTATATAAAAGTGGTTTAGAGAGTCATAAATTATGCCGAATCTTTTTTCTCTTCGGGAATTATTAGAGAAGTACATTATTCAAGAGAAGCACATTATTACTTGTTTGCCTTTTGAAATCTATTTTATCCGAAAACAAAATCAGAAAATTGTTCGATAAATTGTCTTCCTCTGAATGTCCATTCAGAATCATCTTCAAGACAATCTTAGTCTGCAGAAATAATGTAATAAAACAGTAAAGTTTTCAAACCAAATAATTGTAACTCAATTTTTGACATACTGTATATGGTGATGGGACGCAAAAAAAGCTCCCAAATTTCTTGCCCTATGACTCAATTTATTCAGCCAGCTATTCATTACCACGATTAAAAATTAGTGACAACATAGCAAAGATAATAATAAATATTTCGATGTAGATGAACAAACATTATAGAAACATTTTTTTAAATACAGCAGAATTCATGATAACAACAATGCTTATAAATAATCATCCAGTTATAATTAAAAAACAGTACCTGCGAAGGTCTGTGAGCCCGTGCCATACCAGCCATTAATTTTAGAACATATTTTAGTGAAGGCTTTGATAGAAAATTCTTCCATTCGGGTCCCGTTACAGAGACATTAAATATAGGTGGATGATTCTCTGCTAGATATTTGCATGCATCTGCGATCAATCCAGCATCCATCATTTTCTTTTTGAGAATCCGTCCAGATGCACTATCATGAATGGCGCTAGTTATCTTGCATAATGTGTCCACTTTTTGTATCACTCGATCTCGAATTATTCGATCATTATCTATTATATTGATTCCTTTTATTCACATTTTCATTGATTTTTATAAAAAAATTCCCTGAATCGTATTTTTTTCGGTAATTTTACTAATTTATAAACCAAGGAGAGCCAAATCACTCATGGTCGGATTGACATTGGTATCTATGATAAAAACTTGTATTATGAATAATGCCATGTGGAGCATATAGGCATATTGTAGCTAATGACAGGATGGTATATTCCATTACTTTCTAATTCATTGTATCTGATCAAGGCAATTCATCTGATTTCATAATGTGAAACTTGCATGCTCTAATAATAAAATAAAGCAAAACAAACCAATTTCATCCCAGTGACAACATGGTCGAAATGTCTCAACCAAAGCATCCATACTTTCGGCATTACCAAGACAGAGGTTCGGTGCAATGGATGTCACCGCTTCGAGTAATGATGCTGAAAGTTCTTCATCGATACCCATTGAAAGCTCTAGTAACCATGACATCTGTTCAAAAGTCGCGCCACCAATGGACTGTAATGTAAGACATACATGGTGTAAAAGGTATACAAATATGGAGAAGCATAAAAAACAAACCTTTTCGATTCGATCAGTGGCGAGGATATCAACGAGAAGAATCCTACTAAGTTCGAGATACTGCAAAGCTATGGCTTCAATCGATTTTTCTTTGATACCGCTTCTATAAGCCACTTCAAAAACATGCAAAAATCTTCGGATGCCACCATGTTCATTTAGTTGCTCACGATTCCCCTCGATCTGGAAAATTCCCAGTAACTAATCTTTTTCTTCACCAGTATTAAGTAATTTGGCTTCTAAATTTATAACTTCATATTTTCACATCTCCAAAAATGTAACCTTTATGCAGTAAGTAAGTAACCGATGCAATTCTCGCAGCAATATTATGCCTCCTCCAGTTAGTTCAATATTGTCCAATATTGGCAAAATAGTTGCAAATGCATGTATCGGAGAACCTAATGCAGTAGCCAGACGAAACTGACTATCATCTATTTTCTCCTTGACTAAAATTACTTTTTAAATGAATCTTTTAATTCTTTTTTATTTAAATCGTCAAAAAATTACAGAATCATTTTCCGGAAGTTACAGAAAATATACATGAACTGGCTAGCAAAAAAACCAAAAAGAGCTAAGATTTTTCTTTATTGGCTGAGAATCAATAATATTCCTTGTTCACAAAAGATCATCAAAAAAATATAAATTATGATTCAATAAGATACATAACACCTAAACAAATTAATTATCTAAATTTTGAACTTACCATTAGTGTCGGTCAATGTTTTTATAAAAGGTTCTGTAGCATCACCAAGAAGACCTCGCATTCGATACACGATAACCATCGGTTGACCATGATGATCAGAACGCCACAGTTTCTCATAAACATCACTAACCGGTAAATCCAAGGCAACAATCTGTTGATTCACGAGGAGCTATAAAATGGAGAAAAAACAGTATCAACATGATTTAAGGAAATTATAAAAAAATTAATATTAACAAGTGTTACCCTTAGGACTTCATTTTTTTTTCGTTTTCCTGTTTCATTTCAGTTTACTTTTGTTCTTTTAATATTAACAAAAATTAATAGGGATAGGATGAAATTCCGAATGATGAACCGGACTGAAAAAAGTAAGACATAGTTAGTGTCAATAGCTTTCCTACAAGGCAAAAAAAAAAAAAAAAATCTGATATTGAAAAAGTTACCTCCATTCCAGTGTCGTCGTCTAACAATGCGACCAATTCACAGTCCCGACAAATTTTATTTTTAATATCCCTCATCAAAGGACCCATGCCAGCATCACTGCTTTTGTATGGATTACCTAACATCCTGCCTTGTAAGTAATCTTCCTGGAGCGCATCCTTCTCGATTTGTATTAGGAAATCTTCTTCTTTCTTCAGTAGTGGATAAATGATATCGCTGATAACTGACAAAAGATAAGCTTGTATGCGTAGTTCTTGAGAATGAGCTCCTATTCGTCGCGTCGTTTCCTTCAACACTAAGATTGGCCGTTTCAATGCGATGCGCATCAACAGTACACTAAGGTCTTTGACAGATTCGTTCACATAGCTAGAAATGCAATACTATCATTCGTAATATTTACTATTCTAACAACATCTCACTGATACTATATTTTTTGATGTAAATATTAGTATAAGAACTTACAAGGTACGGTGAACAGTAACTTGCTTGAGTGCGCAAGCAGCTCGAAGCAGAAGTGGAAGTATGGAAGGACTACATTCATACAGCAAATTCCAACCCTGTTTATCCATTGATATCATACAATTCAATACTTCTGGAAGAATATATGGACTAGGTAAGATTATAGACTACTGACAAGATTATCACCAAGTAATCATCAGGTGAAATCATTGATCACATCTAATCTTTCACATTATTCGCCCCAAAGTGGCTCAAACCGGACTGTTTGACAGCTGTCTTTATGAATTTACTTTATTGTTTTAATAAACGACTGCATCAAAAAGTAAAGCAATCTAACTTTACTTTCCAACTTTACTTACACAAGTATTATTTACTCATTTATTGAATTTCATGAAAAGTAAGTATAATAATGGTCTTTTCTAAGAAGTAGTGCATTTTTTTTTTTGAGTTCTATTTAATTGAAAATCTTACGAATAAGATGATGCAGCAGAATTCCAGTTGAAAGATCACCCAGTGGGCCGCTTACTTCACGTAAGCGTATATCTAAACTTGCCTGCAAACAATTACAATGGACAAAATCACCAGCGCTGTTGATACAAATTCTGCATTTTATTAATAACTTCTTCATTGCGAAAGGGAAAAAAAAATCAAAACATACTAGCAAAATCCGCTTCACAAGATCAATATGGAATTCAATCGGTTTCGATACTAGAATATTGTGAATGTCATCAACTGTTAGTAGGGTTCGTACTAAACAAAAGTATTCGTCAATATTATCAGCCGAGACGTATCGAATTTTTCGCATCCATAATAATACCCTGAACAAGCTTTCGGTTGAAATCGAAACAGATAATGTCGACATTGAAGCGAAAATGACAGCATAGTTATTGAAACACTTCTTGAGAATAAATGATTGAAAAAGAACGAGTAATAGTTTCCCTAGCATTTCCATAAATTAATCAAATTTCAGATTTCAGGAACACCAAACTCCTTCGACATGAATTGACATTAGTTTAATTTAGCAGCATTGTTACAGTGTGTATATTTAAAAATATTCAAATCACTATAATGTGTATGTTTAAAGGCAATTCCAAGCTCAACTTATAGAAAAAGCCAACATTTGTTCTATCTCAAATTTTTATCTTTTAACATTATGGGACCTTGGAAGGTATGGTCGCTAAAAGTATTGCAAAATAAAAAGGAGAAAAGGGAAAACTTCCCGATAATGTAAAAAATAGATTAAAATGCAATAAAATCTGGAAGATAGTACTTTCGCAATCTATTATTTCTTGTTGAAGATGTAATCGAAATTCAATAATTAGAAAAGTCTTGACACAAATTAATAATTTAATTAGTGGCAAGGATACTTACTTTTGCAGTACTAAAGCTATATCCACGGGAGATCCGATTTGTGCCTCGCCATCGTTGCTGATTTCAAAACACAGCATCACAAGCAAACGACAGGTTGCAGTACGAACTGCCGCTACCGATGAAAACATGCAATGAGCAAGCCACTGATAGAGTGACTGTAAATTCGAAATGATGTTATATACGTTCGGTAATCTTATAAAATCGAACAAATTAAATACAAAAAAAAAATTTTCACGAAAGAAGCAATCATTTCGAATTATATTTGCTACACCGAGAACAATAAAATCCATTAAAAATTTTTTTTAGAAAGGTATTTCAAAAAATCTATCTTAGATCGGTAGATTTCAAAAAAGTGGGTGGAATAGAAAGAGACTATCTTTTTACGCTAAAGAAGTCAAAAGAAAAAACAAAAGAAAAAAAAAATAACAATAATTAGAAAAAGCGAACAACATTTTAACAGATAAGCAACGAAAATTGCAAAAACTGACAAATTTCCGTTTTGGATCATTTTCAGTACAACGTTTTATGTACTGAAGAATACTGCGCTCTCTTTCTGGGCCATCTTTCTGCAGAAGTTCTGTATATTCTGCCCAAATGAATCTAGAAATTTTCACCATTTTCAAGGTCTTAAAAACTTTACGTGAATAAAAGATTCCGAAAAAAGTAAAAAATCCGCTGATGACCAAAAAAATTTCAAAAATGAAAAGAAATATGGAATACCGAAAAAAAGGATTAACTTTTGCCCTTACCTTCCTTGCAACCATCCGGTCGTCGGAAATCGTTCAGAAGGTATAAGTAATTTATCAAAATCCGGTTCTTCTTCGTCTAATATTTTCATATCTTCCATAATTTTGTGCAAAAGAGTGTCATCCAGAACAAGATTCTACAAAATCATAGCTTATCAAGATTACTCTCTTAAATCCAACTTTTTGCTGTTTATGAAAAACTCCTATCACAATTCGCTTAACATGTGGCCATTATGAAATCTCCACAGTTTTAATTCATAACATTTCTACCATAGCTACTTTCCACAAAGAAATTCACGAAAATACCTGCTAATGTTTGTGCAAGCTTCTTAAGGAATTTCTTCTGAGTTTCGAAAAAAAAATTATTCAATAGAAAAAAAAATGACCAAACCTGTTGTATTTCCTCCTTTTCATTTTCTTTATCATTATCTCCCGGGTCAATATTTCGCGAAGCATCCAAAACTATCTTTGACTGCTGCTCTTCATGCATAGGTGAAAGATAACCTAGTGAAAGATTTTTTTTTTTTTTTTTTTTAAACACAGAAAGGCTCTAAAATAAACAGAACATGATGTATTTTAGAATGAGCCATATTTACATGAGAAAAGTTTACTTATATAGAAATAAAATATTTTACCAGCGAGAGTACCACCGTTTCTCACTTTATCAGCGCCAAAACCAGAAGAATCCACTGCAGCTTTTTTCAGATTTGTTGGATATGGTGAGCAAATTTTCAAAAATATGGCCAGTGCATGCAAATCCACCTCGGTGTTGCCATTACCAAATACAGCCATGCGCATCAAGCAACGCAATTTCTGCTCCCAAAACCTAAAACATATTGCTCTAAGAGTCTAGCCAACAAGTAATGCTAAATATATAAGTAATAAATCACGAATAATTGGACTGAAATTAAAACTAAAATAAAATTCGGATGTATAAAGTAAGGACCAAAAATCATCCAAAAATAATCTTGCTTCATTTGAATATTTTCATTGGAGTTGCGTGAGTTCTCTGTTTAGAGTAGCAGATAAAATTTTCGATTTTTGAAATTACAATGAATCACTATTCAAATTCTACTCAGTTTCTTATCAACGAAATTACCGGAATTTATTTTCAAATATCGATTTCGTCAGCAAATAACATGGAAGAGCACCATTCTCTACCAATTCACACATTTTCTGTGTCGCTTCTTTACTCATTTCCGAAAGATTCCAAATCAGGCTGTGAACGGAACGAGCTATCGGATCACCAAGTGCGCATCCGTTTACCTAAACATAAAAAATATCAATTTAATGGGAAAATGCAGCTGGGATACGTAACTTCCAAAAAAAAAGAAAAAAAGAGTATCTTAACTTTTCATTAACATTTGTAGACTACGTTGCTCATGTGATTACTTTAATTCTCATCTATTGACAAGACTCAATTATTCATTTCGTCTCAAATCTCTATTTCATTTTTTTCTAACAATTACCGGTACTGACTCTACCTGTTTTGAATTTAATGGTACAAATCGCATGCTTTTACAAATGCGTTTTAACAGTGTATTAAAATCTTTAAATCTTTGATATTATCAAGTATATTAAATACTAATCATCATTAGTAGGTCTAACAACTAAGATTTAAAGTGATAAAAAATATAAAAACTACATAAAAGCTTTACACAGATAAATATATTGTCCAAATAATTTTTAAATTAATAACAAGACACTATTTATCTGAATCAAAACTCAGTTCAAAATATCATTATTTACTCAACTCTTTTTACTCACGAGCTTCCATCTTAAAATGGATTCCTATCCAAAATTCCTTTGACGTCGATGAAAATCATTTTTAATTCAATTTATTCTTTTTCTTGTTCAATCTGATTATTGTTTGCCATTAATTTCTTTTAATTTTGAGAAGTAAAAAAGGCTTATTACATCATTCCGAGTTGCTTGAAAAATGAGCCATGATCTAGGAATCATTGAGGTATTTTTTTCAAAATATAAACAGAGAAAAAAATGATAGAAAAAAATATCAGAAAAGAAGTGAAGAAAAAAAAAAGAGAGGTGGAGCCATAATAAACAAATTATAATCTATAAATTATATAATTTCATTTCATCTGAGAATAAATAATGTATCTGATATGGTCGAGTGACTTCAATTAAAAAGTATATTTCGACTAATTAGCTGGAAGAAAAGAAGCATTTGATACAGTTACGGTAAAAATTACAAGAAAAATGACTAATGATATTAAAAAATTCAAAAAGAAATGAGGAAAAGAAATAAGAAGAGTGATTAAGAGATATTTATTTAGAGATGAACAACTCAGAAATTTCAACATATTTTTAATTCATGGACCGAAAAAAAAAGAATTCCGGATGTTTTTCCAATTAGAAGCATCTGATGACTTTTTAAGGAAAGATATTTCTTATCATAATGATTTTCCACTTTTTTTTTCTTACCTTCCTTTTCCTACCGCCTCGTTTTGTTGTTGTCTCAGTACCTTTTTGTCTTTTATTATCACCTTTCGTTCTATTCTGATAATTAAAAAAATACCGCAATGATCCTCGGTAATGGCGCAAAGCATAGAAGACAGATTCAGTATTCGTTAATCATTAAAAAAAGAAGTTTACATTATAGTCTATTTAAATTTTGAAAAACTCCAGATGAAACCAATACTATTAACAATTACTCAAGCTTTCAATGAATGCTTTTTGATGCCAGTAAAATACAACTGCACGTCAAATACTATGATGTCTATCTATTTATTTTTAGCCCCGATCCTTCTCAAATCATTTGACTTTCTTGATGTTATTCAAGTAATCTTTCAATATTCCCTACATTTTTTTACATTTTCAATATTTTCTACATGTTATGTAGAGATCAAAATCAAATTAAATGCATGATTTAATCATAAAATAAATAATATATCTGATAAAAAATGAAACTGAACAATTTGAACTGAATTTTTTTATTAATTCGACCAGGTTATAAAAACTTACTAATCTACCGAAAATAAAATCTTCACGAATAATTTCCTCCATAGCGTTTGTATCACTACAAGTTGCTTGTATTAATGCAACACAGTGTATTATTAATGCTGACACACAGCCTACACAGCGATCACTGAAAATATTTATGAAATGCAATTTGTTGAAGACAAATTGGACATAAATGAGAGTGAAAGTTGACGTAATTTCAAAATACTGACTAGAAGAATCAGGCTATTTGTAAATGCATCGAAATAAGATATGTTATGCAAATGCTTATGTAGATCTATCCTAATGAAATTGAGTCTTACTTTCCTTGCAGTCAAAATTGCACAGTTATTGTTCTGATCCTTTTTTTTATTGGGATCGCATACAAAGACCAGAATAAAGATAATCTTCATTTTCACTGACTAAATTTCTAAGAATAATGAGTTATGTAGTAATGGAAATATTATCATCAAAATTTGGTTTGATAGACTATAAATATATTCCATGAAGAAACCTACGAGTTAGAATGAAAATTACTGATGACAGGTTTGTTCGGTAACGTTTCATCACCATTTTCAATATCGTAACGAAGAAGTTCTGCTCGAAATGCCTCTAATTGACGAGTTTGTTCGCATAATTTATTGTGCAATTTCTCAGCACTATGATACAATGTTGCAAGCGTAGAATCCTGCAAGAAAATTGAAATAACTTCTTGAAAACGTTTAAAATGTTCGCCAGGGAGCTGAATTAAATAAAATGATCAGCTGAATAAAATATCTACTATATTTTACGATAAGAGTCTTGCCTCTTTCAGATTCAAACTTGATACGAAATGTGTAAACGATTGCAGAGTCATGTGTTTTAGAATCATGTTTGGTCGAATAGTCGGCTCTGAATCCCAAGAATATCTTTCCATAAGGGTGCTAATGATTCCAATATGGCAACGTGTCGATTCGATATCGTTCAATAAAGTTTCCATAAGGGCATAAGTCTGGAAAAAAAGGGGCATACGTCTGGAAAAAAGGTTTTTATCTTTGGTTATTATTATTTCTTGATTCTGAAAATCTGAAATCAGTTCAGATTTAACAGCCGAAGTCAATTACTAAGAAGTCAGATGAGTTTTTCTGGAATCAAATGTGTGAATGAGAGGACTGTTTACCAACTTAATTGTTGCGCTTTACTATCCAGAAAAAAAAAAAGATTTCATGAAGCATATTTAATACTTAATATACTGGATTCAGAACTTGTACAAAATAATAAAAAAAATACATGATTCAGGTAAAAAAAATATGCCTCTTATAATGTTTGCCCAGAAAAACTGAAGTGATTCAGGAGATTATCTCACCGTTTTTCGGTCATTGTCGTCTTCGATTGCTTGTACTGAAGGTAACGAACGGCCAACAAGCACAGCTTCCAGACGAGCATATTTGCAAAAACCACAAGAATTACATAAAAATGGTTCCTAAAGAAAAACATAAATAATGTGCCATTAAAAAGGAATAATTGGATAAGAAAACAATACCAGCAACTCAGATTCAGTCACTAGCATGTTGACACTAGCTCATGCCGAAACGTCCTACATACCCGGAGTCATTCATTACTGCCTTATTTTCCAGTAAAAATCGAAACAATTCAGGAAAAACTGGAAGATTAATAAAGTGAACAAGGACCTTTTCATCGTAATTGATTGCTCGACATTTCACGCATTGAAACACATTTTCGCCGCAGTTTGAGCATATTCCCGGATTCGGTGCTACTGATGTAGAACACCGTGGACAATGCACGAATTCTGGAGCGTCTGCAGCTCCAGCTGTATTTGTATCATAAAATTCGGCCATTTCCAAGACAACATTACAAGCAACAACTGGGATTGGAAGTTGCACATCAATTTCACTATCTCCTTGATTTACCTGCAGATTTGCTTTTCGTGCAAAAAACAAAAAACTAGTATTTATTTTTTTTTCCAGCAATAATATGAAGACATAAAATGAAAACCCGTCAGTATTTATTAATAAAAAAAAAAAGAACCGGAACAAGCTTTGGCATTCAGATGGAACAAAAGATGGCAATATATGAGGAGACGAGTTAATGATCCCTCACATCGCAAGTTCAATCTTCATTTCCTTCTAGATGATGTCAAAGTCCTACACATAATATAGTTATAATTATATAAAAGAAATAAATACTACCTTAACATCAGCTGCTTTCTCCCAAAGTTCAGGCCGATTCTTGAGATCAACCGCTGATTCAAGTATTTTATTGCAATAATAAAACTTGAATCGTTTCACCATCTTCGATCGTTTGATTTCGCTCAAACGTATCATGATTCGTGATACCTATGACTTAGTTTTGTAATTATTTATACTATTTAATTTAAAAATATTCCTTTGCATCCTCTTTAAATACAACGAATTATCATGCTAAATGAATCATTATACCTCAAAATGACCCATCAATTTAATCATCTGTGCCGACGTAGTGAAACGAGAATCCAACTTAATTGATGACAATTTCAACTGTTCCATTGGATGATCCGAATCCGAACATATCAAGCATGGAGATTTATTTAATACAGAAATATCTGGTGATCCTGAAATATTAACATCTTGAAATATACATCAGAAAAAAAAGAAATTCAACTGTAAAATTTCTATAACTTCTTGTTATTATGCATCTTTTTTCTACATTCCTCAGATCACAAATTCGATATTTATTACCGAAATTTTCATGAACGATATCGATTAGTTTTTCTAAATAAGTGTTAGTTTCTTTCGGCACACGCATGGCTTATTATTCAAAATATTGCAAAGTGTATTTTAATGTATTAATATTCATCAGAAACAGTAAGCAAGGATTCATTGTTTTAAAAAGTGGACAAAGAACATGATGAGTCGGACTATTACGTGATAAAAAAGCAACTAACCAATAAATTCGCATAATTTTTCGAAAAGAACCGAACTTCGACTTTTTTCTAACATATATAGCGCGCTATCGATTGTTGCTACGGCTTCTTTATAAACCATAATCAATTCATCTCTCAAATAGAAGTTGGAAATATTAGAATGACATCATAGAAAGAATTCCATCCATCTTCAATATACCTTCTCATTCTATCAAAAAATGAAAACTGAAGATTTGTTTCCAGGGATTGAGATCAGTAAATAACAGAACTTTCAGCTTCGAGCATGATGATACTTCTAAAGACAAAGAAGTCTTCCAATATCAATCCGAAATTTTTGGTTATCACTTTTGCAAAATAACACTACCTGTATTAGAATTGAAGATGATGAAACTAACTTTGATAAGAATCGAGGTAAATAGCAAGACAGAAGATCTACTAGCTGTGCAGCTCGATTACCCATTTCTTGCGCATAAAGCCAAGTGTTTCTGTATAGATGATTAATCAGTTGCAGTTGATTAGGCCGTGATGCAAGTTGTAGCGTAGCACGTAGAATCGCGTGCAGTGTCCAACGTCTTTCTTCATTTTCGCCCAACAGAAACCTGCAGCGAAAGTAAACTCCATAAAATTAATCCAGAATTTCGTCTATTCTTCAGAATAGAGTGGCCTGAATTTCTGCAGTTAACACAATACATTTCCCAATGCTAAAACAATGACAGACCAGAGATGCTATTCAGCAAATTATTCCATTTAATATTGTTGGTAAGGTTTTGTTTAAAAAAAAAATTTTCGGATATTTACTCTAATATGTAATTTAAAAAGATAAGTATTTAACCTGGCAAAACTATTCCTCATAAACAATTCAGCCAAAAAATCGAAAATTTAAAAAATTTCCCTTTCAAAACATTGGCGTAAAAAATACCTCGCAATCAGCCTTTTGAACAGTGTAAATGGCTTTTGCTTGCCTAATAGTATATTGACCAATGAACAACACAGTAATTCATCATCGGAATCTTCGGATGTTCGGATAGCCAACAAAATGAGATTAAGAACAGCGTCGCATGCAACATCAGGCATTATACACGCTAATTCCATTAACCATGGTAACTAAAAAAGGAATTCCGCAATTTTAAATTTCATTAAAACTAAATTTAAATTAAATAAGCAAATAACAGCAGGCTTACTTCCTTTAAACATATTCTTTGCCAAACGATACAGCGCCTCTCAGAAACTACTGCGATTCCCTTGAGTCGGCCAACAATATCGCTTAATTCGAAATATTCCAAACTTGAACGGCCTTTCAAGCGCTTTTTCAAATTATCCAGTAAATCATGAATGATATGTTCATCACGAACTTGACGGTACTTTGCCTGAAAAACTTTAGATTAAATATGTACAATATAAATAGTTGAAATAGTACAAATAAACAAAAAAGAAATTAGATTAGTCAGCTACAGTTTTGTGAACAATTGTATAATTCAATGTAACAAACCAATTTCAGCAAACTAAGGTATGAACTTCAGCTTACTTTCAGTTGGCAACAGTTCTTATGGAATGGCAAACAATTAAAAGCAAAAGTGAAATTGGACCAGAAAATGATTTCAGAAACGGGAATAAGTTGAGCTGGTATAAAGATACACACCAAATCAACCTACCGAATCGGAACCACACATTAACAAAAGCAGTTTTCGGGCAAGCCTGCGCATTGTAGATGGTTCCTGAGTAATGTAATCACATAAAAGATTTTCCCATTTGTTGTTCAGCAACAGTTCACCACCCAAAATTTTTTTGAGCTAAAAATGAGTTGAAAGTAAACTTTTCTCATTCCAGTTATTTAATCGACTTCTACAATATAAAATCAAAAAGAAATTAGAATAACCGAATGCATGTTTAATCCTCGTAAAAACTGAAGTCGGAAATATTTCAAAGAATTCAATTCTTTCATTTTACATGTCAAATTTATATTAGACAGTAATAAGACAAAATAAAACAATCTCAGTGATGCTGCTGATTTATTGTTGATTCCTATAATATGTTTCTTGATGCTTAAAAATCTGAAATTACAGACATTTTGGAACAACCTACATTCATAGAACTTCAATTTATCTAACTGCTTATAGAATCTACAATGTGACTCTTTAATCAATATGGTCATCATTCTTTACCAATGAATTTAACGAAAAATGCATCAAATGATGTAAAAAACTAGCTGAATATATCTACAATAGCAATTACAGAACAGTAAAATCTAATTGATAGTCAAACTTCATTTTGTCTCAAGATCGAACCACCTGTCATTAAAAGCTTTGGACGCTCTAGATTCAATATATAAGCCGCAAACTTTTCGTAGACATAAAATCGAAATTTACCTGATATGGCAATCGAAGTGCCATTTCAACAAGTAATGTTGTGTATATCGAGAAGACATTTCCTGGATTGATATTCAACACACGAGCGTTGAATAACGGAGCAAGATCAGGCTGCAACTCTGGCGGAATAGAAGAGAGTTTCTGGAAACTTTGTTCGGAAAACTGCGTTTGTTTGGTCCATTCTGTTTTTAAGGATTGCAAAAGAATATAACAATAATTTAGGGCTCCCACAGACACCTAAACTATTTAAATTTAATTATGAAAACAATAGAAAGATGTTTTAAAACAATTTCATTTCAATATCTGATAGTCCTTCCTTCAGTGAAAAATTCTTAAAGTTTTCCAGAAACAATTTTTTTGTGATTGTTTGTTCGAATTTTTCTCTTAAGTTCGTATCAGCACCTCCCGATGCTCAGAAATTCGAAATTCAAAATGCAAATGATTTAATTATGCACAAAATGGATAACCAATGATCAAATAAATAAAAGAAAAATTTTACCATAAATCACTTTCTTTAAAAAAAAAAACTTTATCAAACTTACTAAAGTATGTGCAACCCTCACAGCCAAAGCAACTTGCGGCTCAGGAGTTACAGAACTCTCTTCGTGTTCTTTACTCTCCACTTGAGGAATAACATTCATGTCAGTATCATCCTGCTGCGGTGTAGCATCACGACTAGATGACGATATATCACCTGCAAGTTCAGTACCTTCCATCTGTTCCAGATCGGATTCCCCACCAGCTTCTGCATCATCTCCATCATCAACACTACCGGCCGGTGCGACTGCTGCTATATTAGCAGCACTCAGTATTGCAGTAAACTGTAAAATACCGGAATTATAAAATCACGGAATAAATTTACTACTCCTATCAACAGAACAAGCACAAATCAATTTTGAATTATTTCTGATACTTTCAAAATCGAGAATTTCTCAACCCAAATAAAAACGCTTCAAAACCAGTACAAACATTTCTGTCATTGGCATATCATTATTTCATCTCAATATTTGGTAGTCCTAAATAAAAAACATTGCTTTCCTAACACAACAAAAATCTTGCCCCTCAAAGAACTAACTTCTTCACTTTTCGGTACCGTGACATGATGAAGCCTTTCTTCACTTGACTTTCTGTTATTCCTAGATGGCCAATTATGAGATGTACATTGAACAAGAATAACATATATTAGACGTAAAATAACTTGATCACGTTCCGCTTTCACCGTTCTTTCTGTCTGCACTTTATTAAAGTCTAGCCCACTTATTAAATAATCAATCTGAAACCATTATTAGAAATTAAAATACGTTCGAGAATCCAAAAAATATTTCTACATCGAAAATTCTAAAATCCAGAACATACTTACAAGATCGGTTAACTGATCCGGAGCATGTTGACCCATCAAAAAGAGTATTGTCTGAGCTGGTGCCAAACAACGTACACCATCACAATTACAAATGTCAAATCGGGAAACAAGAGCTAGCAACAACTGCCCGATCCAGGCCATTTCTGGAAAAATAAAAATACTTATTTTCTTGAAATATGAATGAAAACGTCAATTCGAATGTCTAAAACTTCCATTTGTCAGAAATTTAGAAAGCATTCGGAGAAAATTTAAATTAAATGATATCGATGCATATCAAGACACGATGTATTTTTATAGAATGACCAAATTTTGTCTGATTAGCAATATCAGGGGAAAAAAATGCACATGAATTGGTCAACGGCATAAGTACACTGCATTAAAGAGCTAAACAAACAAAGTAATTCTGGAATCACCTTTCAGCAGAGCTTATTTTCAGGAATCACAAAATGCACATGAACAGAATTAGTATTTAGAAAGTTTCATCATTAAACATAGTAGTTAACATGCAACAATATCTTCACAGCTAATTGAAAGCTTTTATAAAAATACATCATGCCTTGATGTGTATCGATCCCATTTTCACAGTTAAGCAAAATAAGGAAAAACGTCAACTTAAACTTGAAAATTGAAGAACTATTTTAGTCTTGAAAACTGAAAGAAGCAAAGAAATTTACTTCTACTAAAATCCTCTAAATCCGATAAAGACTTCAACTGAATAGGGATGCTTCTCTCCTTATTTATTTGATTTTCAAGTTCATGAATAATCGCCGGCTTGAATCCACCAGCCACACCTTGGATTACAACACCCATATTCAATCCTTCCGCAGAATTCGTGTTTTTATCCGCTAAAGTTGCAGGCGTAAGACCACCGATAAACGAGAACAAATTACTGTGATTCTGTACATTAACCACACAGTAGTTTGAAATTATCGCTGACATCAAACATTTGCAACGATGGGCAATGACTATATTCTGGAATTAAAAAATTATTTAAAATATAAGAAGTTCGAGGAATTTTGAATCAACGAAATATCATAATGGACTACTACTTCCAGATAACAACGATTGAGAATCAAAGATGAAAAATTAATATAATATAGGAACAAATCCTCACGATTCCAGCCATATTATTGAAAGCATTTTGAAAGAACAAAATATTTGAAAATTATCGAAACTAACATCCGAAAACAATATTTCCATGATAAGTCGCGTTATTTCTGCCGAATTTTCCGCATTTACGGCCAAATACAGGAAGGCAGATATCAAGAACTGCTCTAACACCGCATCCGCAGCAAAATCATCATTGGAGAAAACGAAGTCAACACACATTTTCAAAAAAGGGAATATATCCCCGAAATCTAAATTAATCATTCTATCTTTATTGTTCCTGTTTCTGTTTTTGTCTTTTTTTTTTTGTTTTAGTCAATTAAATTCTTAAGCTTTCACACTTAATTGTTTTATGAATTTTCCAAACTTTTAATTCATGCATAACATTTATGATAAATATTTCAATACCAATACTTTTTAATCGACTCAATATCCCATATTTATTGAAATTTGTATATAGATTTCAATCTCACATAAAAATAATTCTTTATAATTACATCCCCCATCTATCAAGTTGCTCAATAAGTTATTCAAGAGATGTTTCAAAACAATAATTATTTCTCTATTCCCTTCTGTTATTACATTTAGTCAACAATTTAAATGATTAACTACTTCCAATAATTCTTTCGAATTTTGAACAAATAATTTATACAATTTCTCATCGTGAAATGATAAATATCGTTTCAATATCCAAGTTCATTACTAAAAAATTGAATCAAATTATAAATTCAGATTATAAATTGAATTAAATTACGAAAATTGAATTTAATTATAGATTTGTATATGTTGGTTAGTTTGAACTAAGAATGAACTAATTCTTTTATTGTTCAGTTCGATGTTTACTCCATGAATAATTCTTTCAAAATTAATTCATTCAATAACGAAAGTTCTTCTGTGTTTAATATGAATATTAAATAACTAATTAATAAAACAAATATTAGGATTGCATTTAATTAAATTCATACTATTTCAAAGACCATATTGCTGATAAAAATAATGATAATAAGTAATGCTCTATTGTTACTAGTATATAACTTATTTTTGTGCCTAAAAACATTACCATTAGAATTATTAATAGTACAAAAATACAAAAAATAATAAATTCAGCATACTAAAAAATTCTAATAAATCGCCCACATATTAATCCGCTTGATTTCTATTTTATTTCCTTTACTATCGACTACTTTAAAACATGCTGTTTATCAAGCCCAAAAACTAAAAATCTTTGGTAAAAAGAAACCAAAAATAGTTCGTATTTTTCAGCATTTTGAAATTAAAGTAGAATTCGAAGCTAATTTTTTGAAATAAATTTGGGGAAGATAACTAACGCCTTTTAATTAATTGGTGAAAAGAAGCCACACGATGTAAAGTTATCACTTTCAACTGAACAGCAAAAGCATTGAAAAGTGATAACTGTAAGGTTCCAGAATTTCGATGATTTATCAGCGATGAAAATAATGTCGCGTCCTGAAATTACAGAAAAGCATTAAAAGTTTGCTAATAAAGTCACCTTAATTTACAAGAACTGAAATCCTAAAAATTTTAAAAAAGGATGCTTTTGATCATATTCATCCCTTTGAAATAATGACATAGATAATGTTTTTATGTTCACTAGTTTTATTTTACATACGATTACAGGCTAAGCATATCGACTGAGAATTCATTGCAATCTGGTTAGTGATTCCAGCTCCACATTTTCAAAATATTAGCTAATTAAACATTAACAACTCTAAATTATTTCAGTAACCTTTTGTTCGAGAAATGATGAGGTTATAGGTGATAACTGCCTCAACAAAATTAATGCTCGATGATTCACGATGACGTGCTCGAAATCCGGAGCCGTAAACTTAAGTGCAAGTGGTAGAAGCCAATCCATTCGCTAAAATAAAACATTATAAAGTTGTGCAATATATAATTATATTTATGCGGCTTTAAAAATTAAATTAGGAGAATCTATAGCTGCCACTTCAAAATCAAAGCAAACTAGAAAACATTTTTTTGGATTCATTTAGGAAAAATATAATTGTCCTGAACCTCTCTCAAATACTGAACTATTCTTATAAAAAAGGGGAGTGGAAGAAAAGTCAACCTTCCGTTTGGTAAAAGAATGCAGCCTGCAGCATGTAGAGATAAATGAGGCAACCAGTTGCTCGGGAAGAGTAATAATTTGGTCAAAACGATAGGAAGCTGTAGGAAAACCAAAATCTTTTTTCGTTTTGCCAAAAACCTAAAAATCCTAACAATATATGGCAATGGATGAAAAATCCAACTGAATTTAAAATCATGTATTGAAATGTTGCACAAATCAAATCTTCAATCAAAAAGACGAAAAAAAAAAAAAAAAACTTAACTTAATCGACCAAATTTGTGCAGGTAAATTGTTACAAGTGAAATTCAGCGTCACTTCATTATTGCTGTAAATATATGATTGCACATAAGTAATAAAAAAATTACAATAAAAATCAGCAATGCTTAATTGTTGCTTAATGTAATGTTCGATGATGGACGTTCAAACTTACAAACTTCGCCATACCAAAGCTATAGAAAGAAAAATAGGCAAAATACTGACTCAAACAGATATTCATCAATGTCAGGCTTTAACTTAGAATAACCGGCCATTGAAAGCTTTTGGGAAAGTCATCATAATTGTTTCTTACTATATGCGGACGATAGAGATATGAAACTTGAAAAACTAACAAATTTAACGTGTTGGGCTATTCATAAAGATAAACAGTAAACGTAGTGTTTTTTAAATCTGCTTTAAGTTGGAAATATTTTTTATCCTAATAGCACTTGCTATCATTTCCCTGTTGCAGTAAGTGAGCAAACTAGATGCATGTAGTATATTTAAAATATCTGAAATAATTTAGAAAGTACTAACAGTTCGTTAACGAAATAATGAAATGAAAAAGTTACACCAATTCTGAAATTCTGGCAGTTTTTGTCTATGTACCTAACATTGTGTAACTTATAAGAAGAATTATGAGCGTGAATATACAATAGCAACTTGAAAAAAATTACCAACTAATAGACTGTTTTCGCGTCAACCGTACATCAAATATTCGTGACATCTTCGTTTGTAGGTTGATTTTTTTGCCAAACACCGTAACACTCGTTGGACACTTGTCCGGTGTGACTTCGATGCGTAATGCGCAGATGATGCAGTTCCAATCTAGGTTCTTCACCACAATTTCAAACTCCCTTTGCTGAAATTTAAAGAAATTCTGTTAAAAAAATTGAAAAATTTTATCTGCTACTCAGTCAAATATCCTTTCATGTATTTAGATGCCTTGCTTTACAAGAGAAAATAGCGACTGTACATTAAATGTAGGATGTTGTACAACCAATACATCTAATACAATTCGAAGAGAAATTTGACTTTTTAAATGTCTTAATTTCCCTTAATTCTTGAGGCCCTGCAGTCTTAGAAACAGCAAGTCTTAAAAATATTCGAGATTTGCTTTCCCTTTTTACCCGCTTTATAAGAACTGTATGCAGTAAAAAAGAATGAAAAAAGAATAAAGAGGAATAAAACGCACCTTCAAACAAACAACGCTCATTCCTGAAGAGGTAATCCTTTTCGTTAATTCGGCAGTGTCATAAATGTGCTCAAGTGCCTTGCTATAAAATTCCAATTTTTGGATCGGACGGCATTGTTCAAATACCGTGACCATATCTGGTTCTGGTATTTCGTCCTCCACAACGGCGTATGGTCTTATTTCTGTTTCCAACATTGAACGTTCCACATCCTTTGCCCAGAAATCAGGTTCCATTAACCAACAACTGAAATCTTTTTCAAAAGAATATCAAATACAAATTTTGTTTAGTAAAAACAGGATCAAGTTTCACTATATTAACAACACTAAAACCATTGCAAAGCATTCTGTCTCTAAACAGTTTTATAATTATGAAATCATTTCTAACTTCTCCATATATTTGAAAAGTTGAAAACGATAATTATTTTTACGTGATGTACAAGCATTTTTGTTTTGCCTGAAGTTTCTAGGCACTTTTTGGAGAAATCAAAGTAATATCCAACAAATTAGTTGGTATGCAACTGCATCTTAATTCTACAACAACAACAACATTATGTTCTACATTTTGGGCATCTTGCATTGAAGTAGATGATGATAACCTTTGAAAGAACTGCAGATTTTGATTTGCCGAAATTTGTATAAGAAGTTGAGATACGCAATCTGAGCCAAGCAACATGCATTGAGCTATTACAGGATCAGCTAGAGTCTTCGTCTGTACATATACAGTATTGCCATTTGGATAGAGGAAAACAGCAGAGGTGCACGACTGATGCGAGAGAGCTGCAAAGACACCGGCGCATTCACACCAATTCGTTAGCGGAAAGTCGAAAGGAAGACTTTTGGCTTCTTCAAATTCTGTACCATTGAAATATAATACATAAGTTTTATCTGAAATAAAGTTTACCAAGGAACTCAACATAATAAATAATATAAAAAGAGTGGATTAAATGAAAAGATTAATGATCAACAATAAAGTTAATTCCAACAGGTTTTATTTTAAATAAGTAATGGACATTCAAAATGTAGAACTCACTTTCCATAGAAACGAACAAAAATCGAGTTTCTTCGGAATAATGCATAGAGATAGCATTAGATGTTGTTGGTAATTGAAATGTTGTTGTCATAAAATACGAAGCTCCATCAGCACGTCTAGCTTTTTCCAATTCTTCCACGTAAAGATGTCCTGCGGAGGACAGGACAATTATAATAATCAATCCATCGTTCCGCTTCCCTATAAAAAAGGAAACATTGAAAGTAATTCATTTCGTTTTAAAATATTTCAATAATTTACAGATGACCGATGAATAATATATATATACATATAATTGAATCTAAAATAGGTAAGCTTCATAGAATTTCTAATCATTCTGTTCAAACCTCACATACCAAACGCCAGTTCCGTAACATCGCCCATTGGAAGGACGAATTCGAAAGTTGATGGGACATTTGTCGGATTTAAGTCATAAATTCGAATGAACTGTAGTGCCGCAACCGCTATCATATTGCTACTACCATAATTTATCCACCTCATCTTAAAAAAAAAGCTCTGTATGATGAGACAACGGTAATTGATTGTGTATAAAAACAATTAAAATTTATGAGTATCAAATATTAATTTTTCGTCCTCAAAAATTATTTTAGTTAGTGATTATCAATAGCAATACTCAATTAGCCTTTAAAGGAGAGTAATAATAGTTTAAGATATACTAATACACTTCATCTCGGTGTTTTGTATACGTTATGACAAACTACCACTCATTTATTAGGATTACAAAATGCAAAACTCAAGAAAAATCTACAAAAATATACCTTGGGAACAGCATAAGATGGAAATGGGCTAACAAATTCAACATTTTGCCTTTCAGATATATCACCATCTTTATTAATTCGTAGAATGAGACACTGGTTCAAGCCACACAGAGCTAGTAAATCTTTCATATTTGCAAGTGCGGCTATTTTGAATCCAACTGCATCTAGTTCGATTCGCTGCAAGCAGAGAGAAATTAAACAAATGATCAAATGGAAATCGGAAATATGCATGCAGGAGCAAAATAAAAAAATTAATAATATCAGTTCTACAAATTTTTCGACTATCCATCATTAATTAACGTAATGGTAATTTTAAAGAACAATCAAACAGCAAGATATCTTCTCAATTTGCCTGAAGAAAAGAATGTCATTTTTGACAGCTGCAAATCACTGTCAAACTTATTCTTGCAATTTCATGATACAAAAATACGTGGACAATCAAAATTAGCTTATAAATATGGAAATCTATCTGATTATAAGTAGAACTGACAGGTATATCACAATCTTTTGCAGATGCACTCAGCAACGATCGGATGCCCAGCAAAACAATCTTCGAGCTCTCTTGTACAGCAACTAGAAAAATCGTACCACCAATTTCAAGAGACGCTACCGTATTCTCTATACTTTTTCCCGCTTCAATTCGTTTATCGAAAACAGTTTTAGAATATGAAGTTAATGGCTCCTAAAATTAACGAATTAAAGGAATTAAAAACCTATAAAGTCGAACAAAATTTTGCATTTTTAAGAAAAGCATTTGAATTTATTACTAACTGTCTAATAAATCCAATAAAGCTGTAATATTTTATTTCGATAAGTTAATAGATAAAGAGAGAGACAAGTGTTTTGAAAAATGCATTGTTCTCCATGAGTTTCATTAGGGCTCCGATTCCCCCTTCTTCTGACTAATGATATTAATATCTCATCTGTCCATATTCAAGTCGCTTTCATAAAAATAAATAAATGTTGGAGGTTCTAGCAAATAATTCAAACATACCATAATAATACGATCTGTTGATACTATTAAGCCTTCTGCCAGCTTTGTATCGATTTCTCTTAGCCGTGTTTCGCGGGCCTTAGCTGATCGCAAACCTACTCCTTCCTTCACTGCAGTAATCAGTGATAAAATATTCTCCCGATCAGCTGTTAATGTCTCCATAAATTGACACTAAAACGAACGTACATATTTATTTGACATTTTCTAAAAGCGAGATAGGAATTTTGGAAAAATCAACAGGATGTTGGGAAGAAATCTTATTGCCGTATTAAATATATAAATGAGAATCGAAATCATATAGAGCCATTTTCTGATATAATTTATAAAAAGAAATACCAGATACGTATGGCACAGAAGTTAAACTCTTTTCAAGAATTCAGATAAAAAAATCGACGGACTCTTATAATTCGTACTAAAATTAGCATTCATTGCCTCCTAATTCCCTATCACAGAGTTATCATCATCAAATTTACCTGCTTAAATCAATTTTGATGAAAATACATTAAATTTCGGTGCAAAATTTCTCAAAAAATTAGTATAGAGAAATAAGCATAGAGAAATAAGCATACCAAATGATTTTCAATTTCTGCCTTATCTTCATCCATAACTGACAGATGGTTGAACGCACCCAATCTCCGCTTTGATGATTTTGATCGACTGCTAGGTAACGTTGCATATTTTTGATTGCTCATGCGCTGCGGCTTAGGATACGATGTGGACTTCAATGCAACACAACCTTTTGCTCCGCAATCGCAAAAAAATGATCCAAATTTGCTGAAGATTTAAACGACCAAGCAAGTTACTTATCTCAAATCTCTTTTAAACTGAAAACTTCATTCTCAAATGTCCCAAAACTGAAACTGATATCTGGCTTGTCCAAAGTTAATTAATGTGTCCCTTCAATTGTAATGTATAATCAAAGTTCTAACAGAAACAATTTTCACTCTATGAAAAAATTTCTTATTGAATAGAAATAAATAAGAGAATATTTGCTCTTCAAAACATTGTTAACAATTTCAGTCTATATACTTTAATATTTCTAGATGTCTAAATTTAGAAAATCTTTACATATTACCTATATGCTAAATCATGGCCTCGATGACAATTAACTGCACAAACTGAACAAACGCCTTCTCCTTCAACCATGCAGCAAGTATAGCAATTGTACCAGTGTTGTTGGACGAACTGTTTCGCTGTTGAAGCGAATGTACACAACGGTAAAGCACGATTACGTGAAGATGTTGGCTTCTTCTAAAACTGTGAAACATCGAAATTCTATATCATATGAATACATTGTTATTTGAATTACTGTTGTAACATATACATTTGTAACATAAAACTAAATTAACTAACCAAAACATAGAGAATAATCACAGTTCTGGCAATGATCTAATTAAAGCCTTCTGGCATTTTTATTACTCACTGAAATATTCTACTGTTTTCATCTGCTAATTAATGTTATTATTATATCATAGCGCATGATTACAGATTGTTGAAAATCATTTGTTCGAAGTGTTGGATAAATATCCATCTCACTGTGCTTTCAGCACTATTAAGGATTCAAACTCTTGCTAGTCATCTCAAACTATTTAAAGTACTGAGAAAATTATAACATTTAGCATTTCTACCTTAATAATATGTTTTGGCGTAAAAATTGTGGAAACATCATCAGAATCGTCTCTGATAACACCTTGAGGGCAAAGAATCCGACATAGACCATCGATGTAATCCAGTATGCTACACAAAAAAATAAACGCATACAAAATAGCTGTGACTTGCGAGCTTGATATATTAGGCGAGCCTTTTAAAAGCTGAAATGTACAAAACTATGCATAAAACTTGCTCGAAAGATGAAATTTGGATCAATTAAACGAAATGAATTCGATAATTCACTGCAAAAATTTTATCGGTCAAACCTAACTGCAAACTTTTCCAAAACAGGTCAAGATACAGTTTAGAATTTATAGCTAATTTAGTAAATACGTAAAATTAACTACTAAGAACACAAAAAAATATCAAATCTGCCAGGCAAAATTAAAATATCACCTCTAATCCTTCCGTTCGGATAGTACCAACCAATTCTCGGAATAATTTTGTACACTGCACAATCAAACGACAATGTATTTTTGGACCACCGATATTTAACAACGTTAGCAAAGCTTTACTGAAGAGATCCACCTCTTTGAGTTGCGCATGTCTACGATCCTCAGACTCACTATCTTCTTTCTCATTCTCATTGTTCTGGAAAAAAAAAAAAAATTAATTTCTCTTTATTGCTTTCTGTTTTCAATTTTTTGGAATGAAGAATGTTATAGAAGCTAGAGTGAACAAATACCATTTTTCTCCAACATAATGATGCATACGCCCATCGATCGCTTCGTTTCACCTCAATTAAAGAGCTGTCGGCTGTTCGTTGATGAATTTTCTCTCCAAAAACGGCATTAATCATTTGTTCTAGTAAAGCTTGAAATTCCGGATCTATGAAACTCGTCTTCCCATCCCTATCAGCTGCTAAATATTCAATCAAAGGTTGTAGCATACAAAATGTCTCAAGTGGAGATGCACTGACACTGATCCATTGAACAAGTAAATCCTGATGTTTCTCAAGTGGTGACAAAAATCGTGAGTTCAAATGTGCATCTGGAAAAGAATTATATGAGCAACGAAAAGACTGAATAAAATGTAATAAATCTTTACTCTGCTACTAAACGAAATACTGGAATTTTCAAGCTGGGATTTCCCCAATGACTGCTGAAATAAACTTTTTAAATCATGGTATCCTCACAGATCATGAATTCTGACACAAAAAAAGAAAATAAGGGAGAAAATATTCCAAGAATATCTTCTTTTCAATATCTGCTTACAAATAACATACTTTTTAAATAACATATGGTCGAAAGAAAATTGACAAGTGGTACTGAACGTTTCATAAGTGAATTGTCCACCGCAAGGTGATCCAGAACTGATGAAAAGATATCTTCTGGCAGCATATTCCAGGGCAAATTAAGAGTGCTTTGCGTCGAGACCAAATGTATCAGGATGGAGCAAAAAACTGATTGACCATTTCTGAAAGCTTAGATATAAATCTGAATGGTAACATTTTTTCAAAGCTTTTAGTCTGAAAAACAAATTACAGAACTGTCTCAAAGTATGAGTTTTCAGCATTTCCGACATTTGTTACAAATTACTAAAACTTTCTAATTACATAGGGATTCATGCGGACCAATATTCAAATCTCAACATTCGAAAAATAAAAAACATACAGCAAATTTGTTTCTGAAGCAGTCTGTTGTGCTAATATTCCATCCAGTAAAGTAGAAACAATACAAGCCAAGTGCTGGCTCATTACCAAAATTACATTCATTTTTGTCATCACTGATTGATTCAATTCACGCGCTGCTGTTCCTGTGAGATCCGAACTGTGGATAAAAATCATCCAGTCAAGAAGCAATCGTGTTTCATCCTGATGTTGTACATCGCTCCTAAAGTTCTATCATTCTTATCTTAATATTCATTTGTTCCCTAATAAAATGTCAATTTAAATCCTATAATTCTTAATTTCTTTAATTTTAATCAGCAATTTGAAAAGACAATGTAGAAGTTGAATGAAATATGCAATATTATTATTTCAATAATTAAGATTAACTCAAACTTATTGCAAAAAGTCCTAACTTTTAGTTAATCAACATCATCAATAAAGTTTTTTGAATGTACACTTCTTTACCTTTCCTCACCTAGAATTTCAAGCATCAATAGCAAATTACGGAACTTCAACTATTTTAAAAAATGTTTAAGGGACTAATACTTCTGATATAGTTTATTCTCTTCTTCAAGATTGAAAAAAAACCTGCTAACATTTCACATAAAAATCAGAAAAAATTAACCTTGATAATAACTGACTAAGCACAAATCGAGTTGTGTTGTCGCAAAGTGAACAAAATGCAGCAAACATCTACAAAGCGAATTAGCGAATTACAAATAAAATCGAATATCCAAAACTCTTTTTTCAAAACAGTTCAAAAATTGTTTCTAATTAATAAGTATCAATATAAAACAATTGCCAAAAACTGAGCAGCTGTTAATTGTAAATCAAAGAACTATCAATATACTTTATTTCGTTAAGAAATTATTTCTGATTTCTCAGGTAAAGAATTCGTGTCAATACTAAAATTGAATAAAAAACACCGAAATTTTAATAATTTATATCGAAGATACACTTCATTCTCTCTGTAATTTGAGTCTAGCTGCTAAAGTCAAATATAAGCACAAATGCATTCATTTATTACAGCTAGTTTTAGTAATTGTCAGTAATATTTCTTTTTTCTTTCTGCTAGGATTTTTTTGGTGTGATAATACTTATACTAAAACACTTGCATTATTAAAACACTTTTATACCTAACTTGAAACCAAAAAAAAATTTGCATAAGTTAATATTAACAATATAAGAACATCTGGAATTCACTATTTAAAATATATAAATATTTATTGAAATTTGTCTATCAACTTCAAATGAAATCAAACAGCAAATTGCTATTTGCTCAAATTCCTACCTGTTTCGTAATATCCTGCACTTGTGTAACAATAGAATATGGTGATTGAAATGTATCACTAATTGCATCCAGCATAACTGGTGTACAAGAAAATTTTAATTCAGGTACCATAAGTCCGGCCCAAGCTCGAATCGACTTTAACAAATCATCATTCAAAATAGAATGAAGTTCACCACGTGCATGCGGTACTGCACTATTCAATACGTCATTTTTTGCAAGCGTTAACGATGCTGCATATGCGCCCAAAGATAGCGTGATTTTACTGCGTTCACAAATCACATTTCTGAAACACAGTGAGACTTATTGAATATATCGGAATCAGGAGAATTATTTAATCGGAGGACTATTTAATGATTGCAACTGCATATTGCCAAGAAGTGCATTAGTATGTGGTCAAGATAAAATTAAATCAGAAAATTTTGCAACACTATTAAATTATCGCTTAAATTTGTTCGGGATAAAACTCTTAAATAACTTTTATCTCTTAGAATCAATCGTTAATTCACAGTACCAGTACTGCTTCTCTGCTTCCTTTTGAGTGTAAACTATCTGATGTTTCGTCCCTAACGAATTATTTTAATTCTTGCAATAGAGAAGGTTTCAGATTTATTTTTTTTTCTCTGATTTCTCTGCTGAATAATGGATAAATCGTAAATGTATCAAAGTACTCACATCGCATTCTTATACATCCCAGAAACGAATTCAGCGATCCGTATGAGTTCCTCTGTTGAACAACAATATTTTCTTAGCTGATTGTAAAATAGCAGTAAAGAATCGTAATATATCAGTGGCAGATTTACGAGATCAATAAGAGACTGTAAAGCAGGAATGAATTAAGTAAATTGTCGGATTCATGAAGTTATTCCAGTTTAAATTTACCATTCATAATTTTTGAGAGAAATGAAACTATGAATTGAAAGTACATCATAAATTCTCACATTTCATACTATTGATGAAAACTGACATTTGAACCTAAGAAATTTTTACTTGAAAAAAAATTTTTGCTGCTATTTCTTTTACTCGAGCACGGTTGAACCCAATGGTATTCAAGTAAAAGAAGCAGAGTAAAAAATTAAAATTCTACTGTAGGCTTACGCAGTCATCCACAATCGGCAAACCAATAGCAATAAATGTTTCGATTTTGAGCACATGAGTTATGTTCACAGTTGTAATCTCACCATTAAATTTCTGAACTAAGTTATTGAAAAAAAAAAAGTAATGCAAAAACAAGAATTACAGAATCAAAAACAAGAATTTGCAAAAACATATGTTTTATTAAAATAAAATTTACTTTCAAAAAGAGAATCATCAATTCTACGAGATATTACGGATTTCAACTGGTTTACTACTAATCATAGTAAACAAAAAATTTCCAACTGCTTTGATTATGTGTTGCACCATAACGAAATATGTAAAAAATTCTTCAGATCTCAATGCAATTTATTCTCTCGGTAAAAATACCGAGACTAATTCATCACGAATTTCATTCAGTTACAATAAAATCTCTAATTTGCAGACACTTACATTCAAATAAGCTGCGTAAGTACTATCCAGCAACAAAGGTCGAATACGTACAAAATGGCAACGTTCAGCTGGAAGAATAGCAGTACCATTCATAATTTTTGAGAGAAATGAAACTGTGGGCTGAAAGAAAGATTTTAAAATGACAGTCGAATTTATAAAATCATATTAGTAACTAATGAAAATTAAAAATTGGAAAGAATCCCTCATGATCAAGCCCTCACACCCAAGAATCGAAGAAGCTTTTAAAAGAATTAGGCCAATCTTCAACTTCCAGTTATTATGAGAAAACTAAAGTATCTTTTCAGCCAATCTCTGAACTAAGAGAAGAATTCCGTAATTAGAAAAGTGAATATCCTCATCGATATGGCTTCATCTATTTAAATAGAGCTGAAATATTAAACGTAAAACTGAATAAAAATTCGTGAAATTGAAAATTTTTCTCCACATACCGGCAAAATTATATGTGCAGGGAGATGCTCCTCATCCCACTGCATATCATACAACCAATTAATATATAAATCATGCAATTCATCCCAATGATTGAAATTCAACATAGAACGAGTTAATAGAGCATCTTCCCATTTCGGTGCTTTGCTTAGATCTGTAAGAATTGTTTCGTGTAATGCAATAGCTTTAAACCCGTAGTTTTCAAAATTTTTAGATTGATGGAACAGCATAAAAAAATCTTCGACTATGAAGTGCTTTACATGTCAAATAATGAAACTGATTCATTACTATTTTAAAATATAGCATAGCCAAGAAATAAGGAACATATATTACCGAAAAAATCGCAACAACATTTCCGAAATTTTTCCATGACTATCTGCCTGTTACCATGTGATTGACCACCTACTAATAAGAGATGAACAGCTTGTAACACATAACGCACTCTTTGGCGCTTCATATCACTGCAATATTGAAAAGCTTTGCAAAGTTCAACCATATGAATTACAATAACGACAGTGATTAGTATTCAATAAGGATCTGCGAGAAAAATTATACTAATAAGATCTGCGATCTTAATTCATTTCTAATTCAATTAAATTGCGAGTATCTTCTAGAAACTAAATAATAATTTTTGTAATTAAAATAGTGGATGATACAAAATATTATTACTAAAATACTAAATCATTAATGTAGTTTCTGGTATATTACTTAGTTTAGAATTTTTAGTTCCAGCTGAAAAAAATAAAAACTAAAACCTTTTTAGGGCATCATACAATATGTCCATTGCATAACTAGCTGATTTTTTCAGATCTTCGCTATCCAGTAGTTCAGAAACACATTCGAGAAACCAGAAAGTGGAATGCTCAGGAGCGCCATTTCTCGACTCTGTATCTATTGAGCGCAGAACATAATAAATAACCTGCGCTGCATTTGGACGCCCTAACACACAAACAGCAACAATTTTCAAGCAAAACGGATCCGAAGTAATAATTTCTGATTCACTACCCTTTGGGAAATATAACATACTATTCACCAGCTGTTCCTGAAGAAAACAGAAGACAGTAAGTCAAAAAATATTTGAATCGAAAAGCATTTGAAATGTTTTATTAATAAACGTGACGTAGCATAAAGAGGCGCAGTACCTTTCTTAAATTACTGCTGTCATAAATACCTACCTTATCATTTGCATTCAAATAACCCTTGTCTAGAGAATGCTCCAGAAGCAGTATTAACAAATTATTGACATCTTCTGTTCCACAGTAGCCATGGTCACCACCTGATGCAGCACATAAATCACGATAACAATTAAAACTTGAACTTGTCCAAATGTTTGATGTATTTCCCATAAAGAGCAACATCGATAGACTTCTTTCGCATAAGTTCAACAGCTAAAATTTAGAAAAAAATGATATGATTTCTTTTCTATTTTACTATCCCACTGTTCTGCAATATTTCAATAAGTTCTTTTTTGTTTTACCGTCGAAGACGAGACAGCGAAAAGAGTACTTTTTGTAAATTTATTGCATCTTCTTGCTGATCCATTAAAACAGGTACGGCTCTCAAAATATTTTCCAACCAGTCGCCAACGCCTGCTATTGGATCATCTGCAACTTCTGTTTCGCAAAAAAAAAAAAATATCTGTAATTTCCTTTTATTTTCAATGGATTTCATTAATAAGTATGATTCAGAATTATTGAATACAATTGGGATAAAAGCTATGAAAAACCCCATACTGTCAAACAAACCATCCTAAAAACCTTACCAGGTGAATCTGCTGACGTCGGTTTTTTAACTGAGGTAGCATCACCGAGTCTTAATGCATGTTGTAGTGCCTCCTTAGCAATACTCCAAAGCGCATCATATAGAGCAGACGATACGAACGTCAAAAACGATAATGTCGTCGGAAGCATATTGAGAAATCTATTGGCGAAAAGATAGGCTATGTCCATTTTGCAATTCCTCAACAACTGCAAATTGAAAACAATAAAATAACGACTTAATGTTCTCTTTTTCAAGCAAAGAACTCTTTCTGACTGGAAAAATAACAGAAAACATGTGCAAACAGATAATCCAATTTTCTATCAAATCAATCAAAAATCTGAAATCTTTCCATGAACTTCCAGTGATACTCACTCAAAGCAAAAGATCCGGAACAGAATAAGAAATGTATCAATAACTGATATTAGATATGCGAGCACGAACATTTTTGCCTTTCAGAGATTAAAATACATAGGGTCATTCAATAACAAATAGCTTGAAAACTACTCATTTATTCGAAAAAAAAAAATGAGTAGTTTTTGAGTAGTAACAAATTGAATCAGATAGAGAGAACTAACCAATAGTTCTGTAAATTTCTTTGCTGGGACTGCATTATATATATATATATATATATTGCTCTAACGTTTTAATAAAGAAATTTGTAACTACTATTGCAAATGACTTTTTCCACTAATATATCATTTCAATAAAAGTCACCTCATTAATGCAGAAGACAAGAACTTCAGCAGAATTCGTTACATGATTTCTGGCGCACAAAGTTCCTACTGCCAGTTCAGTGACACGCTTATGTACATTAATTACTGCTGCATAACACGCATTTCCTACATCCGTTTGCATTTCTTTAACAGTACAATTACAAGCTAATGAACTAGTCATCAAAATTAGGGCATTCGAAATACCACTGATATATTCAATTACGGTTTCAGTTACCATACCAAAATCGATACATAACAATTTGTCGATATCAATAATTCCACTTTGTAAAATTGATATATCTCTAAAAGTGATATTAAAATTTTTTCATATAACTCCACTTAAAGTGAATATATATAAAAGAAATATGAAAAGAGTGAATGAAAACGCATAAAACGTTGAAACTTAGCAAATCAAAAGAGCATTCGCGTTTGGCTGTTTGAAGCTACACAACCTAAACCGAGTGACAGACAGTAAATGGAATAAACGGAAAATTTCATACTAGTGCAATGGAGTTAGGTGACGCCAAAACCAACCTACATAAGAAAAAGGATCTATCAAAGTCTAAATTGGTAAAATTAAAATATTACCAACCTTTGATCAATTTTAGAATACGCGGAAAATGATCGTTGAGCGACGGCGTCTCGAAATGGATCAAGCAATTTTGCAGGTATTAAAGCGGAAATCATTTTTTCGATAGGGAAAGATGAAAATAATAATAGGCCGTTTATTGCTAATATTTCCTTCTAAAATTTACTTCTTTTCTATATAAATAATTGGCTAGAAATATCTCATTTTATCAACCAGAATTGAAACAAGATTTGCATATAGTCTTGTTTGAAATACATGAAATCATAAATGCAAAATGCACTAGATTGAAATAACAGTTTTTTTTTCTAATGATGGTTACTCAAAAAATGACAAATATCCATTATAAATAGTAAACGATGAAAATTTTGATTGGCAAAAGTCCACGTTTGCAATAAGCAATAATTTAATCATTTAATTTGATAATTTGTGTTGTAATTCAATTCGCTACCTCATTTACAAGCAATCATGTATAAATAGCATATAGCATACTTGAACTAAATAAATACATTTTATTTTTCTTTTAATTTAGAGCAGAAGTCAATTTTTTTTTTATCCAACTGCCTCCATCTATAAGTAATTGGATAGAGATATATGATTAAAATAGTCCATAATCTTTATATATATATATATAAAGATTATGGACAGAATACCTATTTTGAAAAGTGCAGTATTTGCTTTATTGTGGAATATATTGAAAATGATAAGTCATTCACAGCTTTTTATGTTCACGTTAGAAGAATAATACTTACAGAAGAAATATTTAACTGTATACAAGGCTGAGTAGCTTCAACTATGTCATGCTTCTTTTGATTACACTCCTGTGAGCACAAGAAATTGTGATATTCAATGGGTAACGCCGTTCCAGTCAATAAACAACGTATAATATCCACTAAATGAATCGTTTTGACATGTCCCTTATCCAGATGTTTCGTAAAATGCTTGATCAACACACGATATGCTTCACTAGCAAACAGTACATCATTACTGGACACTAAAAAAGATATAACATTACATATGCGATATATATTATTGTCTATCGATTTCTAAAAAATTGTGAAAAAAGATCTGCCCATTGTATATTTGCGAGAAATACTTACATTTATCCAAACTTGTACCAATAACATGAATTGATAGGATAATCTCGTCCAGTTGCATTGATGAGCCATTATTGATGATGTATTTTAGGAGGCTACTTAAATGCTCTGCTTTTTGATCCACATTACTTGCAAGACTCGAATTCATTTCCGCATGGTCAGCATTTCTTGGCATTCGACTCGAAGAAGTCTGAAAATTGTTACCGGATAAACTTTATTTGGATAGTAAAATTTGAGGCAAAAAATACGTTACAGTAAATAGCAAAACAATGTTGCACAGGGATTTCAAGGAAACTGATGATAATTTATAAAAATCTGAACTTCCACATTTCTTTTTTTTTACGGTAATAAACGGTAGATTAGGCAATGAAGACAGTCACCGCACTGAAATGGTTGTACTTTTTTTTTCTTTACTACTTTTTAGAAAATTTCAGCATGATGAATATCAGCCAGCTTACATTCACAAATGGATTATTCAATCGTTGATAGATGACAAAAACTTGAATGCGATCTCTTATTCAATTATTATATTTGCCACCTTAATCAAGATTTACTACATAATTGATAATTTAATCGATAACAATAAATAAATGACAACATAATTTGACTGACAGCATCGAAACTTTTCATTATTTGCCATTCTCAATGCTCTTGATGATTAACGCTTGGACTGAAACTAACAATATAATGCCTCATATCAGCTGATCTTTTTCAAGATATCATTCCATCTTATAGGAATGAAAAATTTAAGCTCCATCCATTCAGTGAAATATAATCCCTCCTAGTTTTCCAATTATTAACAGAATATGCATAGAGAGACACTGCTTGCTACATTCAGGTAATTCAATTCACCTCTAATTAGCCTAATCACTGAATAATATAATGTAACAAACATCTCTACCTCATCTCTCTCATCTATGCTCCTCTGATCCTCATCAAACTCTCGATCACTCTACACATTCAATCTTCGAAAATGATTATTAGCGAGTATCGATGAGTACTAACAAAGTACCAGTTAGTACTAAAGAATCAATATCGCGAACAACTATTCCATAATATTTGCTTCAACAAATGAATATTTAACAAATATCTGTCTATTCTGTCCTTTTCTATTCTCTCAATGTTCATTCTATGCCATCAGTGATTATTCTATCTTCTGTTTTTCTGCCAGTATCTGTTTTGCCCAGAAAATTCCATTCAATTCTTTCGACTTCTCGGCAAAACCGTGAAATAAGTGCAGATGGTCATACTGTTTGAATATTTAAGAGGACGGACGTGTCAAACCCCTTGCTCCGTGTCTCATTTACGTGGACTTTATCCGACTTCACGTATCTCCAGACAGGAAAGCTGAAAATGATTCAAATTTTCTTAACGAAGCCGTTTATGGTGTCGTATTGCACGCTTAGGGACGCGATGCAATCTGGCCAGAATCCTCGACTGGCATCATTGTTAACAATGTTGAGTAGAGTGCTGGCTAAAATCGCAAATTGTGTTTACTCTTCAGCGGTGCAAAGGAATGAATCAGAAATAGCGTCTGACTATGATAATCTTATCTCTTACCGATTGATAAGGATTTCTTATCAATCAAGTCTTCACAATATGCTCCGAAATTCAGAAATCCCCTCTTGAAATGAAGGTTAAATTTCCAGAAAAACTTTAAATCAAAGTTTTTCTCCCTAACATAAATCTAATTTTTTTATTTTGGGTTTCGAAATTTCTTTTTCCTTGAAGAATTCACATTTCCTTGTATAATTTGCTCATGCAAAGCATTCTAATCAATGTACCAGTTAATCAGCATATGCACATCCTTTGCACAAGCACATTATTTAGATTTGGCTTGATTACTACCATTTTCAGGCTACCTGTGGGGAGAAAGTTATGTACTATTGCGCCCGATGGCTAATGAGACGAGCCAAGCATGTTTGCTCAAATTGTGCTCTTCTCCTTTGTTCTGTTTTTATGTTTGCCAATCTATTCATCGGAATATTACTGTTAGCGATGCGCGATGGTTTAGTGGTACTGTTTGTTCTGCTGTTTTACCAGTTAAAACAAGAGTTAAATTCGTCAAAGTTTATTTTTCGTAGTTTCTCTCTGCTAGGTTCCTTACCTGGCCCGAATATTAATGAAGCTAATATTTACATTCTGGCCATTTTGTGCATTTTTTATGGAAATTAGAGCTCTGTCTATTTACTAATCTGTCGATCGCAATGAGCAGAAATTTTCCCATGTCTGGAAAATGTAATAATTCATTAGTGATAATTTCTGACCACTTAGTGTTGTTAGACATAAGGAACAAAATGAAATAATTGATTGTGTAAGTGACACAGCGATTTTCAAATTGATTATTAGTTCAAGTGAACCAAGATCGTCTTATCAGTTTTTATCAACACGTTATGGCTTCTCTGATCAATTGTACTTAATTTTAAGATCAAATTTTCTGTCGTAGTGTATCACCTTGATTATCATAAGTGACGTATATTTTTTCTCAAAGATTCGTAAACTAATAGAATGAAAATCTAATTACTATCAAAAAATAGGATGAACATAATTGAAAGACTTTAATCAGATGAAACATTCTGGGAATTTTTGCGCAAAAAGTTTTATTTATGAATAAATTTAATTTTTTAAGGTGTTGAATCCAATTGCAGTTTTTACAACCTTTTTTTGCATGACTATTATTTATTAAATTTGCAACTAACTTTCGAATGTAGTTTTTTATATGAATTGATAACACTTGATCGAAGATGAGATGGTTAGCTTGAATAGCTGCCTCAGCAGGTGTCAGATAATTCAAATTTTTTTGTCCTTTATCAAGCCTATCACGATGTTGTGTTTTTATATCACATGAAGGCATGATTTCAAGCAGAGAGATCACTTCTCTCCATAATAAAGTGTTTCATTTAGTTATGTTAAAGAATATAATCAAAATTTTTCACTTATATGGATTTATAATCATTTCAGGATGAAGATGAGTTTTATTATGAGAATGTCAGAAAGCATGGACATATAGTATTAACTCGAAAGAAAAGTAATCCTTTTTAAAAACTATTATTCCCTAATAATTTTTTGCCCATGTGATTTGGGACAAGCAGCAGAGTGATTTCTTCTTTAAAATAGTAAGATATTCATATCTTCGAAGAAAGTATCGAAAACTATGCTCTAGAATAATTGATAGAGACTCTTATTGTAATAACAATTAATTACAGCTTTAGAACAACAAGAATGTGTTATATCAGAAGAGGAAGCTATCGAATATCCCAGCTGCCTCGAAAAAATGGAGTGGATGGAGGAAGGATGGCAAACACACGAATGTTATGCGTTTTACGGCGTAAATGGAACGTTCTGCTCGTATAGAATTTATCTTTCCGAAATCGAAAAGCATTGCCCGATTTTGCCGTGGCGAAAGACCATCAAAGATGATAGTGCAGTTTTGTTTGAAAATGAAGCACTATCGGTAACTGATTTGCGCTATTTTTGGAATTACCTCTCATGTTTGATTGATGGTTAATTTTAAAGAAGTAATTATTAATTAAGTTTATTACGAAATCGCAAGTTGATTAGAATCTTTTTCGATTGTTCAGTGCACAGCTTTATGTTGGTGATATCTTCGCAACAAAAACATTAGCACTGTTCACTTTAAATCGTTATGTTTAGTTGATTGATGTTTAGTTTGTTGGTAGTTTAGACCTCTGTCTTTATTTAGTGTGCATTTGATAGTATCTTTTTTCTGAAGCTTCCAGATTAGACATTAATATGGAATATTGAGTTTGATTTCATGAGAAATTTTGAGATTCAGAAAATTAATTTAAAATGGATTTAGCAGTCAATAAATTTGACAGATTTTATTGAAAGTTTAACTATCATTTAGCATAATATACTAAATTTTTCTAAAGATCACTTTCAGGTAGAACGGGATCTATCAGGTCTTTTTAAACTTATGTTTGATAATGAACTGAATTATAAATTTATAAGGACCCGAATTACTCTTTTATGGCCCAAATGGTTAAGTGCTTACGATGAATTGATGATCAAATGGCCAAAAACCGTATCATCAAGACGAAAATTCAACGTACGCAAGCAGATTTCAATTTTAAACTTTTGATTTTTTTTTCTGTCGAAATCACCGTCATTTATTTGGACATAGATACTAATTGTAGATAATAATACATATGGGTTTCCTGAGTAGAGAAGCTGGTTTCAAATTCGGTGAGCTATCATCTACTGGTGGGCCACTTGGAGAACTTGTGCAGTGGTCCGATTTGATTGCAGCACTTTATCTTTTGGGCCACAACCTCATGATTTCTACTGAAGTTAAAACACTGAAAAAGTATTCTCTTTGCATATATTTATATAATAGAGAAAGATAAAATAGATAAGAAAAAGCTTTTGTATAAAGTGAATGTTCTTTCCGATGAAATTAGAAAATCAAATTCAAAATTATTTGTCGGAGATAGTTGTATCCACTGAGAACTTCTGTTTTAGATTTTAATAAATAGTTGTGTCCACTGAGAACTTCAGTTTCAAATTTTAATGAATATCAAGATATGAAAGAAATAATCTTGTAATCAGTAATTGTTTGCTTTGGATAAATCAGTGATATATTTAAAGAACTAATAGCAATCATAAAAATATTTAATAAACTAATAGTAAATAATGTAAAACATAACTTTCATCAAACATACCTGGTAATGTTAGTAGCATGATAATCTTGTTCCGAAATATTCCTTTTAAGCTTTCTTTGTGATTCTAAATTCTTTGAAACCTTTTTAATAATGAAATGGAATATTTCATTAACAAGAACAAGAATATTTCTTTATCATATTGAAAGCTACTGAGATACTACACCTAGGTTAATTTGTCTGTTCTTTTGTCTGTTTCGCTAAAATGGTTTCCTTATATGCTGTCTTATCAGAGGGGGGAATTCCTTCTTCATGCTTACGTTTTAAATTGGTTTTTTTAAATGTGCTTAATTTTTTAGAAATATAAAAAAAATCGATTACAAATTTCCTTGTCCAATACAAAATGGAGAAGTAATTAATCTCGTTTTCACTGATATTGTTGGTCTGAGATATCTCCGTGGAAAAATGAATGATTTGTTTAATAAAATAAAGTAAGTCGATAAATTAAATTGAAAAAATAGGCTTATTATTTACTTGAGAATTGTTTTACATTTCTAGATTTAAATTTGTATATTGCTGTTTTATAGACCTTATTCTCTATCAGAGATTCGAATTATTTAAATTATTTCTCAGATATTTCTTTCTTTTTCAATTGGTGCTGTGCAAATCTATCCTTTTTTACGTCGAGAAAATGATAGAGCAGAGAAAGAATTCATTTAATTAGCGATCAAGTTAAGTTACTTATTTCAGATGTACAATACGAGTTCTAGATTCATTTGGCACACATGCGGAATTCAATTCTCAAAATTACTTTACTACTCATAAAAATTCATTAGGTGGATCGGGGAAAAATCCGTGGGGTAACCATCAGTTGGATTTGCAGCAATTTATGACGATGTTTCCTCATACAGATGATAATACATTTCTTGGATTTGCAGTGGAAATGCATCCAGTTAACCAAGATATCAGGAGAGATAATGTTACATTGGTAAGCATTTCATATAATTTTATCAGTAAATATCTAGTTCAAAATGATATTTTGGATATTAGATGCGATGTAGAAAGCTTGGATAGACTCGAATCCTTTATCGTGAATAAAGTCCAGTTATTTAAGGGCAGGATTTCAACTTGCTTCTTAACAGTTGGCGTTGATGACATCGTGCCCCTCTCCTTGGATATTATAGGCCTCGTTCCTTTTTGTGATGAATTTGACTCTTAAAGCGCACCATTCTAGATTCTGATTGCTTGCAAAAATTCTAATTTATAGGTTTATGGTAAAGCAGGCTATATGTGGAAAAATGCGAAACGACTCATAGAAACAGTACGAAAATTTACAGAAGTGCATGCAACAGTTAGCGATAATTTGCCAGATTTCGATAGCCTTGTAATAAATCATGGAGTTTTAACAGGTTCCGAATTACACGCCCTGATGAGAAAAGTGAAGATATTCTTGGGTCTTGGTTTTCCGTTTGAAGGCCCTGCGCCATTGGAAGCCATTGCAACTGGTGTTGTTTTCATCAACCCTTCATTTAATCCGCCGAAATCACGAAAAACATCTGATTTCTTCAAGGACAAACCAACTTTACGCGAAGTAAATTTAAAAAAAAAAAATAAAAATTGTTCGGACTTTCATAATTTAGTATGTTTGATTGGATTCAGTGAGTAGCAGTGCTGAAGTTGTTGAGTTGAAATCATCTCCTGATTATGACAACGCTGAGCCTATATGACTTGCATTATTTTTCTGCGATATAAAATCTCATCATAAAAAGGTTCGGAGCATATCGAGTTTCGAATGTATCAGTAAAACATCATTGACAACAATTAGATGCCTTTTTTTGTTCTGCAGTTTCGTTTTATAAAATTCAAGTACTCTGGAAATTCCAGCTAACGAGTCAAAATCCTTATGCGGAGCTTTTTATTGGTAGGCCTCATGTATTAACTGTTGACATTGATAATTCATCGCAAGTGGAAGATACAATACGTGAAGCCTTGCTTTCAAAAGTTAGTGTTTGGATCAGGTTTTTATGAATTTAGCCGAGAAGTTCACGATTTTGAGCCAAAGTTATTCAAAATATTTTTCTTAAAGTTTACAGTTACTTATCTTCTTTAGCTAGAAAATTGCCTGGATGATAGTGCTATTCCAGATTGTAATACGACATCTCTGAATCACAACCTTAGGACATGTTTCTCGTGCAAAATCGAGTTATTCTTCACACGTTTCACTTCATGACATATTTAGAAAAATATTTTGATGTCAATAGTCCTTTTTATATAAAATGCACTTATTTTATATTTTTTAATTGAGATCATTTGGCCGAAGCAAAAACTATTAAATAATATATAAAATAATTCGTCCTGACTTCTAGCCTATTCCATATACTCCTTTCGAATTTACAATCTTGGGAATGCTACAACGAGTCAATATTCTTGTTTCCAAGCAGAATTTTTGTCATGTCACCCATTTTCCTCCTCGACAGGCGATGTTAATCGTTGAAGCAGTTTCAATGCAATCTTGTCAAGATGCATGTCGCCAACATAGTTAGTTTTACCGTTAACAGAGTTTTGATTGAATTTTATCATTGACAGAATTTTGTGGAAACGGATCAGTATCATTTTAATAAAAGTAAGTACAATGGGAAGAGCATTTGTAACTTAATTGGGAAAAAAATTTTTGTTTACTCGTTCAAGATTTTATGTTGTTTTATCAATCATTGTACATTTCTGATGAGAAATATTTCTATTAATTAACAGTTCTGATTGTTTTTGTATTGGTTGTTTTTAGATCTTCTGTGTGAGCGTTCATTCTTCCGTCGTTTGAATATGCCTGAATTTTTAAATAAGTATGTCCTTTGCTTTTCATCAGTGATGTAACAGTTATACTGGATTATCCTTCTGCCCATTCTCATTACTAAGAATGAATTGTGAATTTTTCAATGAATTTTCCCAATCATGGATAAATTTCTTATTGACTTCGAGTAAGGTGAATTCATTGTCGGTATTATGAAATCTATAGCATTAATTGTGCATTGGTAAATTGCACTGTTTTCATTTTGCTAAATCTTTGTGAATTGTAATTACTGCAAATTATTTACTTTCAGAAGTAGATTATGTGCTGTAATAAATAGTATTTCAAGTCCATATGCGCCATATGAGTGCTCGAAGCAAGGAAACCCAGATTTGTATAGCTGTGCATCTGTTCCGACTGTTCCAAGTATCCGACGAATCTGCCCTTGCCGTGATTTTATCTTGGGTCAGACGGCTCTCTGTTCTTCTTGTTTATGACTCGACTTTTTAAGATTTTATTTTATACACAAGTTCAGAATTGTTTTTCTTTACATTCTTCTTGCAGACAAATATCTTTCGTTTCATATGTTCTTGTAGACAAATATCTTCAGTTTCGTATGTTAATGGATCTGATCTAAAATTTAAGTTATGTAATCTTCCATATCTGTAGTTGCATAAAATCACAATATCTTCATTTCCTAATGCTATTATTTCCCTCAAGTTACATTAAATAATGTCTTGTATTGCTACAACTTAGTATTTTGGAAGCTTTTAAATATTGTAAAAAATTGCAACTATTTCACCGCAAAAGGACTCAACAGGAATGCATTAGAATAAATTTGTGCCAAAAATCTTATTTTAATGCATTCCTTCTGAATTCTTTTGTGGTGATTAACTGTAATTTTTGTACCCAACTTTTCTGTTCCATCCTGCAACACATTCTTAAATAAACATGTTATTATTTTGTGTATGTGTTTTATCTATATATATTGTTTTAATGCATATTCCTTGCTTTTTATTTTTGTTATAATGGTTTATTACATGCTGCATAATTCATGTTTATTTTAATTTAAAAATGGTGTTAGAAAAAAAATTCGAGCAATTTTCTTATTTGAATTCAAATGGATCATGAGACAATTCGCAACGTCAATAATAGATTTGGGAATTGCTTCATGTGATCGTTCTGTTGATATTGGAGTTCGGAAGGTAAAGAGAATAATTGGAAGCTAACAATAACGAACTGAATAGCTGGTCCTCGTGCAGCTACACCAGAAGTTGCTGAAATATTCAAGGATTTTTTCCGCAATCATTTAAGAATAACAAAATTTGAAGTAAATGGAAGAAAGAAGGGTCTGATAAATTGTTGTCCGCAAGTGTTTATTTCCTTTTATTCTACAGGATAGTAATGGATATTTCCTTGATCCAATTGTGATATGTTATGGAAAGTGGATTCTACGCAATAACGTGATGCTCATTACAATAGTTGAACCGAAAGACTTCAGAATCGAACTTGCATCAAAATAATCATATTTACAGTTTCAACTGAGAAATATATTCAGCAAATAGATATTATTGGAAATTTCTGCATTCTTCATCCTATATTCTATCCGTTTGCAATTAATGGCAGTACAGGGATTTCTGCTATCGGGGAATCAGATAATGAATTTCCGAACAAAAACTTGATTGTGAACAGGTAACTTGCAGTATCAAAAATACAACTCTTTTCTGGATCCCTATGAACGATGTTCTGCTAGACTCTTCTTGCATTAACCTAAATCGTGTTGTCTGATGTAGATTATTAAAATTTCTCAATCCTAGAATTTTTAATATTTTTTTCTCGAATCATCTTATTGTTGAACTTGTTTATGTATCACTTTATACGTAAGCATTTCTGCATTTCAATCTATACATGTAATCTAAAATATGACTTCCACACATAATTAATGAAAATAATTACAAAAAAATATGTGACCACTATGCAGGAATGTTTTAGAAACAGCCAGTTTCGAAATGAAATCAAGACTGCAAAAATAATCACGCTCAACATACGAATAAAAGTTGAATTTCATAACTTCGCTAACTGATAATCTAGAATATCAGCTAGTTAAGAATATCAGGTCTTCTTTAAATAAGATCATCTCTTATAATGTTAACAGAAAACGTATTATTTTACATGAGAAACTGAATAGGATTATATAGTTTTTCTTCAACCATCGTCATTATTTTCACATTTATATATCAGATGAATCATTCGCATCTGTATGATCACAGTTCAAACTTGCAATTGCCATTTGCATTGCAGCGCGAAAATTTCGGAGACTTCGCTGAAAAAGCCTAAAAAAGTGAATTTTATTCCTGAAATCCATGTCAAGTGTATGCAGTGTTTTCAAGAGAATAGATCTAAAAAAGATTCATAATAAATATTTCATCTATGATTAAATGAGAAATCACGACAGTTTTGAAGTGCCACTAAGCTTCAAGCCATCTTTTCAAAGTGCTGAAATTTTTTTTTTCTTTTTTTTTTTCATAAATAAGCAGTATACATCAAACAGATGGACAATATTAAATCGGAGAAGTTAGAAGTAACCGATCCCGTTTGCAAAGCAAAACTATTTCCTATTGATTTACGAATTTCAAGCAAATAAAGCTTACGATTGATCCAAGCTGTTGAGAAGTTTAGCGCGGAAAGAGTTTACAACAGTCCTAAAGATAGGATATTATCGGTTATTGTATAACATATTAAGGAAAAAATGTAAGATAAAAAATTTCAGGCAAAAGAATCCAAACCTTGTTTTCAATGACAAGAAATTTTGTACACTTTCTTCAAATGCTGTAACATCGGTAACAATTTGTGTGGTTTGTTCCAACGAAATATTTTGTATATGACCAAGTCGATCGATTAGCTGATCGAATGCATTTTGTATTATTAGACTAAGAATCTGCAACTAAATTAAATTAAAGAAAAAAAAAAATGTTGGGACCCGTGATGAAAACAATACTAGAGAGTAACAAATCAGACCAGATTCATCTCATGGAACCATTTAAGATCAAGAGGATAGTGTTCTCTTAGCTGAAATTTAAAAGACACACAGGACAGATAATTATCTAAAAAATATAAAAGCTAAAACAATTCTCAAAAAAAAAAACAGTTCCATCATTCGATCCTGACTTGCACAATTTTAGTGGAACAACTGTAGTCCAGCAAGGATCTCAAAGACCATGATAAAAGATCAGAATTTTAAATGCTTTCAAATTTTTTAAAAAATTTCTTAATTTTTTTTTATTACCAAAAACATATTATTATCAAAAAAGATAATAATATGTTTTTGGTAATAAATTTACGTCAGCATTTACAAACTGAAAGAATACCTCGCGCATGAGATGTGGAGCAAGCAAGCATATTTCCGTCTGAATGAATATTAGATACATTATGAGTTCTTTAATGTAATCTGATGCCTCTGAAACAGTAGGAAACAGTAGGAATCGTGCCAGATTATTTAAAAAAGATGAGAACCATGAAATTTATCCTTTCTAAGATGTTAACTTTAAATATTTCAAATAGCAGCTTGGCAATAAATCAGTTTATCTAAATATAAGCAATTTGCTGAATGAAGCATGGCAAAAAATCATAACCAGAGATAAAGTTCCAGTCCTTCGTTCATTCTATTGGAATAAAAGAGCTCATCCAAAATGTTGTCACAATAATCTTTCGCTCATAAAAAGTTCATTTTTAGATTTCAGAAACTAATTAGTCATAAAGAAAATAAAACTGAATGCCACCTTCGTTCGGTAGATCTTCATAATTGACCGATCCAAACATAGAACTAAATGTAGAACACTTTATTTGCAAATAATATTTCATCAAATTTTGCCGAAACACCAACAACTCTCCTTTACTTTTCTGAAATGAACACATTCCTTTTTTGCTTTCCAGAAATTTCTTTAAAATTTTAATTTTGAGGAAAAGAGAGAAAAATATCAGAATTATATTCTTTCAATCTGCGGAAGATTCCTCCATTCTCATATTATTTTTTTTTTTGGATTTTGATAGTGATATGACATGATATGATATATAATTAAACTAAGCTTTTTTTGTTTATTTTTTAAACAATGAAGCAATCTAAGTTTTTCAAAGAGAGAAGTAAGTAACGGATAGTTACTTTCTTGAATTTTACTATGTTTGCATAAAAAGTCATAATAAAAGCTCACTTCGAATATGATATCGCCATATTTGACACCATTTTCAGTTAAGCGGCGACAAATTGTGAGCAAAGAATTTTCTACTACATATTCAATGTTACAAATGGCAATAAGCAACTTTCGGCAGCTAGCTGTTCTGTCACTGAATAAAGTTGATGGACGTCTTGTACAACTTCTACAAAAAGTTATTTCTATATCAAATTATCTGGAATTTTTTTTTTGTTTAAATCGAAATCGTTTCAAATCATCATCACAAGTGTAAATAATATATTTCACATTTTCTGATAAAACTAGTAATTAATTTCTCAGCTTTGAATCTAAACGGTCCACTAATTAAGTTATACTGCAGCTTTCAAAACAAATGTGGTCCGATTTCTGTCAAATATACAGACTTTCAAGTGAATTATTTTATTCTATTTTAAAATTTCACCAAAATTTATCGAATTCCGAGACATATTTTGTTCTAAAATTTAATATACCTCAGTTGTAAAGCATTCTCTATACAATCACGAACTGATGTGAGAATCATCGTAAACAAATCAACCAACATTGAGCGGAACCGTTCCCTACTGAACAAATCCAATTCATTCGAATAATTTGAAGATGAAAGTATTTGTCGAATTTGTACCATACTATTATTCACCTCAAAAAAAGTTACTATAAAAATCTTTAAATACAGAATAATAGCAGAGGTAATTTCAGTCCGATTTAAAGAACTTTGTAACGAGTCTTAATTAATCCAAAACCATTTTCAAAGATAAAATACTCCCGCTTTTTTGGATTACTGATAAGTTATTCGACGCTAATCTCAGAGTAATTCAACTGCTTTTCGAATGGTAAAAATGATCTTTCTGAATAATTGTTTTCCATCTCCATGTATTTTGAATTAAGAGCATAAAATTGGGTACAGGATTTTTGAGTAGAGCCAATATAAATCTCACCTCAGTTTCATACAGATCCGGTAAATTGGTTTTCGATAAACCCGCATGCTCTAGTTTCCAGATTTCTCCATTCCCTAAGCTAATCACTCCTGTAATGAAATAATAAAATAAAAATGTGAATCAAAGGCATCTCAGGGCAATTATAGTGATATTACTCGAAAACCTCTTGCTTCATTTCATTTCTTTAGTTTTATACCTTAATAAATTGAAAGTTATCCCTGCATAAAGTTGGTGCCTCCGAATTTATCTTGAATCGCCAGAAAATAGCTATAACTTGAAACAGAAAATCGAAGCACGAAAGATGGTCTTAACACTTGGATGACTAGATAATCTTAGCAAAGGATAAAAAAGTAAGGAAAAAGCCGATTTTCTATTTTAAATTATGGCTGTTCCCGGGCGCGGCAGGATGAATTATAGTTACTAACTTTGTAAGGATAACTATTTAGTTAAAAGTTCCTTAAGATCGTTAACCTTGAGTAACTCTCTCGATTACTTTTGATAGGCATTTCAATCGAATGGTAACACAGAGTTCCAGCAGCGGCTGCAGTTGCTCAGAAGTGAAATTACAATCGAGCATAAAACTTACGCATGATCTGAAAAAGACTAACTATAGATAAAAGTGAATGATCTTACCTAATAAATTATGTATTTAAAATGCTGGAGTCACCGAGATATGCTGACACATTAACGTGATCACCTAAATTATGCAAAATTTGCTTCTGCACACAGATATTCCTACATATTTTGAATTATCTCATCGAGCAAAATCATACTAGAATTTTGGCTTTATTATTTTTTTTTTTCTGTATATAAGCAAATATAGTCTGGAGCTCTTAAAGCATATATACACTGTTCATATCATTACAATTACAATAACATATACAAACAAGAAATTTGTGGAAATCTGCTCAAGTATTTTTAATTTGCCGCTATAGATGGAAAAATTAGAAAGAGATGTTAACATGTCGAATTTCGAAATTTCTCAATTTATTGAAATTAAGAAAAAAAAAAAGTCCTTCACTTATCTCAAAATTTTTAGTGATGAAAATAACTGATGTGTGAGAGGAGATGAAGTGATGGATGGCCATTTCGCGAACTGTTCACTGTATTTCCGTAAAACTGATTCAGGCAAGGCATCAGGTACTAATGCATTCAATATCAGCCATGAAGAAACATTAATTGTATTTATGAGCATTTGCTGAAAATATAGGTGAATTAATAGAACAATAATGACCGGAACTAATATTTTCTTAAAACGATGTTTATGAGAATTTGTTACAATTCCTTGCAGTTTTACAGATTAAACGATTTATTCATTATTTTGTATTCCAAAGTTCATCGCATTCTCTATTTCATCCAGAAACCTGGACAAATAGAGAATGCAGTGAAGTCTCGAATACAGAATAAACAAATAAATCGTTTAATCTGCTCAACTGTCAGGAATCGCAAGGAAATGCACACACGTTTAAATTTCATTTATTAGAAAGAGATATTTATTCCAAAAAAAAAAAAAAAAAAAAAATTATAAGAAAGATCACAAAGCTTGCGAGATTTGAAGCATTAAAAAAAAAAAAAGAAAAAAAATAGAAAAAGCCATTTCTCTTGTTTTCAAAGAATTTAAACTGACATTAATATCACATAAGCGATCCACCGATGTCAGGTTTGTAACTGATGAAGAGTATATTTGAGAAAGTTTCCAGAATGTTTGTAATTTTTCGGTAATAAGATCTACCATCTCTTGAACAAAATCGTACAGATTGTGTGAGTTTTCTTCAACTACTGTAATGCAGTAATTCATGAGAAGTAATAAACATCAAAATCAGTCAAAATACGATCATAAAGTTAATATAATTAATGACCTTTTATTAATATAATTAATAACTTAATACAAGTGTGGGTGATAACAATGACTTGATAATATCAGAATGATTATTCTAAAAATTTTTCGGTTTCGACATTTGCCACATCAAGTAGAGTCTTCATCAGAAAGAAAGTATGCAGAACGAAAAGACAATCCGTCCGCACCATTCTTAACAGACTTGCAACTTCAAGAATATCTTAATTTTCTCGAAGCAATCCACAAACTTCATAAAATTCGGCTTAAATTCGGACAAAATAAGTCCTAATTATTAAAAATACATGAATAGACTATATGAATTAAAAATAAATCGTATCTGCATGAATAATTAATGTAAGTGTTAAACGGCAATTTGAAGTGTTTCGAAAAATTCTTTAGTCGGTAATAATAAAAAGTAAAATATAGATGATTTAAGCACATATTTTCAAAAATACAAGTTCAAACAAAAAGAAACAGTCTGATAAACTACTTACATGAGAATATATCCGGCGACTCTTTCTTATTACTGACTTGGTCAAGTGCTGTAAAATTAAATATTTTTCGCGAGAAATGGTAAATCCTAAAAAAAAAAAAAAAAAAAAAAAACTGGACTTTCAAAAAAAAAAAAGCCAAAGCTTAATTTTCAAATGATACCTAACTTCAGATGCTTTTTTTGTGTTTGCCACAAAAGATCTTCTAACCAGCAGTGATATGCCGTAATGCAGTCCCAAGCTGGATCTGAATTCGGTTCAAGGACCTATAAATGCAGTTAGAAACAGAATATGAAAATAAATAACCAGTTACAAATACCTCGCTTTTCCTGCATTGGATTTAGTTCTTCAAATCTTCCTTTTCTTTAAATGTTGCGGTAACTTTACAGAACTAATTCGAATTTCAACAAGTATGCAAAAGAGGAAAAAAATAACAATAATAATAACCATACTTTCAGATACTTGATTAGTTTACTTTGATCTTCAAATGAAGTAGGCATATCGATCAAACGTTGCTTCATATTTTTCTTAAATATTTCCATTTTTTGATCCAGTTCAGCCATCACTGAAAACTGTTCTTGAACTAGTTACGTTATTCAGCACAAAATCTATCGGAAGAAAAAACTTTAATAAGTTAATTATCAATGTAGAAAAACTTACCCTCCTTAAATAACGACACTTCAGTATCCTTGAAGAGTGACTTTGCACGAGTATAATCATTTAGAATAGTTGAATATTCACCCTGGAATTAATGTCACAAAAATCAAGATGGTTGTTTCCATTGCTTCTATTTAAAAGATGCCAAATTATTTAGTAGCTTAATATGTAGCGTTCACAATTTAATTTAATCCTACGCTTTCCTGGAAGAGATATTAGCAGGCTACAAATTTAAAAATTTTAAAATTCGAGCCGAAATTTAAGCAGCATAAAGAAGAAACATAAGCCTGAACCTTTGCTAAATTCTGATCGATAGCACTGGAGAGGAAGAAAATGAATCGAAAACGAGTAAGTACTGATAAAGCATTTCTTGTGGCATCAGCTCGATCTTTTCGCGTTAAAACATCATAGAATACTGCATTTGCTGCTGTGTATGATTCAGTGAGCTGAAATTTATTCTTGAAAAAATCCTTATCAGCAATAAAGAAAAAGAAAAGACCATATGAGTTACAATTTGATATTTATTATTATTTAGAAACTAGTAAGCCATAAGATTTTCTTAATTCAATAAAATCGGAAATAACATATTCAGAACCTTCTCAGAAATATTTTTTGTGAGCGGCCAACCATAAGTGTTCTTCTCCAGCTGCATTTTATCATGAAGAGTTGCCAGTGTATCAACGCAATTAATCAGCGAATAAAGATTAGCACGATGCAAATCGGAACTGCTTTTTTCACCTTCTTTAGTGTTTTGTGTTAAATACAACAACCCTTTTTTGAGATCGGAAAGTCTGCAAAACAGAAAAACACAGATGAAATGGAGAAATATGAAATTAAGGGTATTATTTATTCATTTCGTGCAAGTGATGACATAAAATTTGTAAAACATTCTATACATACTCCTTAACAAAGTTTAGGATTCCAGTCATTAAAGCAGCAGATTTAGTTCAACTATCTTTAGTGACTGGAATCCTAAACAACTACTTATACTAGAGAACCATTTGAGACACTGACGTTAAATCAAAGTTAAATCAACGAAGTTCAACAATTTCCGAGATCTAAATAACTTTCAAACCCACTTTGTCTCACGATAATTTTCAATCAAGTACCAAGCTGGGTTGAAATTTTCCATTCGAAGATTACCTGAACCTTCCGGAAACATTTGCATCAGAGATGTCTGATCCATTTTTTTATGCCTGAAGAAAAATAATATTTTTCCAAAAAATACATCATTTTCAAAATGATCATAACATACTTGAAAAATCCTTAGCTCCAAGAAGAATAAAAAGAATTGTAGAGTTAACAAAGGGAAAATTAAAAATAACACTGCATGGACAAGATTCCTTACACTGATCACATAAATAGAGATAAAATGCTGAGAACTGCAAAAAGATAAAAGAAAAAAGCCATTGATACTTTAATTGCAACAACAGTCACTAATTTAAAGTAACTGTTATTATGAAGTCAGTAAATTCTCACATGGCATACTATATTACAAAAATACTGCAAAAGATTTCGTTGAAAGATTTCGATATTTATTACAGCTTATTTTCGACAGGACCGCAAACTTACGGTTCAATCTTCAATCCTAATGCATCTAAAGCAATTGTTGTTTCGGGAATATTATGGACAGCTTCACGACCAGGAACCGTCCTTGTTTCATCCACCCAAACAGCACTTTCTTCTAATGGACCAACCTGCACGATGAAAACACGAAATGTAACATTTGACGTACTTTTTCCCATTGATTTCGTTAAAAGAACTACTTCTCCGACACCACGTTTTGCTTGTCCAATACCTAAAAAATATATCTTTTACATCATATATTGAGAAATCAGAGTTATGCTAAATCTCTACTAAGAATACTCAAGGTTTCACGTCATGGAGTCACTAGAGATTTCAAGGCAGGCTTAAAAGATTTAAGACTTTTTGAGACTGGGGATCATGAGATCTCAGACTAAAAATCAACATCAGATACTTTAAACTGGTCAATATAATACAACTGGAGGTTTCAAGGTAAATTACTTATGGTCACTAAAAGTTTTATTTCAGACAGTCAATAAAGTCGAAAATTTAGGGGTATTCTTAACATTGATATTCGTGAATTATCATTACGTGCTATAATCAAAGAAGGTGATTTCCATTTCGCTGACATTAAGCAATCAGTTCCACAAATAGATAAAGCAACCAGATCCGACTGATTTTTCCCAAGATTTTCGCCACGGATTTTAATTTGTGTTCCTGGAACTCCTTCTTTGGGTGATAAACCAGTAATCAAAGGCCGAAGAGCAGCATCACTGGCGGGATGACCGCTATTTTCAGCCATCCTGAAATTTAGCTATTTCTGCTATATCAGTTCTCATTTATCAGTAAGTATCCTATAGCACATGAAATCGATTTATTTTTTTGTACAAATTTCAAAATCTTCCAACTATATGTTCGAAGTTGATTAAACCCAATTTATAATTCAAACCATTACTTTGTTCTCAAAAACATTATTTCATAATTACGATATATTCTGTAATGTTGTTTAACAATACAGTACAGATCGTTTATTGTCGAAATAACTCGTCGCATAACTTTTATTCATTAGAGCTATTTATTTTAATTCCCTAAATCTATTCGAAAACTGTTCTCAGAAATTAGGAAAGAGATTCTAATTTATCAAATCATGCCCGAGATCCCATCAGCTAAACAATAGAATTACAAAACTACTTCTAAAATCTTATAATTAATTCCACCCCAGGCCCGACAATTCACATAATTTGGAAACAAATTGCAAGATTTAATGGTTTCATAAGGTTGCCATAAATTGGCGTGACCTGCGAGAGAGGTTGCGATGCGTTGGATTTTGGAAAGGGCAGTAAAGATAAGCGAATGTGTGAGTCCAGTACAGGGTTATAGGTTTGTCCTTCAGTGGGAATTTCTTAAATTATTCATATTTGAAACGCAATGCATGATTATGTGAAATTTGGATAATTACAACTTGAGTAATAAGCACTTCATTAGTCTATCTCAGTCATTATCATTCACATTTTAATTAAGATATTAAGCACGATTTGTTTTTGTTTTGTTTTTTTTTTTTTTATTTGGTAATTACAATACTGTGCAATAATTTCCGTTTCAGTTTTATTTCTATGGAAATTATTGGGACAAAGAAAAGCTTTTTAGGATGCAAAGAACTTTGAGGAGCTGAATAACATACAGAGATAGAGAGAAAAGGAGATGGACAATCGTAATGACCTGATTGAGGCATTCATAGACGAAACACGCACTTCGCATAACACTGCAGTAACTTTTCGTAATGGTATCGTTACACTTATTTCGTAAAGAAATTTCATTCATATAATGGCCATTTCTTTTCTTCTTTTCTGTCTCTATATCTGGTCAATAAAGTAAACTTTTCTCCCTTCCTTTTATTCCTAATCTCCTCATTGTTATCTCTCCACTTCTGTAGCTAACTATCACTAATAACTTTGATATAGTTCCTCAGAAGTGCAGAAATATGTATCTGAAATAAAGTATTTTACCTGATATGACATGTAAATATTTATGAAATCTTATTCGTTAATCTCTCAAGCATTGTTGTTTTATGGGCGTTTTATTTTTAAGCTTCCTCACTATGCCTTATATCCTTAATTCAGATTTCCTCAGTTTTACTTTTTTTATTAGGACAGCACTGGGATTACGAATCACTGCAGTATTATTACGACTGGAAAAAGAAGGAAGACGCAGTCCCGCAAATTTATGCTTCTAATTCTTCTGGTATATGATGATATTTTGAATTACGGTTTCGTTCCTAATCTAGTTTCAGAATTCGAAACTATCATTTTCAGTAAAGAGCGATATGATATATTTGCAGATAAAATAAATGATTCGGATGTGGAGGAGAACAGAGAATATGAGGATACCTTGTGTTGGCCATCTTACGCCTTTGTGCTACCAAATTTGTTTGAACAGCCAGCTGATTTTAGAAGTTATTTAGAAAAAGATTTGATTGAAACATCGACTCTTAAACGACTTGAAAATTCTGGTTAGCTTTTTAAAAAATAGTTGATAGGAATTTCGCTTTCAGATATTGATTGAATATAAATAAAAATTGTTTTTTTTTCTTTGGTTTTTACTAAATTTTTCAAATTTTTTCGAATCTGCCGAAATTATTTTTCGAAAAGGATGATGAAAATATGCTCTTGATATTCATTATTCAAAAAATCTTCTAGGCCATTTGAATTGGTGGTGTTGGAATGGAAGTGGACAACGCATGTGGCCTTTGAGTACCACCGGTGATGGTAATTGTCTTTTGCATGCAGCATCGCTTGGAATGTGGGGTATTCATGATAGACAGTTAATGTTGCGAAAAATTTTGTATGAAATGTTGACGCGGTTCGTTTTTAAGCTATTACAATTTATCTGGAAGAATTTTTGGAACTAAGTAGTATTTAGTTCAACGCTTTTTAAGAAATTACATATTGGATGCATTCGTATGTGATTCTTGCTAAAAAGTATTAAACAGCTCGGTTTCTGATATTTTTGCTGGCTTCAATGCTGTTACGTAGACCTTGAAAGATATAACTATTTCAAAGTTAAAATTTAAAATTCAGTTTTAAATTAATAAAATTTTTTTCCAGAGGAAGTAGACGCCATATACTTTGGCGACGTTGGCGTTGGGCGGAAAGTCAATCGAATTTGCAGTCAGGTCTTGTTTTGACGGATGAGGAATGGCAGCGTGAATGGGATAATGTTCTCCACATGGCCGCAGCAATCCCAAGAACTTTTACTACTTCGTAAAGTCTAGCTATATTTGAAAAAAAAAAAAAAACTAGAGAATAGAATCCATAAAAATATGTATATCATTTGAATTTCGCTTTGTATTTATCTCTCAAATATAAAATAAACTTTCAGAGAAGATGACGCACCTGACAAAAGTGAAAGTGAACAAGTTTATGAAAGTCTAGAATCCATTCATGTTTTTGCACTTGCTCATATTCTCAAACGTCCAATAATTGGTACAATTTCGTCACTTTTTCTGCTAGCGAGATTTTTCCGCTTGATTTATAAGAATTTTGCACTGAATTTCTTGAAATTTCGACCTGTCGAAATTTTTCCGTTTTTTAAATTTTATGCGTGGAAATACTTCTAGTTGTGTCGGATACAGTGCTTCGCAATGCTATCGGTGAAGAACTTTCGCCCATTCCATTTGGCGGGATTTATTTACCTCTGGAATGTCCTTCGAATCAATGTCATCGTTCACCACTCGTTCTTTGTTATGATTCGGCTCATTTTTCTGCTCTAGTCACAATGCGTCATACAGCATCAAATTCTGTGCAGTGTAATTTTTTGCCATTTCTATTATGAATTAAATTTAGCACATCAAACAAAATTATTCTTAGTTTTACAGCAGCATCATGACTGGGACAACGAAAATTTAAATTATTTCACTGATTTCGTTTATTTTACTTTAAGCAAGGAAATTGGTTGTAATCTGTTAAGGATAATAAATTTCCGCTTTTTCAGCCATCATTCCAATTACCGATAAGAACCGCAATTTGCTTCCTTTGCATTTTTCCGTCGACCCAGGACCAGACTTTACGTGGTTTGCTTGTTTATTTGTTTTTTTTCTCGCTCATTATTAGATTAAATTATACTTTATTGCGTTTTTTTGCGATTGAGGCATTATTTCTGTCGAATTTTTTTCAGTTTTAAGTTGTGTCATCGTGATGACATTTATGGATTTCAGGTGGAAAGATTCAGAAGATGCCGAAATAGCAGCGCGTATCGAACTGACCGAAGCTGATAAACTTTCACTTATCTGTGAATATATGGATATTGCTAAAATTCCGGTAAACTTTAACTGGATATAGTTAAAAACACCAATCTTTTTGTTGAGGGTATAACATTTCGAATTTCTTTTTGATTATTTCATAAATTCGATTTAGATTCGTCGATATTCATTTCGACATAACTTAACTGGAATCGGATTGGCAAGCGGTGGGGAAGGAAGAAAGTCGATGACATTGTCATGTGGTGATGTTTTCGTTACTAAAGATCATTCCACCAGGTTGCTGAGTGAAATAGCGCAGCAAATCAAGAAGCGGCTGAAAATAGGACGCAAAAAAAAGGTTTAAAAATATTTCATATTGGGATAGCTCAAAAAATCTATCATACAGTTTTATTAACTTGCATCAACGTGATCTTTTTGGATTACAGAAATCTGCAGCACAAATTTAAAAAGTCTGACTGTGTAGATTTTTTGAATCTTTGTTATTTGTATTAGGAATTCAGTTAATAAAAATCCTGCATTTTCTGTTCATTTTCAAATTTAAAATCCATGTTTTCTTTTAGGTATATTTTTCTACTATGTTTATACATAATGAGGAGCATAGGAGATTTCCTCATACACATTAATGTATAAAAATGTGTGAATAATGGAAATATTTTTTTTTTTTCAGAAGTTTATTAATACAGAACAGGTCACAGTGTTAGATTTGCGATGTGCAAATCTTGTTATAGCTGCACGGCTTTATTCCCATGCTCATCAATACATGGAACATATGGTGGATAATTATTTATGTTTAGCGAAAGAACGTTTCGAACAATCAAAAAATGTTAGTTATATTAGTATTTCTGAGGTACATGTAGATATATAACAGTCGCAAATTTAACTTCTACATTTTTATTTTCTCGTTTTATATCATCGAACGAATGGGATTAATTTTTTTTACATATAAACCTGGTTTCATTTTTGCATTGAACAGAATTTCCCATCTGGTCTTTGACAATATTTTCTTATTTCAAATTTTTAAAAGCTGAACTCCGATGAACTATTAGGAATGAGTGCAGACTACATTTCGAATTTTTACAGGCTCCTGAAACGATCTCTCGCCAGCGTGCCAGATTATCACATTCTTTCAGTATTTCATCACTTTTGGTAACTTGTATCAATAAACAGTGTCAGAAGGTATATGTGTATCTTATATAATTCTAAACAAAAAATTTTAAATTGTTGAATATGTCTGGATATTTATGATTAATCAAAAATCTTCGTGACTCATTTACGGTTGTGCAATATATCAATATGAAACTTACGCGTTGTCTGAAAAAATTCATAATTCGATTATCATTTAGTTTATCTCCGTTTCAATATAATTTGCACGCTTGGTATTAGTCAGCTATTTTGGATATCATATTATGTGAATTTTGCAAATATATCTTTTTTGCTTCACGTTGTCTACAGCTTTTAGTGTTTTGACAAATTTGTATGGGGAGACTTATGGAAAAGATTGTTTTTTATTATTGAATCTAGTGGAACAATATTACAGGAAATGGAAGACAGAAGATGAATAGCATTAAAATTACGCGAATATAAATCTAAAAAAATGAGCTTCGGTTTATTTATTGGTAGGAATTGAATGTTTATGAAATTCCCTCTCAATTAATATCAGAATTACAGAGCGCCTCGCAGTCAACAAATTTCTTATGCAGTGATTGCTTTGAGTACCAAAAACAGTTGATGGCTTCGTTCGGGTTCGTTTTTGCTTCTGCTTTCTAGTTTTCAGGCCTTTTTTAAAAAACCGTTAAGCAAGCGCTTTTGAAAGATATTTGCTCTGATGTTTTCGATAATTCGATGTTGCATTTTTATAGCCGGGTTCCTTCTGAGAATACAATTTAGTTTGTGCATTAAATTATGGAATATCGATAAACGAGTTTATATCTATTTTTTTTCTAGTAGTTCTCTAATTTCAGATGTTCACAACCGGGACATTTTCGCTCGCTTCGTTCGTGCCTTTCTACCACTCTGCAAGATCCATCTAATTTGTCACCCCAAAGAGATGATTCCATTAAATCCAATACGATGCCGTCTATTACAGTATCATCAAAAAGTGCTTCTCATACAGATAGCAAAGGACACAGGAATACTCGGGATGCATTAGGTCATGTTTCATCTGTTTCGTTTGCAACCGATGGCTTTATGCAAACATTGCAATCTCATGTTCCTAGCTCAAAACATTATTGTGAACATATAGATGCTGGTTCTGAAGAAATTGTCCATACGGTAGCTGTTCATTTCGCACATGCTCCATCCGAAAATATTACCGCCAAGTTGGTTTTCATTTTTATATTCAAAAACTAGAGCAATTTTCATCATCCAAATCTTATTCAGCGGAGTTATTTCCAATTTTTACATTCTGAATCATTTTCATAATCTATATAAGATCACTATTCCTGAATAATTAAGACGCTTTGTTTTCTCCGAAATTTAACCAACGTGATCTAGTAACAACTTTCTATTGCCATAATCACAAACTTGTACAGCTATTTTGCAAAATATTTTTGATATTTGTTCAACAGCATCCAAACATCAGTTATTTGTTTTTACATAAAAAATATCGATGTCAAGAATTATACCATCTATCAATCATTTCCTGACTAGCCTGTCAATGATTTGAGTCGCTTTAAGTATTTGTTTCCTGTACTCTCGCATTGTCTGACTATTGCCGTCCCATACAACGGTAGATTAAAAGGCATTTTAGGACATCAGCAGTGTTATAAATATGCTGCTTTTTTACATATTTTTTTTCATCTCTAATTTGATTGGAATTAATATGCATTACCTACTTTTTCTTCGAACATTTATTTGCTAATTTTCAGAGTTGCATCTGTAGAAGGAGCAAATGGAGTAACTCATTACTACATTTCACAGTAAATAAAAAGTGCTTATTTCTGTTTGAGATTCAGTTCTGGAATGGCTGCTTGTTCAAACTAGCTTTTGATAAAAACCTGTTTGTTTATATGTTTTTTTCTTCTTTTTTTTGTTTCAATTCTTGGAACTATTTTTGTTTTGCGTCCTCTTCACTTCTATTTCGCCTTCGACTAGTAGCAAATTGTATATATATGATTTTATGAAGCTGAGATCTGATTTATTGTGTCAAAATATCTTTTTGAGAATTCCTTGAGCCGTAATTTTGATAAATCGATTACTTTTATCGATTTCATATCAAATTTATGGTGTTTTGGAACTTGTGATAAATTCAAGAAGAGTTTAAATCACATATATATGAACTGATGGAAAAAAAAAAGTGAAAATAAGTGAGATTTTTTTCCACCAAAATACTGTTATCAATTTCTTGGGATTCTGTTAGGTATTGTTGTTTGCTGTTACATGCTGTTGTTTTTATATATTTTGTTAATTATTAATTTAATTATTAAATTTATCTCGATTGAAAACTAAGGGAATATTTTTGGGACTATGTTGTTCCTTTAATTCGTTCTTTACAGTAGGATTTAAAATGAAAGTCGAAGTAAAAATATGTTCAAGATGCATTGTTTGTAAAACAAACAAAATGACGTTGAGAAATATGTCTCTTTTTTAACATAGAACTAAAATAATGACACCAATAAACACAGATAGAATAAAAACTGGCATCGTAAGCTTCTTACAAAAGATTCATCTCTTTTCATTTCCGGCTTGAGATCGTGACTGTGTGTAGATACGCTGCGTTAATTTTCCAGATTCTTTGTAATACCCAAATTGAGTTTTCTTTTATACATAAAGAAAAGATTTTATTATCGCATTATGATCTGAACATGCTATATATATAATAATATTTATATCAATCTATCGCTCATCTACTCATTCTGGTCACGATGCTGTTTGTTTTATTGTTTTGTTAATTTGTTTCATCTGTGATTCCATTGATCATTGCATTCTTCAGTAGAGTTATTCCTTTGTATAGATGGTCTGCTTTGATTGTGTTGTTGTGACCTTTCGCTTACTTTTCAATTTAGATTTCAATTTTTACTTTCTTGAATGAAATATGTTTTTACTCACTGTTACAATTCGCTGTCATAATGCTTATTCTGCTGGTTACGGACAATTTTTCTTACTTTAAAAAAAGTGAGAAAGCATTTTGATGAAAAGAAACGGGGCAGCTTCGGAAATCCATTCCCGGCAAGTTTTCATTGCACATACTCATTATATAGCACTTTTCAATTCAAGCATTCTTAACTGCTGTTAGGAATATTTGTACGCTACCATAAAAGTCTTTCTTGGCATTGAGCAAACAAATGGTAACTTGTTAGTGGTTTGATTTTTTTTTTTTCCTTAAATATAGAACATCTTTACATCCTTAATCCTTCTAAGAGAGATATAAATGAGTAAAAATTACATCGCTTTATAAGTTTGAATAGTGGTAATGAACATCAGAATAAGCAAACATTCTATTTTCATGGCTTGGCCTTTTTTTTTTTTTTGCTCATTTTCCAGTATTTTTGCTTTCTCAACTATTTCTATCTGTGTTAAGAAAATGGCAGCCAAAGATGAAGAATTTTTCCGTTTTTCTTTGTCTTCCCATTTTTCATTCTTTTTTAATGCATCGACCAATATCTTGCTTGGCTTTTGTGCCTATTAATGATACTTTAATAATGATAATTTAAATCTGCAGATATAATTACTCGATAAATACGATTCGTTTTAAAAAATTGTGTTTCACACAGTTCACATCGTCCATTTGTTTTTATTTTGATACAGTGATCGCGAAAATGCAAGAAGAAAATCGATAATTTACTTTAGTAGCTAAACGCAGTTAATTAAAAATAGATTAGTATGATAAGCGTCGATCCAATCTTTTATGAACTTATAATTGATAGTTTCTTTATTAGTATCATCATGCATAGAAAATTAATTGGAAAATTGTTGAAAAAGGTTTTTTTTTTTCTTAATTTATATAATTTTGAACAAATACATTTCATATCTCTCTGTCACTACATAACTATCTCGCAACTCTGATTTCTTGTTCCTCAGCTATTTTCTGTAATTTTCGCCACTTTTCATTTGATGTTGTGCCTTGAATTAAATTCTCCAAAATGCGTTCTTGCGATATTTCTTCCGCTACAAAATATTTGAAACGATAAATGATAATTTAATCATATTTATTGGTTGATATGATGAAGTCAGCGAAATGTGCTGTTTGCAGTTAGTAGCTTCGTCACATATAACATCTACTGAACTTTGTTAAACAAGTAAAAATGTGCAAAATAAGGCAGATAATAAATTAAAAGGAGGATTTCGTCATTTCGTCATTTGATAGTTTCATGGGTTAAATTCGAGTTTGAAAACATCCAGAATATGGGCCATATCTTTTTTTGTCAAACCTCTTCATTTAATGCAAAGTTAATCTATGAAAAATTGTTACTATTCAGTCTTTAAATTGCTTGGTTCTAGCAAATTGGCACACAACTTTATGATATGCTGATATGGTTGTTTGAAACATTCGGTATAATTCAACTATTATTGACAACTGATTTGACCGATTGAGTGTTTTAGAAAAAATAGACATCAATAGAAATGAATAACAATCATATCAGGTTAAAGTGAAATGAATTTCTCCAGAATAAACTTGTGAAACTTTAGTTTCACTAAAAAAGATTAATGTTAATGATACCTCTGGAATGTTTGTTACACCAATCGTGATTTTTACAGCAGCAAAAATAACCGGAAAAGTTTATGTAATGCACATTATCCATGCAATACCTTATTATTTCATTGTTATATATGGTTTTTTTAACGCCAACCTCTTCACTGATCAGCTGCAATTTGTTAAGTTTCATTAGTGATTTTATTTGGTTGAAATGCTGAATTCTCCACTTTCTAGTGAAAGCATTCAATTAATACCGCTTTTTAAATTACAACTAACTAATAATAATCGCAGCTTGTTCCTTTGCAAAAATTTTCTTGCGAGAAAAATTTTTAGAGCGATTGAATTTTTGTGATTTATAACTTGAACTGTTTTTTTTCTTTTTTTTTGCCTTCATCTAGGAAGAACAAGGAAGTCAATGGACTGTTTGATTCAGTGATAATGATAGTACCTCGCAGAGAAAGGTATGGTCACAGCCTCGTAAAGTAAAATTGCTCCCTCTAATTGAACGGTCTTTTCTCAAGATGAAACAGAATCCAACCGGTCCACAGTTTTCCTCCAGCATGTGAGCAAATTGATTCGAAAAGCATTTTATTGCTGTTGTTTGTGTTAAAATCATCCAATTTATGGATAGCTGAAAGAACTAAATGATAATCATTGTCGACTTTTATCACCTAATCTCATGAAAGTAACGGACTAACGATGGCGAAATGCCTGACCTTTGCTAAATTTCTGATCTTAAAAATCCTGTAAATGTTATCTATTGTTTATTGATTCATATCGAATCAATCTCATTGTTTATCATCACCAAATTGTTGTTATACAGCACATTGTTACGTTGAATAACAACTTTTCAATTGCAGCATAACAAAACTTCTGATTCATGGCCGATACTGATTATCAACCAACTAATTACTAGCACTAGTTTTTGATCCATATTATAAAATGTTTCAATTGTTAGAGATCACTCAACACATATCTAACATGTACAGTAACCAACCACATACAGTAGCCGACTTTTAGCGATAAGTAGCAAATAACCACCGATTATCATTTCAAATAAAGAAACAGTCGCATTTTTAGAGAAAAGAAACAACTTTTTATACCGCCTTAAACCATTTCCGTTATGATAATTTCAAGCAATGTTCCTGTACGATCATTTTAAATTGTTAACTGCGATTTTTACACTTAGCAGATGTAAATTATGTATGGATCATAATTTGACATACAAACGAATATACTAAGTCAAGATTAATATTTCCTAATCAGGCCAACAATAGTGATTTGTTTTTCCGAAAATTATCCAATTGACTAATTAATTCCGCGCTATGGAAAACAAATCAATAATTAACACCTGCAATGGATTGAATGAAGAACATAGAATTTACACAGATATACAAACCTTCTTACAAAAAGGTTGAATTACTTAGAGTTTAAGTCATCTTTCGATTTCTGACCGAATAAAAAACCGAGAAAGCTGGAACAAAGTGATAAGATACTTCTCGCTTACAAGAACATCAAAACGAGATTTTCCATGCATAATTTATTCAATTTATTGGTATTTTTGATATGTATAAGATCAGTTTCTGTTACGTAAGCAACCATTTTTACTTATTTAGATGCTTAATGAAAGGTGGCATTGTTGTGTCCTCTCATCAATGAAATGTTTTATCGATTCGTAACTTCTCCTGCTTTTACTAAATATGTTTAATGTAATATTTTTTTCTTGAAAAAAAGAAAACTTGTATCGGGCTATAATTATACTGAAAGCTATGATCCAAATAAAGATAAACAGAAAGTGCCAACTTTAATCTTTTCCAGAATCTTCATCTTCGGCATTTTTAAGATGGGAACGTAAAATCATATTATGCCAAAAAATTCTCTTTCTTTTTAATATTTTTCTATGAAGACTAGCTGTTAGTAAGAACTTTTATCCTAAAGTTTCAGACGGAGATATGATTATATTTTATTCAGTTCATATTTAAAAAATAGTCTTTTAACCTTTTAGAGGACACATTATTATATTGAAATCTCAAACTTTCTGCTAAAAACTTGATGAAACTTTCCATGCGATCGGGATCCCACCTCTTTTGAATCCAATTAACTATCAATAACTTGGAATATTCTGCTTAAAAAGTATTTCTTTCACATAATTTCGAAAGTAAAAGCAAAAAATAAAGTTTTGTAGTTATGGTGATTGCAGATATTAAAGAGCATTGAAATGGTAAAATCACGCAGTCCAACGAAATCGTTCATTAAACAAAAGCCTGTTGGACCCTTTGTGGGGTTCGTTCTACAAAGTTTAGATTGGTTTTTTGATATGTCCAAGAATAAAATAACCTTTTTGTATTTTTCTCCAAAATTTTGACCATCTTTTCTAATTTAATATTTTAGTTTTTTTCCAAATTTTTCGAAAAGTGAATTTATTATACATAAGCTTTTAAAAAGTATTAAAAAGTTTTTTTTTTTTAAATTTAAACTTTGAACGACAAGAAAAGAAAAATTTTAAAGAACAGTAATTTTAGATCCAAAGAGCACTGAGGAGGTAAAAAATATCTCGTGCTGAGTCATTAGGAAATCTCGTGACCTATAATTGGTAAAAAAAATTTTTTCTTAAAAAAGTTGGTAGTGAAAAGTTTAATTTTGCAATTAAAAGAAAATTTCAGGAAAGTATTGTTAGAAGCCAATGATAATCTTTTGTCAGAAACCTATTATCATGGTATTGTTAGTCGCGTGGATATCGAAAAAATGCTAGTAAGAGATGGGGATTTTCTGCTTGGTATTCCGGAAGAGGATGAACAAGAGGTGCTCATTTGAAGTTAGTATCAAAAATTTTTCTTTCAAGTTTCAAAATAACAAATGAACCAAATGGATTACAGTCGATTTTATGGATTGTATGCTATAATCATGATTTATGGGCATTTGATATTGGCTTGACTGAAAAGAATCTCTGTTTTGTGAATCAGAAATGCTTCAAAAAAATTACCGAAATGGTCTCACACTATGTTCGTACACGTAAATCGATTCATGAAATATTGCCAATTGTTGTAAAACGACCTATCCCTCATCCGGTCAGTTGTTTGTATCCATTTAACTAGAAATCCGAAATCGTAGCAGAAGAGAAATGCGAATACTGTATGCTTCAACCTTATAGTCTCTGTATATACAACTAAACTCTATAATTGTAAACAATTATTTGTATTCAAAGTTGACAAGGAATGAAACGTATAGATGATAAATTGTGTAAGATTCAGAGCATTGTGATAGAAATTCGATTACTTTCATCAATAATTGAAATACTGGAAATGAAATTATAGGAATGTCTTTTAGGTTTGGGTGATATCACATGATCGAGTACGTCTGCAAGATGAGCTTGGCCAAGGGGCATTTGGTCGAGTCTTTAAAGGTGTACTGCAAGTTGGTCATACTTATTCGACAGTTGCCGTAAAAACATTTGTTGGACAAACCAGCGATAAAGTTAAACGAGCTTCATTCCTTCAGGTACATTTTTTTTCCACATATTTCATGAATTTTCAATTAACTAACGACTTAGACAAACAAAATAAAATAAAAACTAAACAGTGTATTTAGAATTTTGTTAGTTATTTACAAGAAAGATAATTTTACATAGTTTCAAAAATTGTCGAATAATCAAAGTATGTTTAAAAATTTCGAAATTAATTTGAAATCGAATTTAAAGTTTATTTTTTTTCGCATGCAAGAGTCTATAGAATTTTCAAGGCGGAGTAATGTATTGGCAAAAAATATTTGCAAGAAAGATAATTTTACAAGTTAACAAATATTGTCGAATAATCAAAATATGTTTAAAAAATCCGATTTTCAGAATTTCCAGAATTTCATGATCTCTTCGAATTCATTAAAAATTGCGAGAAAAGATAGATAGCCTCTATTCTTTCTTGCTATCTTCAAATAAAAATTTGAAAAAAAACTTCTAATGAAATATAAATTAATAACTTGTCATGATTCGGAAAAAATTCCACGAATCTGCATTAATGACTCATTTTCATAGATTGGTTGAGAAATAACTCGAGTCATCTATAAAATTTGGGAAAGATGAGTCAGTGTAAAATAAACACTTCAATTGATAATTTCAACTTTATGTAGGAAATTCTGAATTAAAGATCTAATTTTTGTAGAATCTCATGTTATTTTACAGGAAGCCAAAATTATGAGGGACTATAAGCACGAAAATTTGGTGCAGTTTATCGGTATAGCATGCCAAAAAGAGCCACTGATGATAATAGTCGAATTCTGCGGTGGTGGATCTCTATTAAAGGTTTCCGGAAGCATTTGATGTTTTGAATTTTGATAACCTAACTGGTTAGAAAGACGTCAGAGATAATGTCAATCTAAAGCTTTTTAAGTCGTTCCATTCTTCATAATTTCAAAGAAATTCTTGAAATTTTTAGTATTTACGCAAAAAAGGAGCACATCTTGGAATAGCAACTAGATATCGTTTTTGTAAGGAAGCATCGGCTGGTTTGAAATATCTGGAGGAGAAACGATGTATCCATCGAGATGTAGCCGCTAGAAATTGTCTTCTTACGGAGCAAGATTTGACGGTTCGTGTTCATCTGAAAGGCACATGAGGGAATTTAACTTGAGATTGCATTTATTTTTCATTTTCTTCACAAAGAAATTTCCCAAAATCTCTCTTTTCCTATCCATTATCTGAAGAGCTACTGCAGTCTTAAATTCTTTTCTGAAATTCTTTCCTATCATCACTTCGACTTAATGTTGATAGCCAGACTTGCAGAGCTGAATTAAACAGATTATTTTCCATTCAGTTGAAAATAGGTGATTTCGGATTATCAGTGAATGAACAACAAGTTACCAATTCTGAAATACAGTTACCGACAAAATGGCTTTCACCGGAAGCAATCAAATCGATGCAATTTACCACTAAAAGTGATGTTTGGGCATTTGGTGTGCTGTTGTTCGAGATATTTACCGATGGCAGCGAGCCATATAGTGGTCATTCATAAGTTAATTAACTTACAACTAAGGGAACTTATTGGGACAGGAAGAAGTAGCGAGAAGTTTACTAGTTGTAACTAAAAAAATTGATAAAATTAAAGATTTGTAGAAAGCAGAAATTCGTTATTTTTTGTCCAAAAAATTCCGCTTTTATATAACCAAGAACATGCCAAAAATTGATCCCTTTCTCGTGATAGCTTCCATATTCTGCAAAACTAATATTAAATTTCTCTAAACTTTCGAACTCAAACTTTTGAATTATCTAATTATTAGGTATGAGTAATGCACAAGTTCGAGAAAAACTAACTGATGGTAGTACGTATCGAATGGAAATACCTCTTGATGTACCGCCGGGTATTATGGAACTAATCAAGAAATGCTGGATAGAAGAACCCAAGCGAAGACCGACATTCAAGGAGATTAACCGAACGCTTACCAAAATAGCATTTGTTTAAAAGTGCTTGTGCAATGATCATGTACAAGAATTAGCTGGTATTAAATAATTAAATTAAAATACATTCGTAAAATATGTCATTTTTGCGCGAGCAATCACTTCCCGACCTGATCCATCGATCAGACGATGAAATCTATCGGAACGGAACGATCTTCTCTTCCTCCTCATTCCTAACTATTTACTCCTGTCCTCGTCACTACGAACAGAATTCTTTCATTTCATCCTATATACTCATATTAGTATCTTTACTTCTCAGTAACATTAATTGATCTATAAAATAAACAAGCCTAAAATTAAATAAGATCATTAATTACCACAACTGATCAAACTAGATCGTGTAATGTATTAGAACAAATTAGATCGTGTGATTTGGTACGGAAACTTTGGCTGAAACATTAAGCAACAAGGATTTCAAGAGTTCAAATATAAACAACTTTGCTCAGGATTTAAAAAGAAGAGTAACTTACGAAAAGCGATATACTCAGTAATAAGTTGTTTTCATGGTAATCGTAGCGACAGGGTAATAGCATTTAGGAAATAACTGCAGAAGTGCAAGCGAGTTATGGAATAATGCCATATGTTGATAAGTCAAGATACTGCGGTATTGAAAAAAAAAACGAGATGCTTGGAGAGCTGATTCCTGAAGCAGTTTCCGGAAGACTATTTTTGACGATGACCTGACTCCTGAACCAGCTTCCGGAAAACTATTCTTGACGATGACCACCATTAATGGATGATGTTGACAGCCGACCAAATAATTTTGATGAGTGATGATGATTGTAAGACAAGGAATGAATGCATGAAAGATTTTCTGACGAATTTTCCAGTCTCAACTGATAAGCTTTTTTGTTGCGCAAATAAGACGAAAGTGTGGAGTGCATTAATTCTGTCTCCATTGTCTCCCGGTTGTCACTTTTCAACAATCTCTCTGCAGGTATCACTTCTTGAAACTTTCTGTAGCTTCCCAACTTATTACCTTCACGACAATCAAAAATAATGAAGGCGAGGTTGAAAAATTGCATATTGACACAGTTAATTCGATGATGAGCTATTCGATCTGCGGGGAAAGAATACGGGAAGTGTGAACAGGTTGTCACGCAACAGCGATGTTGTGATTTTCAGGATGATTGGGGACTGCTTGTCACATTAAGAATTTGGAAATGATAAACTGTGCTAAGGATCTTCCTTCTAAATTGCATATGTAGATGTGCTAAATGACTTGGACGATCCTGCAGATTCAGCAAGTATAAGATTACGTGCTCGCTGTTTTTAAATTAAATTAATTTTTGAGAAAAATAAATAATTTTCAGGCTTATTACTGCCATTTAGTTCTATAAGTAAAATGGATTTCCAATTGATGGAAAAAGCGATGTATGGTGATGTGGAGAACGATGAAGAGCTAATGGCCGAATTGTTAGCTTTAGAGGCAGAAGAACGAGCTGCTGGACATATGCCTGCTAACTGTGCGAGTAAAACGCTTGAGAGCAGCACAGTTCAACATACCTTAGGTTTTATTGAGATTCTTTCAATAATCTATGAAAAGTTTTATATGAGTTTATGAAACTTATCATGTTCATTCAATTAATTTATTATATGAACCGAAATAGAGGACAGCAGAGAAGAGGTATCAGGACAGAACAAAGTTTAACTGTTCATTACTATCATAGTTGGCATACTGATACTGTATTGGAAGAAGCTTATTTCCGCGCTTCTGCTTTTAATGTTTCCCAAGAATCAGGTGACAGAGGTGTTGGTGCAGAAACATGCAATTCCTATAATCAGATTCATTATACATAGTGAATGCAGTGCATAATCTTAGATTGTCATGAATCAACTGCACAAGCTTCGCAGCGAATGAGTAACTCATATGGCATTTCAAGTATATCAGATGTATCAGATGAAGATTTGGGCAGTGATAATGAGGAGAATGTTAACGATCCCGAACTTTTGGTATATATCAGAAATTTTGTGATCATTGGCAGTTCACAGCAATTAAGAAATTCTTTTGGAGATGCTTTTGTCTCATTTTAATATCATCTGATTTTGGGTCTTTACTCACTTTGATTATTCATCTTTCATCACAGACAAATTTAAAATTTCAAATTATTCAGCAATATTCCAAATGATTTAAGGCAGAACTGTGTGATTTGGTTGGGCAGGAAAGTGGAGCTTCTTGTGAAGTTGGATCATCCATTTCTTCTAAACCTCCTGTTTCTTCAAAATTTTCATATGAGTCTGCTGTTGATATGAGATTACTTCGTAAGTTACAAGAACTTAAGGAGGAATATACTTCAGCGCTGGAAGCTGCAAAGGAGAGAAGTGATGCATTGCGTATCAAAAGGTATAGCTATATTAAATTGTTTATTCTCTTTCAAATGTTCATCCATCAGCAATAGCATTTTCTGTCATTGTTCTCAAGATTGCTCCTATATTTAACAAAGTATGAGGTTTTTTCTTATACGGATGAATAGATTGTTACTTTATTGTTGTAAGCTTGCGAATTATGAATTTTAAAGGTTCTGAAACATTTCGGAGTGATATTGCTTCTTCACCTAGATACCAAAGAGGATTCAGCAAGATCGAAGATTTGATAGGGAAGGTACAAGCGGGAAAAGTAATAGATGAGAATGACATTCCGGTTTCAATCAGAGCAATTCGTTCTGTTGAACTACATGCAAAGAAAGCTGACACTTCAATCATTTCCGAACCGGAGGTGATTTTTTACTCTTAAGAAATTTTCGAAACTTTGTTTCAATACTTAATGACGTTCGAAAATAATAACAACTAGATAGCTTCAACTGGTTGAGATCCTAATGCTATTTTTCCTTGTCCGTGGCGCGCAGTATTAATTGCAATAACTCATTAAAAAATCTTTGAATTGACTGAAAATCATTCTCCACCTATGGCGCAATGCATTTTGCATTTATCTGTCATTTCTAACAAGTATAGTCACACTCGAGTAATTTGGTTGATAAAATTCAATTGGAAATGCAGGACTTGGAGATTTTCCAGATAATATTTCTGTTTTTGAAGGTATGTACATTGCCAGCTGAAGTTAAACAGGTTGCTGCGGAAGAAGTCAATGAGCTATCTAAAACATATCAAAAAACTGTCAAGAACTTGCTAAAAGGGGAACAGCTAAGAGCAGAATTAATTAATCGTCGAGAATCCTATATCAAGAATGCTAAAACAGCTAGTGCATGTCAGTTCATTTTTGAGAGACTTCGCTTTTTATGTTTTCGAACATTTTCTGAATAACGAACTTGTCCATTTTGAGATTTATAAAGTTTGCCATTACAGTAGGTGGCAAAAAAGATGCTTATGAATATTACGTGGTTGCGAAGCAATTCGATGAAGCGATTAAAGCTATGGATGATGGTCAAGTGACGGAATGTGAGGAGAACGAACTTCCACCTCTAGCTACCCCCTACAAACCAACTAAGGTTAATTTGTATTGTAAACATAAATGGCAATTTCATTTGTATTGTGTTACTTGTAATGGGATATTTGAAGTATTGTTTCTTATATGATGAATTAAATGTGTACTCAAATATTTTCTTATGTATAAACAGCCGTTCAAATATTTTCTCATGTAGAAACAACCGTCGTAAGATAATTTTCTCACTGCAAAGAAAAACTGTAGCTTTAGATGATCATCAGAACATTAAGAAATTAACATCTGATTTCTGCTTCCTAGCGTAACGATACCTACGATTTTTTCTTTCTTCTTGCCCTTAAATTCCGATGAATGCATTTTTTTTTCGATTGTTTTACTAATAGCTTTGGTTACTAATAGCTTGAAAATCCTCTTGTTTTAGAAGTTTTTTTAGATTCGAATAAGTAAAACATGACTTCATGATAAGTGGGATAAGATGCCAAGAGCTTTATGTCAAATTGAAAGCTTTTTATAAAAGCCTAAACCTGGCATTAATCAATAGTTGACTTAAGTCGGGAGCATTAAAACAAGAGACAATTTACGATTTGCGGTTTTGTAGAAAATTCATTCAAATTTTTCTGTCTCTTGTTTTCGTTCAATTACATTAGTATTTCCTGTAGTTAAAAAATATTTGTTCAGTAGATGACACTCTCCAGGATTTTATAACTAATTTAATCTGCCATAAGTTATCTGTATAGATAAATTCACTTTACTTACCAAAAAGGTTTGACGAGTCTCAGCAATTTCTCTGCCTTTTAATAGCTATTACTAGAAATTGAAATAATAGAAGTTTGCTTTTTTTTATCCTAAATTTTTAAACTAAAAAGAACGGAAGCACTACTAATACTGAGGACTGATATTAAATCAGGAGACAGATACAATGAAGAAGATATACGATTGTATTCTATGCAATGCAATTTTCTGACATTTTTGGATTTTTTTGTCCGGAAATTTTTGCACACTGAAATTTCTAAAGGGACAAAAAACATCATGTTATTCATTTTCTTTTGCGTAAAGAAAGTAGTAGTTGTATTCCGATTAACGTTAAATAAAAAGTGTCGAATTGTTGCAGCATGAAGAAGTCCCTCCTCCTCCAAAGACATTACTAGATGGATTGCAACAACGTATGCAGAAATATAAAACTTTATGCGATCAAAATCAAATGGAAAACGACAATCGAAAATACAGGTATATTTCTCATGAATTCTGGTTAAACTGATTTTTTCATGTCTTTTTGATATAGACTGTTGTAGCAATTATTCTTATCGAAAATCCCTGTCAGGAAATGTGTTTTCTATAAATAATATGTAAAGGGGCAGTTATTGTTCTTTTTACTGTTGTTTTATCTTTAATTAATTTACTTCTAACTATACTTGTAGAATGAATGCTCGTATTTTAAAACAATATGAAGATGCAATTAAAGCGTATCATTCAAATAAACCAGTCGATACAAGTCAACTGCCATGTCCTTTTGGATATCCACCTCTTCCTCCGTCAGGGAATATGGCCGCTACTAACACAAGTAATTTTCTTGCACTTTTTCTTTGAATTCATGCGATTTAGTTTCGATTATTTTTGTAATGACAAACATAGTTTTTATTAGCCAAACACAGTTTTAAATGAAATTTGAGATGGAATAGTGGTGTCGCATCGAAGGCCACTACCTGAAATGGGTCCATTTGCTGCACCTGAACCGTCAATATCAGGAAGACAATCACGTCAAAAGCAACAGCTTGACTTTTTGCTCAAACGACAACTGCAGTTCAAGCAAGCTGCTATTGCTGCAAAGAAAAAGGGTGACATGATTACTGCCAAAAAGTTTTTGCTTGCTGCAAAGGTGTCTTTCACATCCTAACTTAGAACTTGTAAGTTAGAAATAATTATACTTCTTGACAACATCGAAGTATATCTCTAGTACCAATCTCATTAAGGGTTAGGTCTTGCACATTTTCGAAGTTGTTGCGAGATTTGAAATACGTGAAATGAAAACTGAATATTCCTTAGTAAATTTTTAGCTATTGCTTAATTCTCATCTTTAGGGTTTTGATAAAATGATTGCTGCCTCGAAGAGTGGTTTGCCTGTCAATATTGAAAAAACACCTGTGCCACCGCAAGTTCGAGCTTCTGCAAAGACCCTTAAACCATCATTGGAGCATCACACAAGTTTCGATGCTGCTATCAAAGGTAGATTGAATTATCTTTCAATTTTTTTCCTTGTTTTTCATGTGAGTATGAATTATGAAAATGTTCAGTGCAAATCACTTTTTTACCACAGGTACACCTGTTGAAGTATTTGCCACAATGGAAAAGGATCTCATTTATCAAGTAAAGCTTTGCGAAGAATATGGATTTGCATTTACACAGTTAGTTTTTTATCTTTCTTTTCAAATGTTTATCTTTTATCATAGTTGAATTTACATTTTGCAAGTTAATGTTCATAATTATGAATAATTTATTTTCATCAGTAGGAATAAATTTAAGCTGATTTAATGTTAACTGATATTAATCGTTTTGCGTTTTCCATAACGGACTTTCGTATATCATTAGAAATTTTCTAGTAAGTCATATTGCTCAATCTATTACACTTTTTAGGTTGGGTGATGTAACTCGAGTAAAGATGTTCGAAACTTGGTCTGCCATTTCGAAAAGAGATTTGATACTTTTACGCGAACTTGCCAAAAGGGGTGCAGCAGTGCCACAGTAAGAAATTTTTACAAATACCAAATTCCTTATTTGATTTATCTCGATTTCAAGATTTTCCTCAAAAAATTATTTGCCAATTTTATAAGTTTTACTAATTATTTCAAATTTCAATTTAATATTATTTTTTCCCAGATTTCGTTATGAAACTCGAAACATACCTTCGGTAGAAGTATGTATGGAAGTAGATGAAAATCACATCGAATTAACAATAATAAAAGTAGTCGACGCAAAATTACCAGCAGGTTCTTGTTCAGTTTCTGTCTTGTACGGTGTTATATCGTTTATAGAGTGATATTATGGTTCCTGTTAAAATCCTATGTTTTTTTTCTTTTTTTTTTTTTAAATTAAGTGATGCTAAGTATCTAATATTGCTCAAGAATCAGCTGCACTTGTAGGTTCTTAAGCATTACCATCGCGATATTTTCAAAGCAAATTTTTATGATTATATGCAAATTTCATAAAAAAAAAAATTCCAGGTTGGAAATCGTCTGATGGTTATCTATTTGTAAAATATAATTTTGCATTTCCCCACGACGCTCATCAAACTGGTAGAACCAAAGTTATATCTGCTACGAATTCGCCAGGTATTTCTTTTTTCTATAGTCTACTTCGATTTATGTCTACCGTCGAACTCTGAGAAATGAGTTGCTATAGTCATTTACTTTTCTATCGTGAAATGTAAGTTAGAATAAAATGAAATATTTATGAATTGATTTATTATTGTGATACTCTTTACTAGAATGTAGAATGTATTTGTATCAACTGGCGAATATTTATGAACTCAGATTATAGTTGGGAAATATCTTCTCTTCCTGATTTCCCATTATTTTTTAAAAATTTTATGGTTTTCATTTCATTCTGCCATCATTATTGCTAACGGTAAAAATCTCATCTTAGCTTGCCAAATGTTTTGTTGTGCAATTATTCATGTACTCCCCATCTTCGCTCATAACCAAAGAGGGAGAATAGTTTGCTATTTTCGGAGAAATGAGACAAAAGGAGTGAAAAAACAAGACAAAGACAATTTAAAAATAACAATACAAAAACAATAAGGAAATAAAGGAAAAAGAAAAGTAATATATACAAAGAGAAAATTTATTATTATTGCAATACATTTTTGCATGCCTTTATTGTGTTATCCTTTTTTCCTCTCCAAATCTTTATTTATTAATTTATGTATTTTATGTTTCGTTATTTTTAGAATACAATCAGAAATTTCTGCTAACAATCAATCGGAAAACCAAGCAGTTACAAAGAATCATTAAAAGGAACTGTTTGAAATTTGAGGTTGTTTAAAAATCACATTATTAATCATTTACTTGATATTTTTGATTAGAAAAAAAAAATGTATATTTCATCAATGATTACATCAAATGAAAGAGTTTGAATATCAAAAATAATAAGAAATAAAACATTCCTATTTTTCTTTCATCATGGATACAGAAATATTCTTGTAGCCTTCCATAAAGATAATGATTTAACATATTATTAGAGAATTTATTTTATAGCTCTTGCTTTTTTCACTTATTTCCCGATCTGTCAAGAAATTCCTTCTTTTCAGATTTATCAAAAAGGCGGTTTTCTAAGAAGTGACAAACTAATTGCTACTGCCGACTGCAAGTTGATCGATTTGGAAGAAAAAGTTCACATTCATGAAAGTATAGATCTGATGGAAGGACGAAAGCAAACAGGAGGAAAATTGAATTACCGGGTTATTTATTTTTATTTCTTTTTATTAATTTGATCTTTTCTCACATTTTTTAGACAAGCGAGGACAGAATGGAATTGCATGTTTTTTTAAAGAATGTGAATGTTATGCATAATTTTTTAGATCGGATTTAATTATTATTTCTTAATAAAATTTCAGGTACGTATTCGCGAGCCTTTGAATGGAAAGAAGCTTTCAATTACGCAGAAAAAATGGTTGATATTGGAATTATGAGCTTTCTACGACTGTCATATCCTTCTGTTTTGGCTGACTGTTGTTTATTTTATACAGTTAAAATTTTACGGATTCAGTCTTAAATATGGACAAGTTTCGCAAGAATAGTTTAACTAATTAATTGTAAGTACTTCATCACCCTCCAGCTTATCTCGTATTGATGTGTACATCAGTAAGTTCTTTTGTTATTCCAACGAGATCTCATGCATGATCGACTATTTTATGCATAAGTAAATTATTGCCTAATTTATATATAGATAGTAGATCTATTGCTGTTACTGCCGGTTCGCGTTCTCCAATTTTTTTTGAATGGAAATATCCATAAAGTCTGCCAAAAAGAAAAGAAGTGCAAATAGATAAGAGGCTTCTTGATTCTAAATCAAAATAATTACATTATATTGTTATTTTGTTCTTTCCATTTTTTATCTCGTTTTAAGCGCTCAGATTGGACCAGTGGAAGTAAATGATATAGCTTAGCTTCCACTCCTATATTTTTGCTATTGTTATCTTTTATTTGTAAATATTTTTCATATCATATTAATTGTTACGGATTTCATTTTAAGCACTGAATTCCTCACTGAATTCTCAAGCCATCACTAGGTAAAAGACTGGCCAGTGCCAGAGAATGTTCATCGCAGTGTGCTGAAGTAAGAACTAAGTGCCTGAAAATTTAACACACAGTGACTGGTATCCTTAATGACTTGTTATGCATATTGTTTTAAAAGTGGAACTTGTATATTTTCAATTTTAACCGGAAATCCTTCCAAAATTTTAAGGAATCTTTATTTGTTCTACTTGAGGCATGAGACTCTAACATGATTACAGAAAAAAGTGTTGCAAACTTGAGACTGTTTAAAATCATTGAGACTGTTTAAAATCATGTCGAAAATTTCATAACACATAACTAGCAATGTGACTGCATCGAATTCCTACAATAAAATCCCTATCTATTTGTCCTAACTTATTTGATATTCCGATAATCGATATTGGTAGAAATAAATGCGCATCTTGAAAGCGTGGAGATTTTAAAGTTATTGATCATTTAATTCGGAAGTGGGTATAATGTAATTATACATGGATAAATATTGCTATTTATTCATCATTTACAGACATATTTCTCCCACGAAGAAATTTTTTTTTTATGCGACATATCAGTAGTTCAACTAAAAACAAAAAAAGAACTTAAGAGTAAAAAAAACTTAGAGTAATTTTTTAGAGAAAAAAACAACTTTTGTACAGTTATCTTTTTGAATTCAAAGCAAATGCTGCAGACAACTGCGGAATACAAAGTAAGTTACAAATGTCAAAAATAAAAATATCGACTATTTAAAAATTTCGTTTCTTTTCACTAAAACCCAAAATTGTGCTTCTGTCGAGATTTTACCATAATAATGTTATTTTTAATCTAATTAAACTTATGTTCCCAATCTTAAAATGTAGTCTTGAAAGGATAAGTACTCTTTTTTTCCTTTGACAAAAATTAGATATTTACATTTGAGCCTTTGGTGTTCACAAAACTTGAAGAGCACCGACCTTCCACAGAAGATTATGCTGTGTCCAGGAGGTGACAAAAACCCTGAGTGGCAATACTATTCATAATAGTAATGGGAAAAGGCATTGGGAATGGAACGGATGAGTCGTACAAAATGTAATACTTTTTTTAAAACTAATATAATGTATTAGATGAAGCGTCACCTGATGACTTACCTGATGCATTTAAACAAATTTTCATTTATTTAAGTTGAAAATTTTCCTTTAATATCAGATCAATTCATTATTTAGTAGGTCGGTTTGGTATAATTTATCACCTGGAAATACCACATCTCCTTATTTGCCTTCTCTTTCCTGCCAGCATGAACACTTCGATGATCCATCAAGATTCCACAATAAGTGGGATGTAGAATTTCACTGTCACTCGCAAAGATTGCAATATGGAAATTCAAAAATTTTTCAAGCGGGAAAAGGAAATGTGGAGTAGACCATTGGCGTGTGTCAGGCCATAATTTAATTTAGAGGGAGTGGACTATGAACTCATGAATTAAATTAGACTATAAATGAGCCGGATGTCTAAACTAAAATTTATTTTTTTCAGACAGGCGAAGAAAGAGAATTCGACATTCTTTCTAGAAATGTCTGGGAATTCGTCCCATTCACATTCTTCGCGCCATCGTCTTTCTTCTACCACTTCGGGAAGTCCTCCGAATTCACATCAAATGTCCTCCCAGGCTTCTAGTAATTCGACGAGAACTTCACAGTCTCGAAGTAGAAATTCATATCGACAGCCGTCATCATTACAAGAGCAAGAAATAGGTAATTTTACAGAACATAAAATTATGTTTGCAACAAACTTCCTATTAACATTAGTACCTAAATGTTCAAAAATTTTAACGAATTTTAAACTGGCTTTATTACTTACTGCTCCTCCTTTTTTCTGTCCATTTATTGGAATTCTCAGTAGGTCCATATTGATTATATTCTACGGATTCTTCCGTTTATACAGCAGCTATCCACGCTGGTTATTTTATAATTAAAACATAATATTACATTAATAATAGGAAATGGAAATACCCAAAATGCAGAACAAGAAGCAATTCAGCATGATCAAAATGAGCGCCATTCACCAGCACGATCGCAGTTAACCGGTAAATAATAGTTTTTGATATTGTTTATCGGTCTAACTTTTATCATTTACCTTAATATGACTCGAATCAGTTTAAAAATCAGTCGGATTCAAGGAAGTTAATTTGCATGAATTAGAACTAATTTGCATAAATTGGTTCAAAAAAAGAACTTTGTTCTTGTTCCTAAAACTTTTTATTAACCATCATGATGCTACTATCTCGTAAGGAATACATATAGCATAGAATGATATTTCATTTTACATTTGACTATTGCTTATGAGTATAGTGGGACATTCTTGAATTTCCTAAGGGAAAGCGCTTAACAAAGTAGTCACAGCTAAACAGTGTATTACACATTGCTTATTCAATAGATCATCCAACAGATACTTTCATTGTCTAGCATTCATGCGTCTGAATATTTTCCGGAAAGTGTGTCATAAATACATAACAAGTTTTTTTCTGTTTTTAGAATCAAGTGCGCTTCATTATGGCTCTGATCTGGATACATCAAGTCAAGTGGGCAGTACAATGTCATGGCAGCGGACAGTGCGACATATGCGACCCGATATTAACTGTGCCCCATCTCAACATCGTACAATTTGCATCGACAATATGGAAGTTGGTTTCAAAATATTACGGAAAAAAAAATCATGTTCTACAACGCTTTCCTTTTTTTTTTTTTTTCTAAAGCTAGTACAGCTTTTCTCTTTAGGACGATCTCTCAGATGGTTTGGAACCTGGCCCAAAGCTCTATATTTGGGGAACACGTATCTGTGTTTTTGATGTACGGCGCGCATTTCGCACTTTCGTCTATGAATTTAGACCAACAAGTGTTTCTGATGATGAAAATATGTTGACACTTCCATCGAATGTGTGGATGGGTAAGTGAAAGGATTCCGTAATAATACTAGCGAGAATTTCGTTACTGATAAGAAAAGAATTAGATTCATTGATTTATGTGAATAATGTGGGATTTTTTTTTTAATCCATAGTACTGATGATACAAATAGTAATAACAGTAATTCTTGGAATTGATTATCAAGAATCCCTTATTTTTATAAATAAGTTTTTTGATTCTACAATACGATAACATTTCCAGCATTGACTGAAAATCCGTGGTTTGATTAAATAGCAATGCAACATTTACAAATGCGTAAAGTAAGACCCAAAATTAACTCATTTTCAGAAATTGATTTGGAAAGGCCATACTATTTGGAGCGTTTGTATGAAATTGATCAGTCTGAGAACATTGCTTTTAATTTGAATTTGCAACATGTGAGGTTATTCGATGAAACATTGTATCGAAAAATTGTTTGTTACCCATCGGTAAGTTTTGCTTTTGCTGTTTATACTCGTATTATTTCTGATGGCTTTTGTACTGAAATAAGTTCGTTGTTGTAAGTAAATAAAAGTGAATACCAATAAATCTAAATGCAGAGACTGTTATAATGTAAATAATACCTAGAATGTGAAATTATGGTTTTAACATTATTTTCTGTTATCAGGCGGTAATCTATATTGCTGATAACATCATCGCTTTTGGTGTATCGATTTTGTATTTCCGAAACTTTTTTCATATTTTCTTTCCTTAAATTTATAAAATAGTTCTATATTTAAGGACATTATACCATATCTTGATCTGACGATAAACGAAATTTTTTCCGAGAAATATCAAAAGGTATTGTATGCTCCGATTGAAGTTCGGCCATTTAATGCACAGAAAACGCGTAACATGCGTGCACTGAATCCACAGGATATCGATCAATTAATCACTATTAGCGGTATGGTTGTACGAACTTCACCACTGATTCCTGAAATGAGACAAGCATATTTCCAATGCAGTGTTTGCAATTTTCCGGTAATTTCTATCTAAATTATCATTAAAATTAAAACTGCTTAAAGCTTCTATTATCTTTTTAACAGTGCGCAAAGTATAAGAAATATTCAGTCGCATTTTTAAGTCTCAATAAATAAAAAAGCAAAAATTTTCATACTTAAAAAATCGTACTTTTCTTTGATTTTTGTGAAACTAAAGGAGAATTTTAGGCTGATGTTGAAGTAGACCGTGGCCGAATTGAAGAACCAGCTATATGTCATAACTGTCAGTCCAAATATTCTTTCCAACTTGTCCATAATCGTTCTCTTTTTATGGATAAACAAATAATTAAACTGCAAGAATCTCCAGGTATGTTGCGATATTAAAATTCATGAATGTAAAATAGACTTTTAAGCTGATATTGATTAATGTATATTTTTAAACCGTTGGTTGGACTCAATGGAGTATTTGAATCCTGTTATGGAGAGACTTTTTTGAAATGGATCCTGTTTCCATTTTCTCAGAAGAGATTTACTGATTGAAGGAACAATTTTCGTGATGTGATTTGATTTTTGATTCTACTTAAAATTTAATTTTAAAAATTTGTTTTTGAGTTTTTTTCTAGATGATATGCCTGCCGGCCAGACACCACATACTGTAACATTGCTTGCGCACGGGGATATGGTGGAACGTGTTCAACCCGGTGATCGTGTAGCTGTAACGGGCATTTACCGTGCCATACCAGCACGCGTAAATCCACGCATGCGAAATGTTAATTCCGTTTATCGTACCAGTATCGATGTGTTGCACTTTCGAAAAACTGATCAGAGTCGCCTACATCAAATCGATGATGGGTAAACACATCATTTTTGAAAAATGCAAAGGAAGATCGAATAGCTAAATTTCATGATTATAATCTGAATGTTATTTAATTTATCAAAAAGTTTGAAAAGCTTCTTGGATTATTGCCATTTCAATCTTATTTCTGAATTTCTTTTGAGAACTCATTTGACGCATGAAAGAGTTTCCATGATCGTGAATTTGGCGAAAAGAGCCGATATTGTTAATCGATTGACAAATGCTGTGGGTAAGAAAAACTCTCATTTAGAATGTTAATATGTCTTTTATGCTTCTTATGTTGCTATATTTCTTAAATTAACAAAGCCTTCACATTTTTTTAGCAGTATATCGCGATCCGATTTATATTTTATTATTAATGTACAAAATATTAAATAACTATGAAGATCACGTCACCAGAAGTTTCTGTTCCTCTCTTTCCAAGCAATATTTTCTGGAAAAATTCGGGACTTTTCATTTAAAAAGCAAAATAATGGTTTTTATGATGAAATATATTTAGTGTTACTATACATAAGATAGCTTTATGAAAAAGTTTGTTGTAAAACTTTTTAACGGCATTGTTTTGAGCTCCTTCGATCTACGGCCATGAGGATATTAAGCGAGGCATCCTCTGTTTATTATTCGGTGGCACCAGCAAGGAAGATAGAACAGGCAACAAAATCAAACTACGAAGCGAAATAAACATATTGCTCTGCGGAGATCCTGGTACTAGCAAAAGTCAGCTTCTACAAGTAAGTTTATATACTGATTTCTGCAAACCGAGAGTTAAGCTTTCCATTTTTAATAATTTTTCTTAACTCATGAATGCCTTGAATGCGTTTTTTTCTTCTAAATGCGTTTTTCGCACTTAAAGTAATGCATAAAATATTAAATCAAGAAGGGAAACTAACTTAAAATATTCATTACTTTTAAAAAGTATAGAAGCTTGATAAATAATGTCAGAACGAAGTTGACATTTGCAAATATTTATGTACAGCTATCATAAAACACAACTGAAAATTTCAGTATGTGTATCGACTTGTACCGCGTGCGCAATATACATCAGGAAAGGGATCTTCTGCAGTTGGATTGACAGCCTCTGTTACCCGTGATCCAGACACTCGTTATCTCGTGTTGCAAACTGGTACATTAACTGATTAAAATAGCAAAAGAGGATGTAAAAAACGAAATCGATTGAAATTTTGTTTTAGGTGCACTTGTTTTGGCAGACAATGGAGTATGTTGTATTGACGAATTTGATAAAATGAACGATAGTACGCGCTCAGTTTTGCATGAAGTAAGTTAAAGCAAAATTGGTCAAATAGTTTGTTTTATAAAGACTTTGTCAGCTCTAAGAATTATTGGAATAATTTTATGCATTTTCTGTTCTTTTGCTTCTTGTTTTATCTATCCATTTTTAAGTTACAATTACCATAGTTGATTTAATAATTTATGATCAATTGTTAATTACACTTACTATTTACCAATCGTCAATCATGAAGATGCCATTTATTGAATTATTTTAAAATTTCTAAATAAAGTAATTTTGAAAGATAAAAAATGTATTTAAATAGGTATTTAAGTCAAGAACTGCAAGTACCAGCAACTGATTAATAAGTTATTAAGTCATTCATTGATATCAACATTTTAGTAATATAATTCGACGTCAGATAAATATTTTAGGTAATGGAACAACAAACTCTTTCAATAGCAAAAGCTGGAATTATTTGTCAGTTAAATGCACGGACTTCAATTTTGGCTGCAGCAAATCCTGTAGACTCGCAGTGGAATCGAAATAAGACCATCGTTGATAATATTCAACTACCTCATACTTTGCTGTCGAGGTCAGTATTTGCTTTCAAGATTTCGTCTGTAAAAATTTGTATATTTATTGAAATTTCATTTCTGGAATTTGAATGGCATTTTGCTGAAGCGTTTTCAGGTTCGATTTAATTTTTCTTTTGGTTGATTCTCAAAATGAATTATATGATCGACGTCTTGCTAATCATTTGGTTTCATTATATTACAAAGAAACTAGTGACGATGGTACGTTTATAACCGAATTTACTGTTTGGATTTTTTTACTTAGCTACATAGTGAATATTAATCATTAGAATTTTAACCGTATAAAAAATTCGTTTCTTCATAGATATATGAAGAAGAGTTGTTGTTGCATGAATTTTCCATAAATTTAACATTAGTTTATATTATTAAATGGAATATATTTCGTGAAATTTCAAAAGTAAATATGCAAATTATATTTGAGCATTACAGATTCTGAACTGCTGGATTTGGCCCTTTTGCGTGATTATATCGGATATGCTCGGTCTTGTGTTAATCCACTGTTAGATGAAGCATCTTCGCAACGCCTTATTGACAAATATCTTCAAATGCGGAAAACTGGATCTGGTTTTGGACAAGTAAAATTATTTGAATTTTCTTGTAACAATGTGCTTTATCGATTCAATTCGAGTTTTTGAAAAATGATTCACTGTTTTATTGGATCACTGAAAGACTGATGTTGACTTATTGTAATTTGTAGGTTTCCGCTTATCCTCGGCAACTGGAGTCATTAATCCGTCTGGCTGAAGCTCATGCTAAAATCAGGCTGAGTAAAACGGTGTCAGTACAAGATGTTGAAGATGCATATAGGCAGGAGAATTTTTTTATATTATTATGACAAGTTTATGAAGAATGCTTACTTTATTTAGTTTTTATTAAATGCAGCTTAATTTGACTTCAGACTGCAAAAAGTGCATTCTAAATTGTTTTTGATTTTAAAAGTAAATTTTTTGTTTTGGATCCAAATACAAACTTTCAAATTCAGCTTTTCCAACTTCCTCATATTTCAGTTTATATCGCGAAGCGCTGAAACAGTCAGCGGTAGACCCATCTACCGGTCGAGTTGATATCAACATTTTAGCTGCTGGAATCAGTACAACAAGCAGAGAAGTCATCGATCAACTGGCTGAAGCAATACGTAGTGAACTTTCACAGCGGCATGGAATTTTGGTTTCTCTAAAGAAATTAATGCAGCAGTTGCGTCAAAACGATCTAGTAAATTTTTAGAGTTTGCATGATTTTTTATGATTTCTGAATTATCAGATCTGAAGACAATTTTTTGCAATTTTAAGGATGAAGAATTTTAAAAATTGATTAATAAATCGTTGTGCCTATTCTTAAAAGAAATATATTCAAAATTTATCAAATTATGCATTTAAAGCATGATTGGCTCCTTCCAACTGATTGTTAAAAAATTGCTTTTGAAATGTTTAGGTTTGTATTCTATCAATATTGCTTTAGTTTTTATGACCCGCCAGCTTATTAATTAATATCGTTTTTCAGTCTTTTACAAGAGAATTGTTTGATGAGGCGATCAACAATTTGGTGAAGGACGAAATATTGGTTCGAACTGGCGACAAAATACGATATGTTGCTGCAGCTTGATATCCTTCTCTCGTTATCTTTGAGAATAAAATAATAGACAATTCTGAGTTATTTCTATAAATTAAATTGAAAATATAAACATTTAAACTTCTTAATAGAGTCTTATATCTGTTTGCCTCTCTATTTCTTTGAATAAACTCCTTTTTTTTTTTTTTTTTTCTTCAATTTGATATTAGTCAAAATTGAGCAGCTTTTATATGATGCGAATGAGTTTTCGATTTGCTGAATATCGAACTATGTAATTTATTCTTAGCACAAAAAATGTTTCCAAACAAATTATTATACTTCTATTTAATTAAGGCAATTAAGAGATCTAGCGACTGATTTTGAGAATTGTTTGATCTATCGTTGGATTCCAAAAGAAGTTTTTTATTTATGTCTTTTTGATTGGTATTGAAGTGATGGAAGGAGTGATCACAATCCGATCAAGGAATCTTGCATTTGGTTTTATCATTACTCTTATTTATAAGGATTTTAACTTTTAGCAGATGATTCCTACTAAAAACTAGGATGTTTATAAATAAAACGTATATCCATATTTTTTGCTGCTGTTTGTTTATCCTCATCTTTATGAGTTGTCCACTATTTTTGTTACCATAGAACTTAATTTTGGCAGCCCCAACTGTGCCTTATATTTTACAGTGCATAGCAACATTAGGATCGTTTCTTATGGATTTTCTAACCTACATGAGCTTGTTTCGAAGGATGTTTTTGTAAGCTGATGAACACTCTCAAGAGTGTTAACTGCGATAATGTTCATGACTTCACGTATGCTTAGTAGTAATATTTGAGTGTCGGCTAATAAACTCAAGTAAAATCAATTTTGTTTAAGTCTTAGAAATTTTAATAATATTCCTGAAGAATATGTAAGAACTTTGACTGGTTGTGTTAAAAGAAGGGAGTACTTCTCCTAGCATTTATAATTTAAATTGAATTATCTTTAAAGATTCTTTGATATATGTTGAAAATTGCTTGGACTTCTATTAAAAATTGGATTTTAGTTGCACTAATTGTTAGTTTGTTCTGACTTCAATTTATTATGTGTAAAACATGCTGGAATCAGGTTGATATTGCTGTTCAGATAGACAAAATGCAATTGCATTTTGCAGTACGCTTTAGAGCAGCTACAAGAATACCACTGCAAACAAGAGATGATTCCATTGATTGCACATCCCCACTCAATTTACATTTATTCGAAAGAAAATGCTAATTAAAGCCAAGACAACTATTCCCACCCTAAAATAGGGAGCGTTTTGCAGCCATTTTACGAATTTATAATTTAGATGTCGGTTTCATCCAGTCTCTTTTGTGTATCCTTCTTCGTTTCCCGGTGGATTTGAGATATTTATTGTCTACCGTAATCATATTTTCATCTCTTTTTCAGTAAAGCAAGTAATCTCTTTCTTTATAAGTATATTTAAATAATACCTAGATAAAAATTAGATGGAATGATTTATCCAATGGTAATTTCGATTTTTAAACTACTAGGATTTTTATTTGTGGTAGTTTGGGTGATATTTCATATAATTACCGAAGATTTGAAGTTGCGAGGACAATTTGATGGTTTGATATATAACATTAAACTAAGATAATTGTCACTTCATGTAACCATTGAAAAATTTGTAAAAGAAAAAAAAAAGCTTCTTTCTAAAACGAAGCTTTTTGATTCTTATTCCACAGACGTGTAAAGATTTCAGGTGGATGCAGCCATTTTATGGCAACAGTTTAGGATTTTCGTACACTTGTCTCTTGTCACTATTGTTATTGCCTATTTTGAAATCAGATCAAGAACATGTGGAGCATGGTTTCAGTGGGAAATTCAAGAAGGAACATGGTGCTGAAGGCGATCAGCATAACGTCCATGCTGATCATGAAGTTGTTATAGGTATATATATCCATAAATTTCATCGTTCATCTTGCGTAAATCGAACATGCATCGATAATATCTCGTTCGTTTGTAAATCATTATCTCATATATTTATTGTAGATGAAATGATTTTAATTTGTGGGTTAATTGGACTGTCATTCAATTCTATCAAAGCCCATTCTAAAATTTATATTAATACACAAATTCCCTTCAGAGAGTTCAGGTCTTCAATGTAATATAGGGCTTCTGCTTCATAAATGCAGCATATAAGTGTTCGTTTACGAGTTCGATGTAAGAAACTGTGATTTATAATGTAATATAAATCTGTCATTTTTTTCTTCTGAGTGATTAGATTTTTGTATCGGTAAACAAATGATAAAGTTTAATAGATCTTTCTACTTCTCTTTTTTATCTGTTTAGGTTCCCGAAAAGAAGCGGAAATATTCGATGATTTGAGTCCTGAAGAAGCAAAACGACGATTGGCAATTTTAGCTAAAAAAATGGACAAAAATGGTGATGGATATGTAACTCGTGAAGAGTTAGAGGAAGTGATTAAACAGTATGTGTCTTTTTCCGATTACATATTCCAGAGTTTTTTGCAAGAAAAAAAAGAAGATAATCCGTGTTTTGAAAAATACTTACAGTTTTTTTGACTTTTTGCAATTTTTTGACTAATTTATTTGCTAATTTTTTATTTTTTGAAAATAACTAAGGATAAAGATGTAATGTAATAAGAAATCTCTCTGAAGAAATTCGTAACTTATATAGTTTATTTTAGGAACATGATTGCATTGGATTTGGAGGAATCAAATGATCGATTCCGAGAGATGGATACAAATCAAGACAATTTTGTAACATGGGATGAATATGTGCAGGAATCGTTTGGCGATATCGATCCAGCGAATGAAGTTAATTTGTTTTGTTAATTTTTTGTAAATTTCTGATCAGTTTAAAGGAATCTTCGAGAAAAATTTACATTTAAAAGAATATTTTTTAAATAGTTGTTAATAGCGATTATTTAAACTCTTTATCAGTCTACAGATTTTTTTGCATATCACTTTTTCGATACGCTCTAATATTAGATCAACATATTAGAGAATTGGAAATGCGTTAAATTTTATTTTCGTTGAAGTTTGACTTTCTGATTTTTAGATTCAAAAGTATCGTTTTACGTGTTGAGATGTTGAAATTGTTAGTGTAGTCAACTTACTTGTATCTTAAAAAATTGTGAGAGTGGATGCATAAGAAATTTTAATTATTTGAATACTGAAGTTGTCCACTTCTCACAAAATTACTCTTAATATTATTATATTATATTATTTTATCTGACTGTTCTCTATTTTTCGCATTTTATTTCTTTAAGAACCGATCAAATAGTTCCTTTTTTTCGTTTTTTTTTTTTTTTTTTTTTTTTTTTTTTTTTTTTTTTTTTTTTTTTTTGTGAACAGTAACTTCATGGTTCATTAGTGAGACAGCAATTATTATTGCGCCAATTGGAGATTGGTTTATCTGTCTGAGTTCACTTTACGTGATCATCAAGAGCTTCTCCGAATTTAATTTGCGAAGAAGCTAGATTTTTTGTATGACTACAATGAGATAGAACTAATTTCTCGACTTTAATTTCTGTTGTTGATAATTTTCATGTTATCTATGACGAAGAAAATATTGAAACCAAAATGCGTTTTTGACCTTCAGATTGTGGATGCAGATGACAAGCGTTTATTGGAGGATGACAAAAAATTTTTCTTCGTGGCAGACCAAGATAAGGATGGAAAGTTGTCGAATACAGAATTTCATGCTTTTCAAAATCCGGAATCTTTCCCACACATGCATGGTGCTTTAATTGAGGTAACATTGCAGACATTTAGAAATTTTTTTCCAAAATTTCGTATGCAAAACAATATTTAGCATGAAGTCATGTCATTCATACGTCTATTGCACCGAACGATTAATACTAATGCGAACTTTAATCTAATGTGCTCTAACAGCCTGGAAGGTGTGCTTATTGCGTTATTTATATCAGGCAAATTATCAAAAGCAGGGATTTAAGAAGTAATGGTCCTTCATCTCAAATCATTGCGACATTTGCAGCTTTGGTTTTGCAGTTATGAAATTTTAAGGTCACTATGAAAGAGAAAGATAAAAATCATGATGGGAAAATTACACTGGATGAATTTCTGGATGATTTAGCGGGAGATCAGAAATCAGACTGGTACACGGTGGAAAAAAATCGTTTTGAACATGATTATGACAAAGATGGAAATGGTGTTCTTGAGGGTCCAGAAATTGCTTCTTGGCTTATTATGAATTTGGAAACCACTGCAGCTGAAGTATGTACCATAACTTTCAACATATTCATCCAAATTTAGATTATGAGACATAAGTTTAAACAAATTATCTAATCAGTTTTAATGAAATATAAAATTGTGAATTTTTGATGAATGAATTAATTTACTATCCAAGATTATGTGAGTTTTATTCAAAAGAAAGTGTTCATAACAAGTGTGTTTCAAGATGTGGACAAAAGAGTATAACTTATTTAAATATATTACAATTTTGTAGGTATTCCCTAATTAACATTGATTCCTGAGCGTTAACATCTTCTTATTTAGGAAGTAGAACATTTAATATCGAAAGCAGACAAAGATAATGATGGACGCTTATCTATCGATGAAATAGTAAGCGAATCGGATCTGTTCGTTGGTTCTGAAGCAACGAATCATGGAGAAGATTTGGTTGATCTACGACATGACGAATTATAATAATAACAATGCAGTGGCAGTAATTGTTGTCGTCACTATGCATTATGTTCTGTAGAATTGTATTTCATGTTGTCCAATAATTTAGTAGTCACATCATAATATATTGATGAAATGTCATTCCTAGCTTAATTTTAACAATTTCATTTTATAAAAAAGTATTTGTTTTTTTTTTTGCTAAATGAAAATTTTTCTCCATTAGTGCTAAATGAAAGACAAAGATTTAACCATTTCTATTAGTATTAAATAAATTTGAAGTATCTCCAATTCAAAAAAAAAAAAGAAAATCAATAGACTTGTTTCGGCTGTTAGATTTCGATTAATTTTATGAAGGATTTAGCTTATGATATTAGATTTTAATCAGCAGTTCTTAGCTTGTGAAAATTCTGGCGCCGAATAGAAATATAGTTGATACAATTCGGGAACTTGTTATGTCTACCTTACTGTACAGCATAAAAAATGGCGTTCCATGCTGTATTCGATCTCTCTTGTTATATGCATTTTTCCAAAACATTTTTGAAACTAATTCAACAGTAAAAAGAAAAATAAAACTATAAATTCAACACAATAAGATGGCTAGAGACAAGGAGGTCAAAAGTTCATCAAAAGTTTCGTTTTATTTACAGACTCTTTAACTATGTCCAGTGTATCATGCGAATTGACTTAAACCTTTCATTAATAATTTTAATGATGTTCGTATGCTCGTATGTCGTGAAACTTTATGGTATCTCCATTTTTATTTAATTATGTATTTTGTAGTACGTTTGAAAATGCTGGCGTTGGAAATAACAGAAGTAAAAGAACAGCCTGAAGGTTGATGTAGTGAGTATTTCTGACTTGAGCACCTCATTTATATGAGTTCCATTGAATCAATCCAAGTTTTTAATTAAAAAAGTGAAAAATTAGGGATTTGTTCATAAAAAATCCGTATAACCAATCTCTTTAAACAGCTGTGACGATATATGTGTACATATCATATCACATATGTTAACAAATATACTACATACATCAAACTATAAGAAATGGAGGAAAATGGAAAATTACATAAATTCAAAGAATAATAGAAAAAGACTAAGAAACCTTTGAATAATAATAAAATATCCTAGAGAAATGGAAACATACCCGTTAGAATTTTTGAAACCCAATAAGGAATTCATTCACATCATGGGCCTATAAAATATATGTAATTCGCAAAGCAGCAGCAGTCATAGGAGTTGAATTTAAAAAAAAATATTACACTTAAAAGGCAAAATGGACCATAAAATTGGCATGAAAGCCCACTTTTAGTGGTGATTGTATGATACATCTCTTGTTCAGACAAAAAGGGTGACTCCGAAAAGACGAAAAGTGAGGCAATTATAAACTGAAGGTTCTTCAGATCTATTGGATAGTTTTCAAGGTAGAACTATTACCCTATTAAATTAGAGAGGATAAAACAAGATTTTTGACATACGTATGTAATGAAAAGAAAAGGAAACTTGTGATGAGTGGATATTTAAAAAATGAATTTAATGTGTGCTTTCTCAACAACGAGAACAAGATGCTGAAGGTAGGCAATTTCTCACGAAAAAAAAGGATTAAAAATAAATTATGTCAGGTCCAGCAAAATGTGTTTTTTCAATTCATGACATCCTTAGATCTAGTTAAAGTTGTTTATACTTTCAAAATGAATTTGAATGATCATTTCTAGTCAATAAACTTTGTGACAATTTATGATATGTTATTCAACTGAATACACGAAGATTATCCATGGAGAAGTGAGATCAGTCAACGCCGGAAAAGATTTCTGAGTTTTCAATTGCCGTTGTTAACCGTTCCTTCATTTGATGAAAATTCGTATACGGTGGTAAATCGATTCGATTAAAACTGAAAGAAAGAGTAAAAAAATTAAGGAAAACCAGTCGATGAAAAAGAAAATCATAAATCGGAACAGTACAGTCCATAAAAATTGAAACCATAATGGACTATTTCAGAAAGTTTATGAGAACTGTTCTCTCAGTCAGTGACAAGAAAACATAGCATACCATGTATGCGCTCGCGGTAGCATGTCTGTATTGCCCCAGCGTTCAATTGTAAATTTTTGAGGTCCATTTGAGCCATATAATTCGCGAAAGCCATTCATTGGAACACGAGAAGTACCCGTAACAAATTGCAGTAACCTCGCACGCATTTCGTTGTTAAATGCAAGCAAACATTTCCAGAAATTTTGAATTACCTGAAATCTTATAAATGCCTTTGGGCAGCAAAATACCTACTTAAAATATTAAATTCCTAACGTTTAAATTATTAACGAAGATTTGAATATTTCTAGATACAAGAAAGTAATTTTATCATAATATTATTTATAGTATGGCATAATTCACGCCTCTTTTTAAGAGACTTTTAGACATTGAAAATATATTCCCAAAAATTATGAAGAAATCACCGGATGACTTGGAGAGTAGCCACCTTTGTATAGCGTATTATCCTTCCAGTCTTTAACGTCAATTTTTTGCAAACCACACACAAGCAATTCAAGCTCATTCGGGTCGAAAATTGATAGCAAATTTGGTGGTATCAGCTCGTGAATTCCTTTCATTAGTGCTTTCATTTGCTCTTCAACACGACTAACAAATCGCCACTTAATAATTAGGTCGATATACTCATCTTTGTTAGTATCTGTTACTTTCTCTTCCGCTCCGCCCTCTCGAAGTTCTACACTTTTCATCTAAAATTTCTTTCATCTGACCTTGACTAAGATACATCACAAACATGTCATAAAGAAGTTTGAAAATATGAAAAAGAACACAAAAGCAGAATCTTTCAAACTACTGTCTTGAAAAAAAGCACAAGTAGCGTAAGCATAAATACTCCAGATGATAATTTTGCAAAATAATACTTTAAAAAGAAAAAAAAAACATAAAGTATATTGAAACATGAAGTAAACACAATCATCAAACTGAAACAGGTAATTGTGTTTACCTGTCCGAAAACATCCTCATCGACTGCAAAATGTAAATCTAAATCTTCCGGATTATTATCTTTGATATAGATTAAGGAATTGAAATACTCATTATCCACAGATTCCATATCATTCAATGTAATTGGCTTACCCAGCATCATCTTATAAAATGGTCGAATAAAAAATGCTGCAAAGAAAAAAAAAATTTAAATTCAGAAAATTTTTGCAAAGATTTAAGTATTTTGAGTTGTAAAAGCAGAAGATTTAATATAATATGGAAGAGTTTATGTATTTTATAAAGTGCAAAACCAATAACAACAGTACAACTAATCATAGCACACGGCTCTCCCTCATGTAGAAAGTTTTACCATCAAGCAATTTCCCGTGATAAATAGCAATACCAATAACACGACCAATGAAGTGGAAATAAGATAAGTGTTCCGGGTTACAGGTTTCTGAATGTGGATTTATTTGTAAAGTATAATTATCTCTGAAATGATAATATTTGAGTTAGTTTTAGACAGTAAAAAGAACTTGTCGTAAAAATGAGATGAAATCAAATTTTCAAAATTCGCATTGAAAAGCAATAGAATACAAATCCTATCTCCTTCATCCTATTCTAACTATTTTTCTCATACATGCCGTTGCAACCTGCAAAATTCCAAACATATATGTTCATTAATTTCTGAGATATGCTTCTATATCTCATATCCGCTTTTTGCTGGCCAAATCTGACACTAATGCTTAAACTGACGATGATTTTCATTGCTAACTTGCTTAGACTTTAGATATCAAAGTTGCATTCCTAGAAATATGCGTGACATACGTTGCCGAATATTCGAAGAGACCGTAATAGGGGCTGAAAATGTCATGAGAAAGTAAATAAAACCATTCGCGAGCTACGCCACCATAATCCAAACCTGTTTCATTCTCAAATTCAATCCAAAGTTTAGCACGTAAAACGGTAGGTGACAATTGCATTATCTGTCTGAAATAACGCATTGTCATGAATGAATTCAAAAATTCCAAAACTGGCGCCAAACCAACATTTTCAGCTTCTCACTTAAACAACTTTCGTATTTGATTATATCGCTATAAAGCAAATATTTTTTTTTGGAAAAAAAAAAGACAAATCAGATTACAATTCATTAAGATCGAATAATCCATACCTTACTATCTGTCACACAAATTGAATTAGTTTAAAATTTTTTGGCCAAAAAAAAAATGCATTATTAAATCATCTAATTTCTCGATGAATTGAATTAGATGCTTGGAAAGATAAAAAAAGAAAAAAAAAAACCTATTCCTAGTTCTCTCAACAGCACGAATTATTAAAGAAAAAGGAATACCTATAAGAATCTTCGAACAATTGAATCCGTCGCACAGTAATTTCACATTTCATATTTGTAGGTGATTTCGGGAGATGTGACCTCAGATATTCATATTTACATTTATAATCACGTGAATATGGAACAGCTGGACCAGCAATATTTGTATTCTCAAATCTCGGATCTTCCCATTGTGTTCGGCGAGTGTTGTGGTCAATGTAAAATATCCTACCATCAGCATGAACCCGCTTTTCCCAACCAGGAGGCAATTCGCCTAATTCATCGCTCCGCACTTCTATAAATAACAAATACATCGCATTTTTCACTATATGCTGCAAAAAATTAAATATTTTCAAATTTTTCCATATTATTTTTTTTATCTAATTCTTTGAATTTCCTCCCACAAAAAAAGTTCGAGAAGTTTCGAGAAGCACAATTGACATCAATTTTTTATCATTTTACCTTTTAAATAAGTGGCTGAAGCCTGACCATCTCTTGGATCAATCCAAGTTGTTGTTTTATGTATGTGATCAATGAAAAATGTTCGTCCATTTGGTGCCACTTGCATGTCCCAACCTTGCGGTAGTAATCCGCGACCGTCATTTGGATCAACACGACCGCCAGATTCAAATTTCGTCCGCAAACCAGCTTCTAACTGAACAAGTTAGAATTTTAAAATCTTGAGAGCAACAGAAATCTTTACAATTTAGAAAGGATAATGAATAGTAAAAAAACAAAATTCAATTGGAACAGCAAAAAGACCTAATTTGGAGGGCAAATCTAATTTCATATTTTAGAAAGTCAAAATACTCATTCACTGTACTGAATTGCCATTGGAAACTACAGCCAAACATCGAAAGTTCAAAAAAAACAACCACCATTGAAAATGAGGACAGCGCCCATCAAATTTAAATATTAACATTAGCAATATTGTCCTCAACATGTTCTTCGCTAGAGCCTTGCCAACGACTTTCGTAATTTCTGCGCAAAGCATTTTCTTGCTCTGTTTCATCCAAATCGGATTCCGTACCACTTCTGAGATTAATTTCTTCCATTAATTTCATTTAAGAGAAGTTTTCCCCTTTCATTCAAAATTTTTATTTCACAGCATTTGTTTATTTCATTAATTTCATCAAAATACAGAGGACTTTAGTTTCCTAGAAGAAGTTTTATTTATGTTACAAGGATATCAGGGGTAAGAAAATCAAGTTTAGTAATAGAAATACTACACGAATAGTTAGAACATAAAATATATTAATAGAATGAGTGTAAAGTCGATCAGTCACCAATAGGTAAGACTCCTGCATCAAATCCAGCAACATATATACCATTTATTTCATTAATTTCATCAAAATACGGAAGGCTCAAAATGTATCATTTCTTTATACATTAGTCATCAAGAAAATAGATGGTGAATTTTACCTAGTGGGTCGCATCCATTGTGTTGTTCGCGATATATGATTGACATAAAATGTTCGACCATTTGCATCTTGTCGTTCTTCCCAACCTGTAAAACGTCTCTTTTCGATTTGAATTCTTCGGAAGAAACAAAAATATTAAAGCTTAACTTCAAGATAACAATAAAACTTGAAAAATCTACTTCGCGATCATATTGTAAATATTACCTTCAGGAAGAGATGTCGGACCCTGTCGATTGGTTAAGCTGCTAGTACTCAACTGCTCCCAATCGCTGTCATCATTGGCAGAAATCAGCTCCGCACCTAGCTGTGTAGAATTAGTGACATATGAAAGTGAAAGACATATGATACCTTGAACTGAAGAATAAAAACGATGTGAACGAGGATTCAGAATATATGACGCTTCTGGAACTGGTACTCCGACCACTTCATACGGGATACGTACCAGTGATAAGTCAATTTGCACCATTCCAAGGAAATTATCGCGTGTCTGTAAAATGTCAATGAAAATGAGCTGAAAAATTTTTAAGCGCTAAAACAAAAAACGATTTATTGTTGATACAAAAATCCAATATTTAAATAAATAGAATCAGTCATTTACGAGCTCTTAATGGCGATACCATTGTGGTTTGTTTCACAGAGCTACATCAACTCAGATTGTATTAACCCATCAAAATTTATGCATTCATTATACTCATACATAAAAGCGCATAACCGGCAAAACATTAACACTACCAGAAGTTAAACCTTGGATAAGCTGAATTCCAGAACTATCATCTATAAATATCGGAATAGTATTTTGAAAATAACTTCTATACTAAATGGAATAAAATAAGCTAAAAAAGATTTAATTTCTGCATGGGAATTGCCATAAAAATATCGTCGAAAAACATCGAAAATACACAAAATAAAACTAACAATACGCCTTTCATCAAAAACCTGCACTGTTAATATGCAGTCTTCGCGTACTACGCGAAATACAAATTCTTCATTCCATATTGGTTCTCGGGTCTAAATATGTATAAAAATTTATTATAATTTAAACAATTAAAGTTCAAAAGCTGCAAGAGCTAAGAAATAAAAAGCTGAAAAAAAAATATTTATAAATAAATATTGACATTCTCAACCATTTTCTTTTTTTTATCCTTCGTTTCTCCTACCAATCACAACGAATTATACATTTCTAAAGAACAAATGAATAGAAGTCAAAATGCCTTTCGCCGTGTTCTGGTTTGTGCTTTATCAATGACAGCAGTACTTCCCTCACGTTTCAGCAAGACCACTGCATATGGATCGCAAACGCCGAATATATCTCTTTTTGACAAACCTCCCGCCCTTACAACTCTGACACGGAGAAGTTCGGTATCCTGAAAAATTAATGTAAGAATTCCATAACTATTTATTTCTTCCATGTCTTCAAACAATCGAATCGAATAAATTTCAGTAAAAATATGCTCAAAAGTTCAACAATTTGACTGAATTAATCAGAAAAGTTGGAAGACTGTCACGATCATACGAGATATATATGGCGTAAGAACAGCTACATCATTAATGCGCTAAATGACTCTTCAATCTTAATGAGAGACATTTCTAATGCATTTCAATTTTATGGATAAAATGATTTCAGAAGTATGAAGTCTCAAGTAACTAAAAAAATCCCTCAAATTTATTAATGAAATAAATATAAGAGTGGAAATACTTACTTGTTCTGTATCAGGTAAGCCATAAACTAGAACTCCTGGTGCCTCACTTGGTGACATTCACTTGCTCCTAAAAAAAATTTCATCGACCTTTAACTGAATCATTCTGAAAATCACATGACCTCTAACTTTGTCTCATTCGTGTCCTGTTCCTCAATTCTCAAAATCACGATTGTTGTCAGTATTGTTAAGGGTTTCATTTTCTCGAAACTGCTCCTCCGTGTCCATAACTCTATATTTCTTTCTCTCTTTATAGTTTCCGGCAATTTTTATATCAGCATGTTACCTACGTATCTTTTGCATATTATCAGCTAAACATTGAAATAATTTATCAGAGGCTTCGATTAACGGATGAATTATTTACCAAAGACACAACAATATTCCTCCTCATAATTTCATATGCATCTAAACTGTCAAATGATCACTAATTCCCGAAGGACAGCCTTTTCATTGCGTCCTCAAGTTTGTGAGGAGCCGCGTTTAAAAGATTGACGGAGCAGGCAGTGGTCGTGGAATGTTAGGTGACGGGTTGGGTTGGTTAGAGATGAATGATTAACGAGTTTGGAGATTTATTTACGAAAATCAATAAGTAATCAATAAATGATTGAAGGGATGGAGAGGGGAAGAGAGAGATGAATGACTTAGCTATCGCAGTGAAATGAAAGAGTAAGTTATCTGATGGATCTCTTCTACGTTGTTGTTATTTTCTTTAGAAATTTTCCTTTTGATTAAACCCGATCTTGAGACTTTTCTTCTTCATTAACATTACTTAAATTCACATTTCTTAATACTCAGGATGGAAGTATTTTCTTTAATTTTCACTTTTAATGAATTAATCATTATTTTTATCTCAAACAGATTTCTTCTCAAGAACTGGAAAATTAAGCAAATTTTAATTAATTAATAGGATATATGAATGGCTGCTTGATTTGTTAACATTTGTTGGATTTTATCTCATTGCCGCATATTGTATTGGGGTAGAATTTTATCTGGACCGGATTCGTCGCTACAATGGATTGTCACGCATGAAATATTTACTCAAAACTATAAAAGAAAGCAAATTCATTAATAGTTCAAATCAAAAACTGGTTGCGGTAATTACCGGAGCGAATGGGACAATTGGCACCGAAATAACACGTTTATTGCTACAAAATAATTTCAAGGTATTTTTATTGATCCCTAGATTTCAGCTTGTTTTTCTGTATAAAGACACTAACTGCAACATTAGTTATGTTGCAGTTAGTCTCTCATGTGAATATAATCCATTTTGGTCTATCTATTCTATTTCTTTGGATCAGCATTCCACATTGATTTTTTTTTCTCGAACTTGGATCATTCAGTATTCGGTATGGACGACTTCCAGTAAGTTTTTAGTGAAAAAATAAATTGTGCGAGAAAACTTTCGAGGCTTTTTTTTTTCTTGAAGGTTATATGTTTGATTCGGGATCATGACAATGGCGAATGGATGAATAATTCTGAATATAAGCCGAATTTAGTGGTGCGAAATGTGGATTTATCCAGTCTTCGGAAGGTAAAGGAAACGGCAAAATTACTCGCAAACGAATATCCCTATATAGATCTGATTATTTGCGGTGCCGGTGTAATGCTGCAGCCATTCAGGCTGACAACAGACGGTTTTGAGACCCATTATGCTGTTAATCTCCTTTCCCACGCCATGATGCTGAATTACTTGTTGCCATGCATAACTAAATATTCTGCAGGAGAAAGCTATATGCGGGATTGCCGCATTGTGTTCTTATCATCCGCCACTGCACACTTAGGAGTTTTCCGTTCTGTACTTCAGGATAACTCTCAATTATTTTGCACCTATCGGAATGGTTATCAGGCTTATTCGGCATCGAAATTTGCTGCATCCCTATATGCCGAAGAAATGGACAAACAAATGCAGCAAAAACCCGCAGTGACAAACCAACGGACGGTAACCATCATTTCCGTTCATCCGGGTTGCGTCGCAAGTGGTTTATACAAATATGCAAATACTTTGACTAAAGTCGCGATTTTCCGATTTCTGTGGCCCATAATGAGAAGCCCAGCTTTAGCTGCGGCGGAAACAATAGCCCTCGGATGTGCTGATAACTTGAAAGGTGGTTGCTACTATCAGCACATGATACCGATTAAAATTCTATGCAACACAGCAAAAAAACAACAACTATATCAATGTATAAGAAACATAATAACAACTATGGAAGAAATACAAGATTGATGTATAATAAAAATTATCAACAGTCAACAAATTTTTTTTGGAAAGATGAATCTTATATATTTTTCGTTCTGAATAATATGTAACAATATTTCATGCTCATATATTAAATTTTATAAGGATACTTGATGGGAAAGCTGTTGGCAATATTTCCTGCCTTTATTTCTTACAAATGAACTTTTCTTTTCCCTTTAGTTTGAAAGATATGAAATATTTGTTTAATCTGATCATTCAGAAAGAAGACTGTGGCATAAATTGGATATCAAAACAAGTGTACAAGGATGATAAATTGAACATAAATAACAAATGGAAAATATGAAAATAGGAGATATTTTAAAATAAGATCCAAAAACGAACTTATTTGAAACTTTGAATTTGAATCTAGAGGGAAATCGAACCGTTTTTTTCTGATGTCCTTCATCAGAAGATTTCTCTTAAAAATTAGAATCAATGAAAAAGATAAATTCAGGAAATATAACATAAAGCAATTGATTTCAAGAGCGGATCTAGACACGAATTGCAATTACTTTGAATTCTGGTCTTAAATATACAAATAGTCGGAAACAGACGGATGAAATCCGTGAGAAATAATAAAATGCTTGCTGTAATTCCTATTATGAAATAAAGAGATCAATGTTATTAGGATTCTTGATTATTTATACAATTTGATTAATCACTATCAGAATCAACTATCAATTTTTGGCGCTTCCGTTTTGAGCTTTTGCTTTCATCCTGAAATTTCATATATAATAAAAAATGAATAAAAGGTGTGGAAATGTTTTCTTTACACTTTTGGGGGCACTGGTTCTTCAATTTCTAGCTCTAATTGATGATTTTTGGCTTTTAATCTAATTATTATTTGTGGTTCTAACATTGCAGATCACGATTTCTTTTTTTTTTGCTAGTTCAGAAAAACGTAAACATATTGGTGGGTAATTTCTTTGGACATAAGACTAAGCAAGTAGAATGTCTAAATCATAACAGTAATGATGGATTGTTATGTGGAGGCTATGATTCTGAACTGGAATCGTTTTTTTAATTTCTGCTTACGTTTTAGCAAAATGATAAGATGCCTTTTTAGTATTCAGTAGTCATGTGTACTCTTGTCTCAATAACTTATTTTGTGGAATGACAGTAAATTGTTCAGAAATATATGATGACTATTTACTACACTAAGTAAACAAATTGAGCATAGCTAATTTCTTACAGTTGTAACTAATCTAAATCATAATTTCGTACGAAAAGCACAACAAGTCATAAATATTGAAGACTACAACTGAGATCAAAATAAAATTACATGCCAGCAAATAACTATACAATGAATTAATGTAAACGAGAATATTTAGAAAATGGCACTATTCAAGATGAAAATGCCCGACTAGTTCCAAAATGCACAAGTTATTTTTCTGAAATAACCGAATATCAAAATAGAAACTCGGGGGAACATACGTCGCTCACATCAGTTATTTTTTTTGATGTTTTGGCTCTTCGCAAGGATCGAGCACTCTGAGCATTATCATCATTCAGTATCTCCATCACAGCAAACAACTCACTATAGCGTATTCGAAGGGAAGACACCTTCAAAATTTAAATAATTCCTAATCAGCACAAGAATTTTATAACCAATTTTATTTTAATAAAAAATAGACTCAAGCATAAACTAATCAAAAGCTGAAGCGAATGTTAAGGTCTAAATGTAAAGAAAGTTCTCGATGCACGTAATGTTTGAAATTACTAAGTTTTATCTTTCATATCAATTACAGTATCTAATTTTAAAGTGACCTTAGCGAATTCCAAATTCTTTGAAATCAAATCCCTACTTATGTTACTTTTCAACAACACACTTGAAAGATTCAAGATTGCTAAGATTTTAAAATCACAGAAATACTAACCTTTTCAGCTGCCCTTGCTGCCGTAAATGCTTCCTGTAGAGTCTGGCGAGCCAAGAATGCTTCCGCTACATGACTATCTTTCGATAAACAGCTCTGTCGAAATTTGTCAAGATGTGAAAAAAGCTGATCCAAACAAACATATCTGAAAGAACAGAGAGCTCATCAAGTCTTACAAGTATCCATCTCCGCGTTGCAATTGTCTGTTTTTCACTTTGATAACTCTTTTTAAGTATCAATTCCATTTAAAGTAAGATGCATAGAATGTTAATATCTACACCACACTTTCTCAAGATTCTGAAGACAACCATACTGTCAAATTATTCTAAATTTCAGCCATTATTACGAAATAGTTCGAAGTGGATTTTCCATCTTTCTCATTAAACCATCATTTTAAAAAAATTAAAACCTATATTCTTCAAATTACCTTTGTGGCGGACGCTTCCCTTTTGAATGAATTGGAAGAAGATCACCAGACTGAATCAATTTGTCAATGAGACTGGATAACAACTCCGCTACTCGAGCTGCATAATCTGGATCCTTAATCAGCAGTTTCAGACAATTAACAGTAAACATATCAGATGGTGTCCGAGACAAAAGGTTTCGTATGAGACTCATATTCGGTTCGCGATCCATCCTAAATTATATCTTCTTACAGATATCCTTGGCATCTGTAAATCTCGAAATAACACTGGAAAATTAATTACTTAATATTACATCAGAGATAAGTTTATGAAAAACGAGTTTGTAAGATGTAAATTGAAAATTTGATTGAATATAACAGTTCCTAACTTCACAAGATAATACCAAATCATTTCTATGGCAGTCTGAATATATATTTGTGAGAGATACATTTCACAAAGGACCTTTGAAGCATAATATAAACTTGTGCAATTGCTTCCGAATGCTTCGGATACTGTAGCTTAGAAATCATTTGTAAAATCCAATCTACGGGAACACCTTCTGCGTGTACCAATTGCCAGAAAACAAACTGCGCTGTTGTTTCCCATGTCAATGAAGCACTGACGATAGGCAAAAAAGAGTCTTTCCTGAAATTTATAAATTTATTAAATAAAAGTCTAGATTTGCAGCATGTAACGAGCAAATTCATGAATCTTAAAAGTAAATACTTGGTAAAAACAAAAAATTAAAGTGAAAGTAACTGCGGAAAAATTCCTTAAACAAACCTAAAAAAAGAGATATTTTCCCGAACCATTTCACCAATAAGATCAGCAATCTGTCGCCCGTCTAATGAATGAGCTAATAATTTCATCAATTCAACACTACCCATTGCTTCCGTGGCAAATTTTTCATATATATATGGAATAAGATGTGCGAACAAGACATAGTCATCGATATGACATTGCTTAAAGATATTTAAATTATTAATTCTCAATTAAAAATCCTATTAAATATTATTCTTTAACTATTCTAAATCTTGCTAAAGACGAATGTTATGTGCGCTTAAGCAAGCATAAGTTAAATCGGGTATGTAATCTGTAAATCAATCTAATTTCTTGTTTTAATTAATAGCAGTTAATACTACTAATAACGTATAAAAGCTTGGTAAAAACCAATCATCTAAGAAGGTACCACTTGATTATCTAAATGTGAACTATAGTGATTTATGTACATTAAGTAACGAATCACGTAGGAATTAAGATATTAATTATAAAATTGTTCGGAAAACCTGCAAGTCTGAAACAATTTGCTGGATCAATGGACTATCTAACAAACGACATAGATCAATATAAGCTGCAATTGCAGTATCATTCTGATCACGACGATTTGAGGATGTGAAAAATAATAATAAATATGATACGGATGAGCATCTGCAAAAAGATCAAACTCCATAATTTGCCTTCCGTAAAATCAAAACATTCGATGATACAAACAAATTTTTTAGAAATACATACTCTTCCTTGTATTACCATACTCAAATGGGAAAAAAAAAGTTGAAAACGCAATATTCTTTAAAAAAAAAGTGAGACGTATTTAAAAATGATGTATATAGCTCGAAATCTGATTTTACATTCTAATGCTACATGCATATTCGAAAGCGCTGAAAGCATTAAACGACTAAAACAAGTATAAGTAAAATTTTTAAAAGTAAAGGAAATCATCAGAAACGTGCCTTTCACACATTTCAGCAATTAATGATAATAGCAGCTGTCTCGTAGCATCACTGTCTGGTGTTAAACATAGATTTCGAAATATTACATAGAGCGGCTGATTAAACATCTCCTCCAAAATTCTAAAATTCGAATAAAGACTTGAAGATTATGAATCTCATGTAAACTATTTTTGTATATCTTTAATTATGAAATTCAGAAACAATAGGAACAGCGACATGTACTTAATGTGAAAAATTACTCAGGTGTGTCCAAAAAACCTTCCGACAATGGTTTCCTATTTCGGATATCGTTCCTGAAAATAAGCAGAAGACATTCCGATAACAACTCAATCTGTTCTTCATCCAGTAATTCATCCTGAAATATTATCAAATTTCAATCTTTTTAAAAAACAAATAAAGAGATTAAACATTTGATAAAGTGAACAAAAGAAGAGACTGAAAAAAAGGTTATATCCAATAAAATAAGCAAAAATGAGGAAAGAAACGAAATTTCAAATTATTTGTCTCAAAGGAACATTAAATAAAAGATATTAGCATACTGTAACATTCTTCTGAAATTTTTAGCATTATTAATTTTCCATCCATTCGTAAAAACATAACTGAATAGATAGTTGTGAAAATTAAAACTTACATTATCAAAGATAGAAGACAACAACTTTTGCATCATTTCACATCGCGTGTCGTTGTCTGAATTTTTCACACTTGATAAATTTTCAATCGGTTCTCGAAATTCTTCTTTGACGGCAGCTAAGAGAGTCATTATTTTTTCCTCACATGATAAACCAAAGTCCTCATCAACTGATCCGCTGTCTTCGACTATCGATGGATCTATGCTAACTACATCCTCCGTAACTGCTGAACTAATTTCGCTTGGCGTTACCTCTATATCTGATATTGCCACTTCACTCGGCTCTGAAAATGTTTTTCGCTTCACTCATATTCCTATCTTCAGTAAAAAACTAAGCAAAGCCTGAAGTTGAATAAGTTATCGAGTGAATTACTTTCGTGTCATAATTATTAATGATATAAATGATGCACAGTGTCCATTATTCTCTATAATTTTTGGACATGATAGCACTGTGGCAACCTCTCAAAATTTGAAATTGCAGTGAAGATAGCCCCATTTGCTGTTTCAGATTTTTCATAACTGGCTTATTGAGCTTCATAATGAAACTATTCGCGATCCAGTAGTCGAAAGAGGCAAATATGCTATAGATAATGATGATTACTATGATTTACCTATTCCTGCAACAGGAAGATGTGTTTGCACTGTTTGGGGTGGTCGAAAAAGTCCTCGAAATGTATCCCGGAAACTTTCCCGCACATTTTTTTGTAGCACTGGATTATCGAATATCACGGAAGGAGATCTATAAATCTCAACCCAGTTATGATTTAATTTATATACGGCAATTATTTTAAAAAAGAAAAAGGATAAAGAGTAAAGGACCAGGGAAATTAAAGGATAAATAAAATAAGATATGAATGAAGATGGGAAAAAAAAAAAGTGTAGAACATAAAAATTAACTAACCCTAGAATACTGTGATCAATCAAAAATTTGAATGAATTTGTCACTGAAATTATTATTCGTTGTTGTAGTTGTGGATGAAGTTCATAACTCATCTGAAACGTAAGTGTTTTTGATGTTTATTTCCTCTTTAAATCAAATTAAAAACTGAATAAACTGCACTAAAAAATTATTGGATTTCTGCCTATTATATAAATAGTAATCCATAAAAAAAAAGATATTTGTTTGCATGAAACAAAAATTCTTAGTCTTGTAAAATATGCGCACTGATTCATGAAATAACTGAAATTATAAAACTCTTTGTTAAAAAATAATCCATTATACTAACGAAAATAGATAAAATGAACATTTTAACTATTTCACAAGTTTACACAAACAAATAACTCACTCTTATCATAAAGTCAACGAGTGAATTCGCTAGTAACGGTTGGACATGTAACAAATGGCGTAGAACATGAAAAGCAGGTTCTAAAAGAGATATGAAGTTTTTTTTTTAAGTACTTGAAAAACAAGTTCAAACTTTGTTTTAAATGAAAAATATTACTGAAAACAAAGTTTCAGAATAATACATAAAGAAATAAGCAAAAATGAGTATTGCAATATTTATTTTTTCATGTACTAAAAATTTCATTTCTAGTAAAATTTTCAGTTTCAGAAAATTTATTTAATATAAAATACGGAAAAATTCATAATAAATACACCAAAGAATGATTAAGACGCAAAAAATTTCTGTTCATCAATTTTCCGAAATGATTTCTGTTATTTCTTTATCTGATTTCGAATTCAATATAATGTTTACAAAAAAAAGCTGAAAAACTAAATATAACAAATCAAATGATTGAAAACACCTACCAATCAGAACATGCCCTCCAGTAGCAGGATCATAGCAAAACCAATCCCATAAAAGATGCAGCTTGCACCACTGCTGCTCCATTATGCTCTATAAATAGTTTTACTTATAATGATGATCTTTGAAAAAACTCAATGCACATATTATTGCTTAAAAAACGACAGTATTCGTGAAAATGATATTTAAACATACACTTGTTTGCGGAAACATTGAAGCAATGAAAACTGCCTTCATTTCCTGCCCAACTTGAGGTGTTTCACCGCATGAAAGAAATATAGCACAACGTACTAACTCAGAACGAAGGCTACCAGCCTCTGGATTTGATAAATACTGTAAAAATAATTTTATTTTTGCTTTGTTTTCTTTATTAAAAGAATAAAAATATGCTTTATCTTGGAAAAGCAACTTATGAGTCTTCTGATAATCAATTCAACCTGCTTTTTGAACCAATCCAAGTGTCGTTCATGTGTTCCGGGTTTCACCTTAGCAAATATGAATTCCAATTTTCGCTGCATAGCTACAGATATTCGATAAAGAGGAAAAGTATGTGGACACATGCGGCTCATAAGCTCTTCAACTGAAATAAAACTTAATTTGAGTTGTTTATATGAATTCGATTTTATTTACTGGTGACTATTATATTAAAAGCTCTCACCGTCACTGCTTAAAAAAAAAAAAAAAAAATCCCAGTGCACTGATAAATACATCATGATGTAATTACAAAGATGGTTTAGTATCAAAAATCACTCCATCTCCATCAAATGATTGTCGAAATAGTAAATGGTACTGAATTATTGTGATAATCAAAAATACAAAATAAATTTTCATCGAATTATATCCATCCCAATTTGAGAATCACAATCAATAATGATTGTTCCTAAAAAGATGTTCCCGAAAAACTGGAATTATACACTATAACTAACTACTAATATTAGGTCCCAATTTGTTTGGATTATAGAGAAGTTGTTTCCATATCGCAGCAAACTGTGGTATTTTCGAAACTCTCATTAGTGCCAAGACTAAATCTCGTCCCAACTGTGCACAGTCAATAAATCGTTCTGTAAGCAACCAATAACAAACATTTATCATCTGGGTACGCAACGTTTCGAATGCATTGAAAGAACTAAGGTCACAAATAAATCTGAAAATATAGAAATATAAAAAAGTATATAATTCGAAACTTAAGCACTGCTTGAAGAAGATCGCTCACGAAGAAGATGAATTTCGCTCAAGTAAAATCAGCAATACGTAATTCAGTTTTGAAAAAAAAGAGAAACAAAAAGACTCGTAGAATTTGACTTAGATTAAGCAAGTTTTAGATTTTCAAAACAATAAACACAGATAGTAAAATCACCTGGTAAAGGTGAGCAAGGTAACTGGAATAAGGGAAGCTTTCGGTTTCAGTTCACTTAACCATGCATGATGGTCGTTTAGCATCCCAGCAACAGCACTTAAAAGAACACAAGTTTCTTTCAAATCACTTCCTGCAAATGCTAGATTTCGTTAGCAGCTGATAGTGGCATAAAGAAATAGATACAATGTTATGCGCAAAATTATCCAGTACCTGAAATTTTTTAAAACCTATACAAATGTTGTACATTTGCACAGCTGCTCTTTTAGTCCAAACCAAAAAAAAATCTCTAGAGATCCAAATCATAAAATATATTCGACATCAAATGGTTTTCTTATCATTGATTAATAAATTTCGATCACTAATATGATGTAATTCTACAGATTTGTAAAATCACCATCATTGGCATTGCGAAGATAATTGATTAGAACGTTGTCAATTTTTGGCACATTTGATTTGATTGCTTCTCGGAAAAAGTATACAATCTGCTCGCGCACTTCCGACCGCATTCTCGGATAAAGTTCAAATAATATCATGTTAACATTGCATAAAGCGCAAAACCAACCATCACGTGCCAATAACGACATAATAGAAAAATACTAAAAAGTAAATCTAAATATTAAATACACAAATCTAACAACATACATCAACTTTTGAGAATATTTTCAGCCTTTTTTCTCGACTATTTTTCAATCATTGAAAGTATCGACCAGCTCAGTGATAAATTAAATAAAGGAAATTGAATAAATAAAGCATCTTTAAAGGATTTCTTTTTCTGTATATGCTAAGAAATAAAATCATAACATTAAAATAACTACAGTCATAACATATTAAAACAACTATTCTAAAATTGTTATACCTTTTGAGCATTTTGTGGTTCTGTTAGCAATCCATACAGAAGACCTCCTGTAATACTCTCAAATACCTGAAATATGACTATATATTGAAGAACTAAGGTAATATTTAATTTTAAAGGCAAAACAAGCTAAATGACAATTTACAAAGACATTTCTGCGAACGTTTATTATAGTACAAGAATACAGCAGTATGTATCTAGAAATTTTTGAGAATTGTTCGTATTTTCCAAGTGCTTTTATCGCAGAATAAAATATGGGAATGTAAAGAAATGAATAAAAAATAGTTCAGGAGTTCCCTTTGTTTCTCCAGCCATTTGCAATAGAACATCATATGATTCCTTTTCCGGAAGACCGCTCGTCCGATTTTGAACCATATTAAATCCATTCTCCAGTTTCTGCAATTCTTCGGCATTAGTATCCATTAACTGTTTTTATTCAGAACAATTGATATAACAAAATTTATATAAACCGAAAGAGAAATGAACTTCCACACGTTTTATAGCCAGAGGGGAATCTTTTACAGTGTTAAATTAATTTTTAAATATCCTTATTAAGCAAAAAAGATCTTATTCTTCGTAACTTTTCAGGACAGACTTTCAGGGCATTCATTTACTTATATGAATTTATAATTTTAACGAATAAATTTAAAGAACTGCGAGAAAAGAAAAAATTTTTCGGTATTAACTTTAATTAAATGAAAATTTCTTCGAAAAAATTACCTCTTCAAGCTCATCACGCTGCTCGAAAGCGCTTAGATTGAGTAATTTCGACGATCGTTTCAAACGTGTGCTGGATGGTTCCATTGCATGCGATTACTCTCAATCTGCGCACAATTTTATCTACAAATTGCTTCACAATCAGTTGAGTCATCAATTTCTACGAATCTTCGAAATAACAATTTCTTTTGAAATAAAAGAGTGTATGTAAGAGAGAAATATCATTTCTTCAAACATCTCCGCAAATATCAAAATAAATATTTTATAAAAATTCCACTCTGTTCCCGTCTTTCCCTCTCCTCCTGTACCGTAACAATTTACTCCCTTCCGTACGCAGTACTCTGCCCTATCGTGCGACGCATCATTTGCATAACGATATCACCGCCGCAATCACACTTATTATTCTTGCAATTTCAGTGCTCTTTTCACTCTGTTCCAAGTTTCGCCTTCTAGGTGTGATGTCGCTATGTCGTTCGATTTTACGTCTTTTTCTTTCTTTCCTGGTTTACTTCTATTGTATAATTTGTTGCAGCTTTTTGTCTCATTATTGCATGTCCAGTGGTATCTTAAAGCATGCAAACTTCGTCCGACAACAACATTACAACTCCATCGAAGTCACTCGCAAAGTATATCAGGTTAAAGCTTTGTGGTAGCTTAAGTTTTATAACTTTTTAAAATAAAAATATTGCTGAACATATTTGCTCATCATGTCTTACACAAATGCTTGTGTTTTCAGAAGTTCATGTCGTATGCTCTTCTCTATCTCTTTATATATATATATATATATCTTTTATTTTTTATATAATTATATATGCATTGTTTAGCTAACCAAGTAAAGATTACAATTGTAGAAAATATTGATGCAATAGATCATTTTATCGTCATATGCTGTTACATTTATCAGTTTTATATTTGTTCACATTATGAGGAATGCTTAATCCAATTTACTCCAGTTATCATGTTAATTTATACTAATTTCTAGGCAGGCACTGGTATTATGTGAAAAAGCGGATCAACTAATTAATGAAAATGACTCTCAAACACTCGTACATCCAGAAATGCATTCGCTACGATCAAGGTAAGACGTGTTTTTATTCTTATGGAACATTGATTTAGGAAATTAAGAAGCTGGATCTAACTTTTTTCTAGTTATTTGGATTTTTGTCGTTATTCAGCATCTTTTAAATTATATTTTTACACATTTTTATTAAACACAGATGACTTACGATTTTCTTCTAATGCTTGCTTTGTCCAAACGAAGAGAGAACATATTTTCTAGTTGGTGAAAAAAATGATAAGTGATATTGGGGATTCTATGGTATTAAATTATGCAGTTTCATTTCAGGATTATCAGATTGTGTAAGACAATATTTATCGATGCGGAATGGGGCCGTCGAATTCTCGACAGAGTGTGGAAAAGCTGTTATTATTCGGTGATATGCCGAATACGAAAAACTGTCCTACGTGTAGAGCAGAAGAATTGGACCGAAAAACTGATTTCAACGTTTGTGAAAGAATTATGTGTTCTTACCAATGACTTTCCATATTTGCGTGCAATAGCATGTCTGTACATCGGTGATCTGCGTCGTTACGCATGGCTTATCTATGGAGTGGAGAAATATAGAAATTTAGCGTTGCTTTGTTACCGGTAATAATTTTCAGATTAAATTTTTGGCCAAGTTTTAAATTAGAAAGATTCACTCAAAATATGCATAGGTCCACTTTTTTACAACAAATGTTATTGTTTTCTTGATACTTAGTGACTTTTTTGCTCTTATACATTTTTTTTACTCAACATAGCTTTTGGATAGAAGTCCTTTATTTCAGTAGCAACATGAAATGGAAGAACAGCTTTTCAAAATGTTTTTGAGATGTATGGTTTTGCTTATTATGTGAAATAAAACTAAAGCTCTCAAATTTCATCATTTTTTCACTTAAAGAAGATCAATATTTTACAGAAAATCGATCAAATTAGATGAAGAAAATGGAATTGCATTAAATCAACTTGGTCTTCTTGTTCAGGATGCCAATCCAAGCTGTGCTTTATTGTATTTTCTGCTGGCTGATAATACATCACTGCCTTTTCTGGGTGCCTATACAAATGTTATTAGTTTATTAAAACAACAGAAAGACCAAAAGAAGGAAAACCCTACAATAATCGTTCTTGAGCATTGCTTCATGTGTTTCAGGTAAAATAGTCATTACATCTGGTTGCATTCAAGAGTCATCTCATTTTGCTCGTCTATATTATAAATAGATTAATGATTTCGTATTATTCACAATAGCTGTGTAGAAGTCTGTAATGAGAGAAATCTTATTAAATCTATAATAAAAGAAATCTTTCTAGGCTTAATTGTTATTCTGCTAAGAGTAAGATGTCACTGAAGCTGGCATTTCTGAAAATCAGTTTTTCATTATTACGTGGAACATTACTTAGTTTTTTAAGTGGAAATCCAATTTATAAAAAAGTTAGTCCTGCAACTACTGAAGTTTCTGAACAGCTCATTTAGATCAATTTAGGCAATCCTATTTTGAAGAACTCTCAACAAAATGCTTGGAGTATTTAATATCGCAATTGGAAACTCGACATGCATTTCACGTTGCTTTGTCGATCAATATCATCGTCCTTGCAGCTACAACTTTGCCAAAAAAAGGTGATTTTCTTGATTTCTCTTTGAATTTCGAAGACAGATCAAAATTATTTGTTTAGAAATGAACTGATTATAGCCTCCACCATATTAATTGTAAGATTTCTCGAACAGCTTTTTGGTATCAATGTTCATGAGAAAATATGTATTTGCAGCTGTAATATTTATGATATTTGCATCTTGTATTTGCGAAATTTTCGAATTGTAATACTTAATATATCAGTACAAATTTGGAGGATTTAGTTAAGGAATCAAGTATAAGATCTGACATAATGCGACGTAGAATCAAAATTAATAATTACTAAAATTTTTCTGGTAAATGTAATTTAGAGTTATTTGCAGGGAAAGAAACAGAATCACAATGTCTAAGCAAGTTATTCTTTCGAATTTCGGAAATTACTATTCAGAACTTGCAAGAATGGTACGCAACAGAAACTGGAGCAGCTGATTTACGAAGACGTCGAGCTTCATCTTCTGATGGAAGTGTAGATGAGGTTGAAGTAGTGGAGAGAGAAGAAAAACGCTTCTCGAGATCCTCGTCACTGGAAAAAGATGTAGTTTCAGAAGACGAAACAACTGTGGAAACGGGCGAATCAAATCTCAGTAATCAAAATCATGAAACACAACATAGAATCCAAACACTTCTTGTTGCTTTGCTTCATGCAGCAAGTTCTTTAGCTCCGCATGTGTATAACGACAAAGTACCATCAGCACTTCACTGTGTAAATTTTAATAATATTTGAAGTTTTTATGCCTGAAATTTATAATGAAACAATAGTTGTGCGTTGGAAAAATACGATCAGTTGACAAGACAAATATTGTTTGCAAGCAATTTAAAGTATCTATCGTATCTGTTTAAATTGCTTACAGATAATGTCAAATTCATCTAGTTTTTAACATTAAATTGCTTCTAAAGCTATGATCTGCCTCCCATTGTAAAATTGGTGTAGTTTCCTTATGTTTGCATCTTTAACTGAGAAGTTAGATGTCATTGCATTGTGCTTGTCGGACATTATGAAGACTAATAATAGGAATGATCTATGATCATTTCAGTGGGAATTAACTTTCCTAAGCTACTTTACTACAAGTAATTATTTGTGTAGAATACATCATTTGTTAGACATTATTTTTAGCAATACGAAGATTTTTGTCAGCAGTTGATCCAGTTGTTGAATCTTCTGGAGCTACACTTGGAAGGTGAATCAGAGAGCTTGTGGCAGCTTGGTGGCTCAACTCCATGGTGTTTACTGCCACGCTTTTTACAAAATTTCGTCCAATCTTCGCAAACTCCTGTCAAATTCAATGAATTCTTCATTTATACTCCGAAGGATTCGGTGAAAGAAAATAAAATGAAAAATATGGCAAAATTGTGGCTGGCACATGATAGCGAAAAAGTACGTAAATTTTTTGGTTATTGAATTTTTCCAGGATTTTTGGATGTCAAACATAAAATACTACGCCAACGGTATTTTTCAGATCCCGTATTTTGCAATTGGCAGCATTTTATGAAAACTTTTTCGAATATATAATTGAGCAAAAAACTTCATCTCAAAGATTTTTACACATTTTACATGCAAGTGAATTGCAGCGGAACGACGAAAATTCTTATTCGTTCCTAATAGTTTAGGCTCTTATTTTGTCTTCAATTTAAAATTATTTTTTCTATAAGTAATTGAGAGCTATTGAAAATCAAGTCAGATTTTAAATTCTTCAAAAGAAAATTTTGAAGTTTTATTTTTTTTTATTTAGGAACACATACGAACCTCTCTACCATTATATGTTATTCCGGAAGAGGATGTTTTACTGCAACGATTGGAAGTTATGAAAAAAATTCTGAAAAAAGATAAGCTGATAGTAGCTATAGCAGAAGGTACATTTCGAAGTTTGGATATGAAAAAGGATAAACCAGAAGTACGAAAAGCGTTGCGTTGGATCAATGCGCATATATCAAAAGATAATGGCCGGCTCCGAATTATATCAGACTCAACACCGGAAAAGTGTGCGGAGAAGCTGTCGGCACAGGCACCAATCACATCAACTGTATTCGTTACGGTGCTTACATTACTGCATATTGAAGTTAATCCAGTTGTCAAACGTAAGCATTTTGTTCTTCAATCATTTTATATCTAATCAGAGATGTCTGTGAGTCCAAAAAATGCATTTCAGTTGACATCAAATCAAGTGTCTGGAAACTTAATAGGGCCTGTTTAAATTCTGTTTTTGTCTGACATAGAATAGCAGCTGTTTCCAACTTTCATGGCCACCTTCCTGCTGACTATATCAACCAAAGCCTTTTGAGGAGTATCACGAGCAGAAAGTTTGACACTTTAACCAACGTTTGGTTCATTCACAGTGCCATCTTATTTTCACGCTTTACATCCTCTTTTTTGATCATCCTTGATCTTGATTTCATACAAATAATAGTAACTATGAGAGAGGAAATTTCTTATTAATTTTGAAAATCTTGACTTTCAATTCTTTGAATATTTACTACTTGGAAATTTTGTCTGCTAGTATTGCTTTCGTCTTCAGATAAATCCTAATTGGATTTATGCGTGCATATATGTATGAAACTTTGCCGATATATTCAGAAATGCTGGAGTTGTTATAAATAATAATGGGATAGAAAATAAGAGAGAGCTAAGATTTAGAGAAAGATTGACGTTATTGTTTTGAAGCGCTCTCTCCAAAAGCAGTTATCACTTCAGTCATCTATTTCCGGCATATGCAATCATCAAGACAATGTAGATATTGTGCGTTACGATTCTAACCACTTCAATTTTTTATTTTTTTTTATTTTTTTATTTTTATTTTTATTTTTATTTTTTTGATATATGACATAAAATTACAGTGTGATGCTGTTGTAAAATGCATTTTCTTTCTATTCATAAATATTGTGTGGAACACACTAAATTTACAAATAGAGTTGAAAAGATTCGTGTTTATAACTGTAACTTTTTTAGCGATAACGGTGGAGAATGTTGAAGATTTTTGTGCTCGATATGACAAAGCTCAGAAGGATTTTTTGCTATGCCACTGATACATGCATTCAGCGAATAGTGGTTGCAAAATAGTGAAGGTGATGAATATTTTGAATCTTTTTTTCCTCCTCCACAAAGTTCGAAGAATAAATAGAAGGGAATTTAACTGGAACAAATATAGTGTGACGTAATCACAAGTTCGAAAAACACAGTGGTAAATTAATCTGCTAATTAAATAGAATGACCTAACTGGTATCCATATATATTAATTAATGGTGTAATACCGCCATTGGCAGTATATGCATTTTTTATTAGAAGTGGAAAGAAATCATAAGGAACCTTAGTGAAGTGGTCAATAATTATTTTCTTTCTGTTAGTTGTTGTGTATACACCGGTATGTAAGAGCAATATTTTGAATGAATTCTCAAAAATAAATATTCAAAGAGATGAAAACGACAGGACAGGAGGGTGAGATATATTTTGTTAGTAATCAATTTGGGTGCCGTATTTATTTTTTCCTATTTCGCACTTTCTTTTTTATTCACTTTTTACTGTTAGCACTTATGCACAAAAGAGAGAGAGAGAGGGAGAGAAGAGGGGTAAGCATCTCAATGGGTTAAAGTACCATGTAATACAATCCTTTTGTTGCCGAATAACGATGAGCATCTGCAGGAGGTGGAGATTGTGGAATAAAAGGAGGTGATGTGATAGTGGTGTTGGAACAGTTTTGGGGTGTTGAAGGCGATCGATGATGAGGTAGTAGTGTTTGCTTGAATGGATGAGTGGCTGGGATAATTCATTGTTGCCGTCGCCTCATCACCGGCCAGTTCAGTCGTTTTTACTTATGGTTTTTCGATCCAGATGTGACTGATCGTCAGTCAAAAATGCTTGCTGGACATTTTCATTTCCATTTGTCCCGTCTTGAGATTCTTACGGCTTTGTTACTACTTTTATTCATGCTGCTACACAGAGTTTGTTGTATCAAAATGTTTAGGAATCAAAAAGACTGAACAGCTGGAAAAAAAGGTATTCATTTTCACTAAAAGAAATGTGAAGTCTTGAAATTAATTTTGAAGTGGAAATGAAGTAGTGTGCTTAAAGAAGAGGAGAGCGGAAATGAAAGATGTGTCTCCTTATGCTTGTTAAAAGTGTTTATTTATAATAATAATAATAATAAATAAAGTGGGGGCATCAAGCAAGAGAGAAGGTGGAGCACGGATATTTGGTTTCATTAAAGAGAGGAAAGCGGAGGAGGAAGAGTAGTTATCAAACGCGTGCAGATTCGCAGCCTGATCCATACATTGATCAGCGTAGCAATGACACTCTTCCCTCGTTTCCTCCTCTATCAAAAGTGTTATTGTTAGTAATAACGGTGACATTAAGGATAGATATGTGTTGTGATGCGATGCGATGCGATGTGTATGTTTGTGAGTAGTAGCAATAACTGTGTACACTGCTTAGATAACGATCCCCAATCGCTATCACTTCGAATAAATTATTTGCCGATGAGGAAGGATGGAGTGGAGTAGGGTGGAGTGGCGATGTAAATGGCTTTTCGAGGTTTTTTCTTTCCTCATTTACTTGTCGCATTCTCCTCAACGAGCACTCCTTCACTACTCAATTTGTCTCATATAATATATTCATATTCCTCAAGGACTTTTCCGCACCAATCATTCATCCATTTGAAATTTGTCATTTTAAATAAGAGTAAACAGCTCTTCTTATCCATCCTTGTAATTTTTATCCCGAGGAACAACATTCGATTACAGCTGTAGTAGCACTGTTGTGATCTGCCTTATGACCTATACAGTTATTGCTATTGCGGGTCATATCCAAAATTACTTTAATTTTTTATTTCCAGAGTTAATCCACTTAATGATTTTGCTATTGTGTATTACTGCGGATGATATTTTTGTACATCATTGCAGCTCAACATTTAGTCTTGCTTAAATGCTTTGTGAGGTTGAGTAAATTTAAAATACAAAAAGTTGGAAAAATGAAATGATTTGAAAAAGCATATATATAATATAGTTGATTGTTCTCTTCCTTCATTGAAATTCAATTCCCTAATCGGCTTCTTTCTTCTGTTCGTCTATCTTTCTTCACACATCTGCGCCATCGAGAGTCTTCCATTGCAAGCAAGGCCCATTTATGCATTTATTTAGTTATTTAAAGGAATAGCAGCATATCGAAGTGCTGTGGGAAGGCTGGCAAGGATTAGTGATGGATGGAAAGAGAGGAGGAGCGGATGGGTAACAACTTATCATCTCATATGTGCATGGCTTGTGTAAGCGTAGTTCATCGATGTGTGTATATCGGTGCATTACAATCAATTTATTACTCATTGTCACTCACATTATTTACTTGTTTATGTAATTGCCTCTTCCTCACACATCAAATATCTCAATTTATATTTTCCCAGTTGTACACATCCATTATCTTAACCTACTGCTCTCAAGCAGTCCTTCCGACAACATCTCTATATCTCGTTAACTTTCATTACTATCAAAATTTCGTATCCATCATCTATAAAAATTACTACTGATTTGGAGTCTCGAGTTATTTTATCAGTTGCATTTATTCATGTCTTGTGATTGCCACTAGTTTTTCGGCAGACACTTTCATTTATAAATTTTAGTTTCTGATACTTCTTTGTTGCTACTCGGTTGGTTTAGTCGCTGTTTTGCATTTATAAATGAAATTTCAAATGGACATTAGCTTTTTTATTTGAATTAAAGAGTGTTCATTTCAGCAACACTTTGATTTGTGAGGGTGTGAATTACATTGATGTTTAACACTTCGAAATATTTGAAATGATTTTCGGCGGGAATATTCGGCAAACCAGTTTTTTGTAAAAGCAAATATCATCTGCCTACCCTTAACGGAATTTAAGGAACTGGGTCATTTAGCCGCTGCCAAAATTTGTTGTTTCTTGAATTCGAGAAATTTTTGGTCGTAGAAAAGTTTTCGAATTTGAAAACCTGCTTTATTCAGATTTTTAATTTCGACTTCTTGAGGCTTCTCATTTGAACTTGCATTTAGTAACCGGTAATTTCACTGTTTGGAATTCTTTTTGAACTTTAAGTAGGTTTCTGCATCACTCGTTCTTTATAGCTCATTTTCATGGATGTTTTGATGGATTATAGATCTGGTCACTTCTTATCTATGCTTGCCTATATCATCATCATCAATAATAATAATGTCGCTTAATGTCGTGGTCCTCAGGGAATAGAAAGAGGGAGGGAGAGAGAGAGAGAGAAGAATGAAAATATCTAGGTTGGATGTATTTGATCAAATAGTCAAATCAAATAAAATACGGATATTGCTAATTCAAACTTTCTAAAATATTTTGTTTTATTCATTGGGAATATGTTTGTTTTAATAGTCGTAAGCATGAATATGATTTTTTTGTTGGATAATTATTACTAATGCAAAAGAGTAAAATAAATGGATAGAAGTATGACTGGCATTATCTCTATTCAGAAGCTTTTTGCATGCTATCCGGCAGCTCAAACGTAATCTTTGTATTGTCAAACTGATGCAGAATATACGTTTAGATTCAGATTTTGTTTAACCATGATATATGCTGCAGATTATTCATGTTCCTCACAAGTTCACTGTACTGACCTTCAAAATTAGTTAATACTGTTGATTACGGAAATTACTGAATCCAAACATAAAAATAGGAAACTGGTGTATTTTTATGAGCATTAAGGCGGTAATACATTGGTAGAATTCTTTGTTCAGAAAAGTTTTGCTTCTTTCTGGAAATAAATAATGTTTTAATATACTTCAAATAATATCTCAAATAGTTCAGCTGTAGTTGTAAAGTATACAACTTTAGGTTAGAGGAAAAGAAATTTTGGTGTGATTATTACTAATTGAAACAAAAGGATTGATGATTATGGCTGATCGATATTTTCGGAAGTTATGAAGGGTATGTCATTGATATTCCTCTTCAAAGATCTGTGAATATTGGTTGAGAGCTTGGAAGTAAAAAATAGATGATTCGATTTGGAAATTTGAATTGTACGGCCTTTGCAAATATAACGCATACATTTTCATAAGATCCTTATCTCTATTCTTTTCCATTTACAAAATAAATGACTGTGCCAATAAAGAAAAAAAAAGTTAGGTAGATTAAAATGTTTTTAAATTTCATAACTTTTTACGGAGGAAATAAATTCCATTAAATCCTAGGTTTTAATATATTACTAACCAGTTTCAGGGTGAAAGATGTACTGCTGTAAATTTATGTGAAAGCACATATTTTCATTGATCGGAACTGTTGTGTTGCGATGTTCTAGGATTCAGAATCCTGCTGGCGTTAATGATTAAGTTCACGTCGAATGAGTTTCCTTATCCAGGAAAAATGTTAAGCTCAAAAAAAAATTTAATACTTGAGCCAAGTGATGTAAGTACCATCACTGCTGAAGTTACGAATAGCAAGACCAACTAATTCATGACTGGATGCGGATTAAAGAATTTTAATTGCGTCGTGTCTTAGTGCTTATAATAAGCTAAATGATGCTCTTTGGCATATTATAGAATTATTCGGACCAAAATAATCGAAATGTTGTATATTTGTTTTATTCAAAAATTCTTAATGAAAGTCACCCATAATGTTTGTTTTCGTTAAGTTGTGCTTTGTAATGGAAAGTTAAATAAAGCTCTGATTGTGTTTGAATTGCAATTTTCTTGTATCAGTGATTCCACTGTTCAATGATATTCTATATTTTGTTGGTGTAAATTTTATTTGAAGATTGGTGGATGATTTGTTGTAGGAATAGTTTGTCGTTATTTGGTTAATTTTTTTTTTTTTGATATAAGGGAATTTTCTCTACTTAAATAGTCAATTTCATATGAAAAAGGAACTTGTTCTGTGGCTTTTCAGCTATATGCCAGTGCTATGCTAATAGGTTCTGAAGTGAAGTTCAGCAAACATTTCTCTTTCCCAGTAAACCTTTGTTTATTTTCATATTCCAGTTTTATAAGTTAGTAAAGAGCATTTAATAGGGATTAACTTACAATGATGTGCTGCCCGAATCTTTTAAAGAATGTTATTTGTTGGATCGATTAAGAAGGATTAACCAATAAGGAGTGAAGTTGCAGGTAATTTGTTGAAGATCGACATCTTTCGAGAATTTCAATATTTTTTGGTGAAGGTACCATATGATATGTGATGTTCTATTATTACTCCAGTGCGAGTAGTATATTTTGTAAGGAATTTCCCGGTCTCTCTCTCGTAGGACTATTACCCATATGAAGCAGAGTAGATCAGTGGCTATGGACAGTGCTGATTAGAAATATATTACTTTTTGTAATGATGGCTTGTAATGCATGATAATAGTAATCGGAGAAAACAATTTGGAACACTTTATTTTGTCATCCTTGGCCGAGTTAAATCGAAGATTTTTTGAAGCGATGAAAGATTTACTTCACCTTCCAATGCGTTTTATTGCTGATATCTCCTTAATTGTTAAATATTGCGGAGCGCTTTTAGATTTATAGAAGAATAAGAGGAATTTGTCGTACTATTAGGATTTGTTATTGACAATGACAAGTTTAAATTCATGTCCTTCCACCTGGAGGCTTGTTGTAGTTATGCTTTTTGGGGCCTATTTGAAGGCGCGACGGCCTTTCGCACAACAATATTAGTGGCAATAAAATATAATTGTTTCACATCTATTTTACAGATTGTTTATGATCATCCTTGGAAGGGATTCATAGTTCTTCATTTTTAATGTAATTCTTCCTATTTATTGCCGTGTCGCCCATCTTCTCCCATTCAACCACAAATCCTCTTCTCCTTGACATTCCCATTCCCGAATCTTTTCTTTTTTCCTCCGCTTATTCTGTTCGCCATTGATATTAATTTTTTGACACAATTTAACAATTATTCTGAAATTGAACTTATTGCCTTCTGTTTTTGAATTTTTTTCGGTTTTTGAATTATCCCATGAATATTTCAGCTCTTTCTTTGGAAACATTACTATTGATGAAAGGAATAAGAAAAGATTGTTCTACTTTAGTCTATTTTGATTATCAAAATGGCTTTATATAAAAGATTCATTTCCGATTTTCTTTTTTTGTACTTCTGTTGGTTCACAGCAATATTTGAATGACTGGGATGATCAAGAGAAGATAACATATAATTTGTTCAATTTCCTTGCAAAAGTTATTCCAAGTGATAAGGAAAGAAAAAAAGGGCTTAGAGATCTGAAGAAGTGATTTTCTTGTCATTCTCTCAGTAAAACTGTGATTGATTCTTTTCTTTTTAGTTTCACTGATCCGACATTATTGTAAGTGATTGAATTTAACGGTTGTGGGACAAGGAAAGGGGAATGGCATCTAATTGTTCTTCAATTTCGAAATTTCATATTTCAGTAAATATTGTCGAAATAATAAATAATGCCTTTTGGCTTACATTTTTGTCATGTTATTATTGTTTTCGACAAAAAAATATAACATTGACACTCTCCAAATGGTTCTTTTTTCTTTAGTTTCATTTGAGTTTTACGTAAAAACATCATGTGCTTGTTTTGATTATCCAATCAGCTCTTTCTCTTCACTTTTAGATAATAGGCTCTCGAAGTTTTTTGTGCGAAATCTTCATTTCTTACGTTGATGAATTCCATAAATATTTGTGTATATCTTAAGATATCTCAAGTATGGTCTGAAAAATTCCTTATTTTCCATTTTCCGATTTCAACTTTGCAGTTTATCCTTATTGACTTGAAGATATTTATTACTTGCAAAAACCTAACCAGAGTGAAAGCGCTAGTGAAGCGCATATAACTCAGATTATTTCTGAACAGACTGTGATGTCTGTGATTTTATTCATCACTGGGGAATCGAAATTATTGCTTCTTGATGGATTTCTGGGATGCAAGTTGATACAAAGTTCAAGAAACGATAATTGAAAACCTTTATTCATGAGTGCTGAATGAATTCAGGAACAGTATTAATAAAATCAGGATTTTTCTTGAGGTACAAATGATGCTGATTGCATTCGCTTCACGTTTGATTATCTTTTTGATATAAGTAATACAGATGTGCGATGGATTAGGTCTGGTATTACGCTTTAACAGAAACTAGCAAGATAGAAGATCCACTAGATCATCGTCCATAATAAAGATATTACCTATGAAAACATAAATGAGGTTACTCTGGCCGACAACCATGTTCTATTGTATTAGCTTTGTTGCAAAATTTCCTTCATCCTCATCCAAGTTATAGTGTATAATTTTATTTTTTTAAGAAATGTAATGTGATTTGCTAATGTTGAGTATTTTCAGTTTATTCACAGGAACTGGAAAAATGAGATCGTAGTATTGCAGATCTGTCGTAGTTATGGGATCTGCTTGCTGTAATATTCGTTCATATCGTTTCAAAAATTTCTTGTAGCATGCTATTCATTTTCACTTCTTTATATCACTTAATGAATTCATCGAAATGCAGTTTAATAGCGGAATGTTTTGGATAGATGAGTTCTACTTAATACAGCTGTCTTTTGTTGAATTGTAAATGTATTCCATTTCATAGATTAAGTTAACACTGTTAATGAGCTCCTGATTCTTGACTTTCTCGACATTTTGTTCTCACTTTTTCGCTTTTGTCTCATTTTCTTTAGCTTACCAATTTTATTTTATTTTATTTTTTTTTTTTAATTTCATTATACCATTCGTTTCATAGTATATAGCAAGTTATATTTGGGTTTTTATCTCATATTCCCGTTGATTTTCCTTGGAAATTTCGTATTTATTATTTTTTCTCAGAAATAAAATGTAGAAGAATATTAGGAATAATCGAGTAATGGTTTTCAACTTAGTGTACACCGGCGCGCATGGCACTGCCATTAGATTTTGAATTGATATTCCAAATCTCGTATTAAATTTTTACAGTTCGTTCATTTGGGATGTTCATTTAATTATTGGACATTGCTACATTGACCAATGGAAATTGGTGTATGTTGGTTAAAAAGGGAAATAAATCCGGATGGCTGCATCAAGTTGGATTGCTAAAGTTCGTAAACGAAACGATGTGCGCAAGGAATCTTTGAAGGTTAGAGTGAATTTTTTTTTTCGGGTACATTATAAATATAAGTTTTTTTTTTCACATATGTTCTAAAGGGATTTTTTAGAGTTTTGTTGGAGTTACATGAGTTTGATTTCATAATGTTTCTGCATGACTATATATTTTCAGCAATTGCAATTAATAGAGTCGAATTCTTTAAATTGCTGTTTATTTTTTGAACCGTTTATAATATCTTCACATATCTTTTGTTCCTTCTGAATTTTTGATTTTCATTTTATTTTCTTGATTAAATGTGGTTTTCTTTTACTCCAATTAATAGCTTGTTTTTATCTGGTTTTCTTTGGCAGGTTAAAGACTACAAACTTCCAGATAATAGTCATTACAAAACATCGTTTGTAGTTTTTACTGTGGTGCAGTTTTTTTAACTGTGATGAAAAGCAATTTAACTTAAGGTGATTAAACTTCATTATTATTATCATTATTATAAATTGTGATTATAGGCAGTCCTTTTTCCCACGAAAACATATCATTCGAAGAACAGTTCACCCATTAACAATTTTTATGAGTAACTGCTGATTCACTTAGCAATTTCCAACTGATATATTTATGAAACTTTGACTAGTAATTAATTAGTAACGGCTGGATACATTTGTAAAAGTCGATTAGTGAAGGATATGTCATCTCTGCTTTATTATACATCTAATGGGTAATGTTGTTAAGGCTGGGAAATGGATTTGAATGGTGGATGTAATTAGATGATGGGAGTTAAAGGAATGTTTGCCCATGCAACTCTCGCACAACAGTTGACCTAGCACTCATGGTGAAGGGTTGTGTCATTAAAAGCCATTAAATTGTTTGTGTCATCGATGTCTTAATTGATTTTCGATGGTATTATGTTGGGAGTATAGAGTTCAAGGAACCGCTTAATGATTTACTCTGGAGAGAAAGGTGTTCATCTGTAAAAAATCGTACGAATTACGACCAACTGATCCGACCCGAAGTGTTTGGTGAATTATGAGAAGTATACGACAAGTTGGGAATATCATCCTGCACAAGTTAATTTAGATAGAAATTGTAGGAGGGGCAAAGGGTGAAGGTTTGAAAGGCTGAATATGTTAGCTGTTTGAGAGAAGGGTATGACATTCATCTTTATCTCTATCCATCCATTGATATGTTCATGCATTCGAGTTCATCGATTCCTAGAAATTTATATTCGTTAGAAAATGACGCTACTGCTGCTTCAGGATTAGGGATAATGTGCATGTGCATGTGCATGTGCATGCATATGCATATGCATGTGTCTGCATGAAGAAGTTAGTCAATCAGCGTGGATACAGAGTAAAAGGCATTTGTTGTATGTAAATGTCGGACAATTTACGTCCAACAACTTGCAAATTTCATATTGATTTGATGTGCAAATGAGTAGATGTGAGTGAGTTAGTGAATGAGAGAGGGAAGGAGACAGAGAGAGAGAAGGTAGTGAGCACGACGCATAGCACATTCATCCATACCATCTGTCGATGCGTTCATTCCTTCCTCTGCCTATCATCCCTTCACTTTTTTTACGTTTTTATGTCCTCGTCCAACCACGCACACAGATACACACACTCATATGTACACAGCAGACAGAGAGAGAGACAGAGAGATAGATAGGAGGAATGGAATATGCATAATGTACATATGCATCCGCACAGATTTACTCTGTTCTCGAGGGACGCACAGACACGCAGAGGAGGAGAGAGCAATGCATGCACACACTCATAAAACAATATTACCCTTTCATCCGAGTGAGTTCCTTTTTCTTCAATTGTTGTGGAGTAAGCATGCGTGTGGGTTTGCCTGCTTACTTGCTTGCTTGCTTGCATGCATGCATGCATGCATGCATGCTTCCATTTGGTTGCACTTGTTTTCTTCTCCACTCATCATCGGTTCATTGTGTAGTTCATTGTCATTCATCAACTTCTTCCTATTCACTTTTCGTAATGGTAATGATAATGATGATCTTAGGCAGCAAATGTCATCCAAACAGTACTCCGGTATTCCGGTTTCACACTTCACTTAACGCTCTTCGCCGATATAACTCTTATTAAAGCAAGTATTGTACGGATATAGTTGTATAATTATCCAGTCCGTAAAGAATGTGAATCGGACGGGAAGTAAACATTCCATGTTGTTAATATACCGCTAAATGAATTATTATACATAAGTCATTTCCACCATTTTTGGTTGGAGTACACGTATCGTTTATAGTGTTAATAGTCAATCAACCATAAAATAGACAGATATGGCCAGGAATCCTTATAATTAGTCATAGGTTTAAAGGAACATATGCTCGAAAATGAGATCAATTAAATATGGTTAATCTAGTAAACACATGCTACCCACTCAATTTTCTGATTTATTTTGACAACAAGTTGGATCTCTTCTCTTTGATTTGCTGTCATTCTTTTCACTAAAAAAAGTGCGATATAGTTTAGATATAGGAACATGAGAGATTATGCTGTCATTCAACGCTCTTAATAATTCGGCCATAATGGATGTTCAAGTATTGAGTGTTCAAAAAATTTAGAGTAAGAAGTCAGAGTAAGTGATTTCTTATGTCATTCACTTCTGAAATGGATCATTTGTTTGAAAAGAACCGATCGAGTGAAAATACGCTGTAACCAAGTTCTTTTGGAGGAAGAGAGAGGAAGGGGTTCTTTTTTTTTGGACCTTTTTCTTTGCTAGAATATTTAGTGAATGGAGAGCTCTTTTTTTCCTTTGTTGCTCGTTCTACAGATCCATATCCAAACAGAATGTAACATAGCAAATTAATTAATTAGTAGACATAACTGCAGTAGTCTCATATAATTGTCTTATATTTTATCCAAGAGAAAGACAAAGGTCAATGGGGAAGGAAATTAATGGCTCATTTATAAATAAATGTTACCTGTCTGTCGATATATTCGTTTTTTAGACTTGATTTCACCCTATCTTACTTCAGACGAAAATCATAATAATGACGGGCTTTGAAAGAAGAGTATTTCAATGATCATTCATAAATTCTCGATGGCGAAGATATGAATTGCAGAAATTGTTTTGCGATGGTGCCATTACACTTTAACCAAAGGGCATGCAGAAACATAGTTCTTTTCTCATTTCCATTCACAATTTCGGTTCATATATCTTAGATGGTCTTGTTTCGTCTTTTGAATTCATAAATTTAAGAAAGTCATGGAAACGCCAAAAATTCTGAAATTAGAGCGAAATAATTTTTTTTTGTATGTTTTTGAGATTTAACGTTGTTCGAGAAATCGAATTGGACTATCGTTTTTGGCATAACGGTATTTCATCTGATGAAAAAATAAAAGTTGATAGAGAAAATTGTGGAATATAAACTTCTGTTTCCAGTTTTCAACTTCCGAAGCACTGTTCGAATGAGGACTGCTTCTGCAATTAAAGGAAATATAATATATATATATAGTTGTGACAAATTAAGTTTATTCGAAATTACTTAGTGCTTCATATCTGGAATTGGTTTTGGGATGGACACAAGATGTTACGGTGCGAGTGTAATGCACTTTCAAATATATACCTGAGCATTTCTTTGGCTATCTTTCGAAAGTCAGTAGAATGAAATCGTTTTGGGGCTTGTAATAAATTTGATAATATGATTGTTTGTGGCAGGTCATTAACTTCTCCTTTTTTCATTGAATATTAATTGCTCATTATTTATATCCATTATCGATCTCAAGAAAAAAAAAATCATAGATCACTTTGTTTTTAACTTTGTTCTTCGGCGCTGTTTTTCTCATTAATTTTAAGAAGTAACTTTGATTGTCATTGTTTGAAGAAATTTGATATAATTTAAGTGCTAAATTTCATGTTGTGCTCTCTGTTTCAGTTCACTGAGTTTTCTTTCTTTTTTTTTTTTTAAGTGTGTGGCGATATTTAGACTCTATGTTAGAGAATTGTCATTGGATGGAATTCACAAAAGAGTTCGAACATAATTTGTTTTAAGAATTGCTTACCATAGCTATAGTAAACAATTCTTATTCAGATACATAAATATAGGGATGCTATATGAAAAGTAATGATTTAAAGTATTCCAGTTTTTACTGGCTGTTTTGATAACATACTATCAACAATTCTATTTATAACATACTATCGAAAAGTCACGGTGGATTTTCCAGATATTAGCAGAATTTCATGCGAGTGGACGAATTATAGCTATGTTAGGTAAAATAGTAGGCAATGATTCACGTTATAATTTTCTTGAAGACAAAGCAGTCTTAAGAGAGTTTATTAGTTTTCACGCAATTTACTCGAAACACATAAAATACTCATCCGTTTCGTTTTCAAATTTTTAAATTATTGAAGTATTCATCTTGTAGCGTCATTGTTGGGAAGCAATTTTTTTCCATTTCTTCGGCTTGTTTCCATCACAAGGAAACTAACTAGCTAGTTTATAGGATATGTTGCCTTTTATTTGTGAGCAGGACCCATTCTTTGTTTAGCAAGTTTAGTCATTTAAAAAAAAAAAAAGTCTAGAAGTTTAGATATACGCCCTTGCATATTATATCTCTACATGTATACCATAAGGAATAGAAAGTATATATACAAGAATTAATTTATACTGTTTTAATTTATTTCTTTAAATTTGAATAAAGTTTCATAAAGTTTAGATACAACTAGCAAGATTTGGTAGAAGTCCCGGGCTTCTATCATCTTACACAGTTGAAGTTTGATTGAAAATTAAGTTTGTTATCATATTTTTTAAAGGTTGAACAAAACAATAATCCACCAAACAAGTTATGAAAGTTAATCAAAGTGGCAGGAGTATTTCAAAAGAAATTTTAGGTTATAAAAGCAATCTAAAAAAGTTTTGCCTGAATGTAAGATATGGTTCGTTGTGAATAATCTTTTAATTCTGTTTATATGATTTTGCAAAATTTGTTTACTTGACAAATATTTTTTCGGGAAGTCAGTTGGGATTTGCTGAATTTCTTTTTTTTTTTTTGACATGTGATGCTTTACTGCATGTTGATTATGATTTTATTTTTGTGTCTTTGAAAATAAAATTGGCACAGATATCTCTGTCTTTGTTATCTTATTGCATTTCTGTGTGTATTCCTGAAGCTGATTTGCCTCATCAATTATTATAATCTTCAAAGTTTTTATAAAAAATATCAAATAGTTGGCAAGTAAATCAATTTTTTATTTGTGTTCATGTTATAAATATGTCATTTCTAGGGTACTCCACACCAAACCATGAAGATGACAATTCTGGATCATCTGGAACGAATAAAAGAGGAGTATAATTTCATCCAGTCGCAAGTACAACAGCAGCGGGTGGAAATCGAGAAGCTCTCACAAGAGAAAGAAGCAATGCAGCGACATTACATGATGTATTATGAAATGAGTTATGGTTTGAATGTTGAAATGCATAAACAGACCGAAATTGCCAAGCGGTACAATGCTATTCTATCACAGATTATTCCATTGCTTCCAGCCGAGCATCAGCAGTCAGCTCTCGCGGCGATGGAACGTGCTAGGCAAATCAGCATGGCTGAATTACACCAGGTGAACATATAGTATTCCCATACTGTGCATATTCTCTCATGAACAGTATTCGTTATTATATGTGGATCGTATAAAGTTTTCGTTGTTAGGATGAATTTTGGCCAGGAATAATGCTAGTGAATGTTTACAACGAAAATTTGGGGCCGGTTTTCTTAATTTGACTTACTAATGTAAGAATTATTATACATAACTTTAAGAAATAACGTTGATATGGGCATCATGCATGATCTGTTTGTTTGAGGCTTTGTTCATTTGAGGTATTTTAGTTATATCTTTTGTGTACCATTCCTAAGCATTAATGATCTGCTTTACTACTTATTTATGTGAAATGTACATCTAGTTATATCTCATTTTGAGAATGATATTCTAGGTCATCGGAAGTCAGGTACATGCACAACAGCAGTTGGCAATGCTTCCTGGTATGGGTATGGCTGCCCCCATGAGTCTTGCAGCACAAGGTCCTTTTCATCCTATTGCTGCTGTTGCAGCTGCAGCAGTTGGGATGGGAGCTAAACCGGAAGAAAAAAATGATGATCGCAATTCCAGTCGGGCATCACGACCCCGTTCCAGTACGCCGGAGACAAGTCAGAAAAGAGTAAAGGTTACTTCCAGCTTCATTGGATTGGCTTTTGCTTACTCTGCCCACATATATTATTTTCATGAGTAAAGAAAAGTATGTCTCCAATTTTTCTTAATAATCTCTAAATAGATCAGAAAATGACTGCTTGTTTTCAAAAGCGGATGAGAGCTTTTGAGCACTGTTTGAATCTTCTTTTGTATCTGAGGTCTTTGAATTTTAAGCTTTAATTCAGTTTGAACATTCTTCAGGTTGAATCAGAAGATGGTGATGGTGATCTGGAGATCGATGTGCAAAATGATGATCCCTCCGTAACAAATGGTGTGAATCTGAAAAAAGATGGTCGGGAAAGCGCTCATTCCGTATCATCCGGCGACTCGATACCTGGCAAAGCACGAATTTCGAATGCTCTCACATCAGCCGATGCCATTGCATCAATGGCTTCGTCAGTGCTTGGCAATCCAGCACTGGCTTCTTTTGCTGGACGAGCAGCCTTGCCTGCGATGTTAGATCCACATGCACAAGCTCGTTTTATGGCTGGAATGAGTCAAGCTGGAGGGATGTCAAATGGAAAGCCTGCTTACAGTTACAAGACAACGGAAAGCGGGCAGCTGCAACCAGTAGCATTCCCGCAGGATGCGTTGATGGGGCCAGGCATACCGCGTATGGCACGAAAAGTTCATGATTTGCAGCATGGCGAAGTGGTTTGTGCAGTAACAATATCACATCAAAATCGACATGTCTACACAGGTGGCAAAGGTTGTGTCAAGGTTTGCGTACCTTGTTTATTTGGTTGTATTTTTAGTTAAGATATTCATGAAATTTCTGTTTTCTTCATCTTAGGTTTCTTAATAACAATATCCTCGAAGCTTAGGACATTCAGAATGTTCGAGTATCTTTTATATCTAAAGTTGCATTGTGAAATTCTTGTTCATCCTCATCGATTCCATGAACCAAATGTCAGTTAAAATATAAGCCTCAAATGTATGTATAAGATGTTTCTACTTACAACTCACGCTAGCGATTTAGCACATTTTGTTCTTTGAATATATTTCCTGTAGCTGCTGTTGCATATCTCTAGCATAGATAATGTGACTAGAAGCATTTACCGTTGTTCATTCATCTTGAGATTTTGTAGTAATAACTGGAAGAGTTACTTTTAAGATAGGATTTGTAGTATGAAGATGTGACAGTAAGAGAAATTTAGGAAATATAATTGTAGATATGGGATATATCGAGAGCAGAAACGTCAAAAAATGCGATCTCAACATTGGAGTGCCTCAAAGATAATTACATCCGATCGTGCAAATTATTTAATGATGGTTCCACATTGATTGTTGGAGGGGAAGCACAAACAATTACTGTCTGGGATCTGACGGTGTGCATTTTTTGTTATTCTGCGATATATTGAGCTTTTCTTTTGATGATACAGTTCTTGATATGTCAAATACTAGAAAGAAAAATCTCACTACACTATTAGAGTATGGCTCGAAAAGTTATTATTTTTTAGCTAGATGATCATTTAAGTAATTCTGTCATTACAGTAAGCATTATGCAGGGTATTTTGTCGCATGTATTCTATCGAGCTTAAATAATTCGGTAAACAGAAATTTGTTTCAATTTTTCAGACGGAAAAAGTAAAAATAGAACTCGATAGTGAAGCACAAGCGTGCTATGCCCTAGCAATTTCGCCAGATAACAAACTGTGCTTTTCATGCTCAGCTGATGGGAAGATTATCATTTGGGATCTCGACAGCAAAAAAATGGTAATTCTGCAAGTATTTTAAAATTGCCTGGAACAATCGTCTATTGAGATCTCATTTTTTCGTTTCTTTGTCTATTCATGTGTTTAATATTGCGCATCGCTATTCTTATATATTATTAAGAAACCGTTATTTCTCATTCTCAGATTTTCCATTTATCAGGTTCATTGCTTACCCGGACATCAAGATGGTGCCAGTTGTGTTGATCTTTCAAACGATGCCGTGCGATTGTGGAGTGGTGGTTTGGATAATACTGTACGTTCATGGGACTTACGTGAGCGGGTTCAGTTGCAGCAGCATGATTTCCAATCACAAATTTTCTCTCTTGGATGCTGTCCATGTGATGATTGGGTTGCCGTTGGTATGGAAAATAGTAATGTTGAAGTTTTGCATGTCAGTAAGCCTGACAGGTCAGCTTTTTTCTACTTATAATGCATTTGCTAACAAACTTTTATTTTTATAAGCGAATACGGAAATAATATAGTATCAATGTCGCTATAGTTTTTGAGTAACAAAGCAACTGATAGTGAGTCCAGATATGTAAAACGGAGCACTTGGAATGATCAGTTTTATGAAAGACTGGTCCTTGCTAATAAAGTTCCTCTTTAAATTGCCTCAATGCGGAGAGAAAGGTTATATGAATTGTGAGGTAACTCGTAAATTGGATGGATATTATATTATTTCTGCAGCTGTGTCTATAATTAAGATTACTTGGTCATGCCTTCATCATGGAATTATTCACTAGTACATATCGAAGATGATAAGATTATATATAAATTTCATAAATAGAGCTAGTGAAGAACAATATGTTACATAATGGCGGATTGTTATCAAAAACTTTTTAGTTGTTTCTTTTTTCTTTTATTTATAAGTTATAATTGTTAAGAAACTTTGGAATATTGTAGGTATTCATTGCATATGCATGACAGTTGTGTGCTGTCGTTGAAATTTGCACATAGTGGAAAATGGTTCGTTTCAACGGGCAAGGATAACATGTTATGTGCTTGGCGAACCCCTTATGGGGCATCGCTTCTTACGGCCAAAGAAAGCTCGTCGGTGCTGTCGTGCGATATATCTTTCGATGATAAATATATTGTCACCGGATCTGGTGAAAAGAAAGCTACCGTTTATGAGGTGGGTTATTGATCTCCTTACTGTTTCTTGACTTGACTGTTTTTTGCCGTGGTAAATTGTCATTTTTTTATCTTGATAAAATATCTTCATCGTTTTGTATCTATTGTATTGTCTGTCTCTGCTGTTTACATTGTCTCAGATCTGTTAAACTTTTGTTTGAAAGGGGACTTCTATCTTTGAAATATATAACGGCTTCAATATTTAAACAAGACTTAAAATAAAGAAATCAAAATAACCAGTTAATGGTCTTCTTTACATTAGTAAGAATATATAAACAGCAGCTAATTCCTCATTTATCCTCTTGCCTTCACGCCTCTTAGACTAATTCTTATAAAGTTCAATTTGATTCTTTATTGTACAAATTTCGGATGAAGCGAGAAGGCACAAAATGGATACAAACAAGACACAAAGTGAGAACACAGGTTTTTTCAATACTTAGTTTTCATTAGTCACATCAAAAGAAATGGAAAAGCAGACATATGCCGAGACAAAAATTGCAAAGTGTAGACTTCAGAAACTATGTTTCCAAAATGGTTTTGTAAAATAGCCGCAATCCCGACTTCTTAAATTAAGCTGTTCGAATATCTCATTTCTCATTATCATTTTCGATCTGATAAAAGACTCAACTCCATAGACTGAAAGAAAAAATAGCTTTGAAGTAGTAACATGGAAAAAATAAACTCCTGTCCGATTCCTCTTTCTCTCTCATTCAGAAGTTTTTAGTTTGCATGATCCTTCAGCAAATAACCGGCAGTAAAAACAGCAAAAAAGATCTCAAGCGAATGTAATCTTGAAATGAAGCTTGATATACTGAAGATATATTCTGCGTTAACATATTCTTTATGTTCTAAGAATCTAATTTGCATCACTTGAGATTTAGAGAATCTTGTTTTGAAAGTGTAGCCCACTAGCTTACTATTTTATGTTTGGAAGTAGGAAAATTTGGTCATAGAGAGAGTCGGGCTTTTCTTCTTAACATTTATGTATTTCGTCTTTTGAATTGCTTTTGCGCCATCATACTTGCCCCATGGATCTGTGGAAATTCTCATTTCTATTAAAATTGCAAATTAGAACGGCAAAATCCCACAGTTAATGCTTTGCATACATGTGGGAAGTGGGACAAAGAGTTGCCCAGTACGAGTGTATAGCGCAAACGCATTTCATCCGTTTCTTTTTTTTTTTTGTCGTCATTTCGTTGTTGATATTGGGAAATTCCCCTGTTCTGTAATTCTCGCTTGATTTGTGTTGTAATACTTCCTAAAACTATTGATCATGAGAAGTTCATTTCAATGTAATGCCTGACTCTGTAATTGTTGGTTCCATTTCTCATTTGGTCAGGACCATCCATTATTACTCGTTACTTTTAGTCATTGTTTTCACAATTACTTTGTTTTACTTCAGCATGAAGACAATTTCGATTTCGCAATGTTAAATGTTTTTTTTACACTTGTTATGTTACGCTCAACCGAATAATCCTTCCAATTTATAGAAGCCGAGGAGAAATTTACAGAGCTCATAGCATTCCATATACAGTGCTCCCTCTTCCCATCCAGTGTTGCAGAGACTTATTATTGCTAAAACTTCTAGTGGTTTTGATCAACCATAAGACAAAAATCCATCATGTTATTATTCCATTTCAATTATCCGACTTGTGAATTTAAAACTGGAAGGGATGACATGTCAGAAATTATTGAAGAGTGTATGGCAAGTGATCATGCGAATAGGTTTGTCCAAAAAGATAACAAAATCCATTCAAAACACCAACAAGAAGATAAGTTGTAACTAATTAAAAACAAAATGAAATGATGCTTCCAGACCCATGCATATACATCACAGATATTCCATTTTCGCAAAGTATGTGATTCGTTTTCATGAAAGAATAACATGAGAATAGGAAGCAAAGGAATATCTGAGCAAAAGCTGTTAATACTTATGTTGTCAAATGAAAATAGTGAAATAGAAATTAAGAAAGTTATAAGTTAACGTCAGAGAGCTTAGTGATTGCAGAATTGAAAGGAGAAAGGACTTCAACTAAAAACTCATACATTTTTACACTCTTGTTCTTGATACTGATAAATTTCAACAGAGCTTAAATAAGCAGTGAACTGAAAACCCCACCTGATAAATCGAATCCTGTTCCTCTCTTTCGCTTCACTATATCTGCTGATATTACTGATCACAAATGTATAAATAAGGAATACAGACACGATTAACTTTGCACAGTTAGGACAAGCACATTACAGATTATAAGACTTCTAGTAAAGTGCAGTTTTCATTAAAAAGATAGGCCGGTTTTTTTGGCCAGAGATAAGAATTTAAATAGTTTCATTAAATTCCTAAAGATATCAATATAGTTTTGGGATGAACTTTAATACTAGCGAGACATGTTAGTAATTATATGTCCTTTAACATCCTACGATCATTGCTAATATCATGTCTTCAAATCATGAAATGTTCTGAAATCTGAATGAATGAACTATCCTTCTCTATGCAGAATAACAAAAGCACCTAAAGCCATCAAAACCGCATATTTCAATTTAGGATAATCATTCATCAATATTGTAACCATTCCAACGTAGGGTACAAATCCCTTTGCTCGACCAACAACATCTTTTCGCGTTAGCCAGAATTGTCCCGATGCGTAGAGACCTCGATCATCGACCTAAAAAAAGACATCATTAAAAACTGTAATCTAAATGATATGGAAGATTGATATATACAAATTACACAACAAATATACAATATAATAAAGTAGGCAGCATATAAGGGAGAAAAGAAAGGCCTACTAGTACCTTGAAAAGTAACTAAACGTATATCAACAATTTTCTGGCACATGTAGTGAAATATATGTATTGGTGATGGTAGTCTATTCTGATAAATCCAGAATCCTAAGTATTTCCACATATCTATTAGAAGCTCATAAATATTTCAGATTAGAATAACATTTTCGCTAAAAAAAAAAAAAAAAAAAATCGAAAGGCCTTGGATGTTATTGCAGCTCGAATGCAGTACTTTAATAAATTAAAATTATCACCTGATTATTGTCCCCTTTTGTCAAGAATTTCGTTTCTTCGTTGCTTTTTTCGTGAACTTTAATAACTCGATGTACAATTGGAATATCTCGTCCCTCAATTTTAAATACCGTAATGTCGCCAACTCTGATCGGATCCAAATCATCATTTGTTAACAACAGCAAATCACCTCTGCAAATTTGTGATAATCATTTTACTAAAATAATTACATCACAATTAAGACTGCAAGTATTTCATGCTTAGACAGTACAACTATTCCTTTATTACGAAACTTTGCTTGTTATAGGTGCTTTAAAGCGGCTAAAATCTTTATTTTTGAATTCCTCTTCCTTGAAATCAATAACTCCATAATTCCTATTTTTGTAGCAGCTGTGCAAGGAAAGATGGAGATCTTCACTAAGATAATCGAGGCACAAATGACAACCGTTTCAACATTAAATGCTAAAAAAATCAGAATACCTGTAAAATGCAGGCTCCATGGAACCCGATAAAACCACCACAATGGGACTTTCGGAACCCGTAATAACCATCAAACCTTTCCAAATCATCAAGGCTGAAGAAACAATCATTGCGAAATTCAGACCCTGATATAATAGCTGTCTGATATTCATTCGTCTTACCTCATCAAATATTTGCAAATTCCAAACACCCATTTCAGATGTTGGACTTTCTGAAAAATAAAACTTTTAATATAAGAATGCACCAATAATAGATTGAAAGAATTGGACAAAGTCACTTAATATTACAGATATTTCATATGGCACATTAGCCTAGTCGGGAAATGAAATTCCGAAACACATAATCTTTCATTATAAAAACTAAACATAGACAAACAAAAATAACAAAAATAACTCTATCATGAAAAATGCACATTTTAGACAGAATAAATTAAGTTTCATTTTCTGATACTAGAACGAATGAATTTTTCAATTATTTGCTGCTAAAGGAATCTTTAAGTACATCTAGAAGAGTTCCACCGTCCAAATAGCATTTAAAAGAGGATAATATACCAGATTAGAACCAGCAAAATCTGTAATATAAGTAATAAGAGGCAACTTATAATCAGCTTTCAAGACAATTAGGAGAAAGAGTAATTTATGCCACAATTGAATTCATGCTGAATCATCGAAAATTTTGATGTTATTTACAATATTATTAATGTACTTGTATGTAAGAATAAAAAGTTCAATTAAGAAAGTATTAATAACGCCTCTCGTGTCAAAAATATTATGGATTGGTCTCATGGAATATAGTCGGCGAAGTAACTTCTAGAGAGACTAGACAGAAGACATATATTGTCTGATCTTTACTACATTTCAACTGCGATCATTAAACTTGATTTCTTTTAGAATGATATGATGAAAATCAGACAATAAATACACAACAATGTAATATAAAATCTCAAGTTTGCATTTCATTTAAAATAATTTCATGCACCATTTTCGAAAAAAAGAAATGAATTATTCATTAGCGGAAAGACCAAGGTAGTCATCCATCAGAGTACCAATAGCAAAGATGTCAGAAGCATCCACTCGTGTACCAATCAATTTTACCCGGATTTCATCGTCTTGTTTGATGATAACACTTTCATCTGCTGTTTTATAACAAGGAGGATTTGAATTTGGCTCAAACTCCATATCTGGTGGAATGCAATGACGACTTACAAAACATGAAAGCGGTCCAATATCGCAAAATAGTCCAACCTATAAATAATGTAATGAATAAATTGAATAATGTTGGCTTATTCCATAATTATTATAAAGCAATTCTGATTACTTGGATTACAACACTAGTTAACAATCATAATCTTGAAGGTTGCTTTTCCGACATAATAATATAAAGCAGAATAGTACGCTAAGTTGCCGAATCAATACTGAATTTAAGTTATAATTTCTACAAAAAATTTACAAAAACTCTTACTTTATTTACTTGATTTACCACCGCGTCAACAACTTGCCCTTTAAATGGCCTAAATACTATTGCTTTGTATTTCACGGGATACAATACAAAACCACGACCTGGAAAGAAAAATAAACATAAAATCATAATTCATTACATGCGAATTCGTAAAATTTTTGCAGTAAATACAATCGGATCTTATTCACTATGATATCGTAATCTCGAACTCGGATAATTTGAGCATAAGAGTAAAATAAAGTTGGAGAACACTATCTTCAACATAAATTCTTGAATTAGTGACAAAAAATGAGTACCTGGCTGGATAAGTCCCGCACCAATATTATCGATTGTAGTTACTGCAACAACAAAACCATACTTCCCGGTACAGGTGCCTTCGACCTCATTGAACAACTTTCGTTTCACTGTCTCCAGCAAATCAGGACCGAAATATTTTGGATGGAGGCATATTTCATGATCTAACGGGATATGATAGAACATATCATTTATACTCCTTCCAACTTTCTCTTAAATAGGTCTCACAAGCATTAAATATCGACAATATTTACTACAACTCTGTCCTTTGACGATGTCACTCAAACGGTACGGTAGTAGCAAAAGTAATACCTGAAAGTTACTGTAAGTGGCTCGTACTTCATGTCAACTACGGTAATAGAAATATTCCCCGCCAACCATTACCATTCCATACTACCACGTCAAACAACGCAACGCACTCCCAAACTGTTGGAATAAATCCAGCTGCACCACATATTCATTCGAAATCAGAATGAAAGTGCGGCCCGTGATAAAGTGACTCGTATTTGCTGTCAGCGTAATTTTGGGGAGCTACGAGTGTGTAGTTCTGTGATATGGTGGACGCATCTTCGTCGATTTACTGGGTTGGAGGAGGGATGGAAGGGATGCGGGAAGTAGCGTATGTGAAATACAGTCCCGAAAATCCTCCTTTTCTTGATATTCATACCTCACTTGTTTTTCCAGTCAAAATATTATGCAATGGTCGGTTGATTTGACATTTAGGAATTAGGTCCTTTTATGAAGATTTTTATATTTAGTTATCCGAGGAAGCTCCAGTTTTTCTTTTGATTGTTTCAGGTAACGTGAACGTTCTGGCATTACAAAGCATTCGCAGTAGCCAAAGAGATTGTTTGCAATGGTGCGGATGAGTGTGTTAGCTGATGCGTTGAAAACTATCAATAATGCTGAAAAGCGTGGTAAACGACAAGTTTTAATTCGACCATGCTCGAAGGTAATCTTTAGAAGAGAGAAAAAGATTAAAGCAAACTAAGAAATTGTAATTTGCTTTATCTGACCAAATTTCAGTAAATGTAACTCTTATTCTTGTCGATGTAACACCTGGTAACTTTTGCTTTCTTATGTTTTAACTTTCCGATAGTCATTATAATTTATTTATATTTCCATCCAATGTTTGTTTCCATATTAATATAATTTCCCTACGCTTACTGGTTATATTATATTATTTGTCGATATTTTTTACTCGTTGAGAAGTATGAATAGAATCATTGCTGAAACATCTGTACCCGATAAATAAGAAGTGCATATTGCTAACTGTTGCAGGTAATAATACGTTTTCTAACTGTAATGATGAAAGCTGGTTATATTGGCGAGTTTGAAATCATTGATGATCATCGAGCAGGAAAAATAGTTGTCAATTTAACGGGTCGCATCAATAAGTGCTCCGTAATTAGTCCACGTTTCGATATTTCCTTGAAAGATTTGGAAAAATGGACATCCAATCTTCTTCCTTCACGCCAGTTCGGGTAAGTACCATTAAATGCGTCTATTTTGTATTTAAACTACTAGTACCACGTGTGAAAATGGTAATTTAAAGTTTGCGAAGTTCGTAGGCTAGCATTTTTTGGAAAATGATAAATTCGAGACGCTAAATCTCCCCATCTTGCAATATACGATATGAGTAGCTTAAGATATTGAAGAATTTTCAGTTATCTCGAGATGAAAATATTCGAAAACTTCTGACTAAAACACTTAGAAAAAAAAAACATCCTTGAAATTGGAATCAATACAAATTAAGTAAATGTATGTTTTACAGACATCTTGTGTTGACAACCTCAGGTGGAATTATGGATCACGAAGAGGCGCGAAGAAAACATCTTGGTGGAAAAATTCTTGGATTTTTCTTTTAATTGATTGAGAATCGTTCTATGTTATTTGTTTGACAAATATGACTGATATTGAGGATAAAACAAAAATAAATTTTGTTATCTATTATTGTGCTTTTCGAAAACATTTGTTTTGCAAATTTGCAGCATAAAATTTACATGAAAAACAAAAGGATGAGAAGTATCACAGATTTTGTGAAAAATATAAGTCTATTTTTCAGATTTTCAATAGAGATAATGTGTTGTGAAGTTATTACCATTTAATCGAGCTAATGAATGTGATTGATGTTGGATAGAGAGCTTGAATTGGTCTTTCGAGTTTTGCCCTAGTTTTATGAAGCGTGATTGTAGAGTGTTTTCTGTTTAGAGACATAACTTCGTTGAATTTTAAGAGAGTTTGTGATATTATGGAGTACATGGAATTAAAGCATTTATAGAAAAATTTCATTTTCCTGTTGTTACGGGTCTTCTAAATTGGATGTGTGAGGGTTTCGATTCGATTATGCGGTCATCTCTGGTGTTGTTATGAAATCGAGATATCCATAGTAAAGCAGTAGGACGAATGTCATTATAGGTAAAAACCATTAAAATTGTAATGAAGCATGCCAACTTTCCCAGTATGCCAACTGTTGATATTTATCACTGGCATATCCTGATTCATGCATGTAGCTCTTAAAAGAGAGACTCATAGAAATTGTCGCGAATTTCAATTTCGCGAAACTCAACAAATCTTAAAACTAATAAATAAATTTCTTCTTTTGACTTGTTTTAACTTTTATTCACTTACACTATAAAAAATTATTCTATTTGGAAAATTATGTAAATTCCTTTAGATAATCTTAAACATCTGTTACATCCTTATCTCGAACATCTGGTAAAATTATTTTTTGTAAAACATCTCTTAGATAAAGGATTTATCTCATTATGCAAATTAACAACGTTTTCCCACATTGAGAGATAAATCCGTTATCTAATTTTTATTCATTTTAACAAGGATAATTATGCACATCTGTTTTCTAATCTATAACAAAAAAAATGTGTTTCTCATGCAACCCTATTCTA